>CM070512.1:7210727-7704078 GCA_036346375.1 Guadua angustifolia | reverse complement strand
GGATGGTATGTTTTGCACAAGCTTGTGTGCATTAGGTTTTGACATACAACTTGTGATGCAACAGGCGTAACCTGTTTGTTATACTCCCTTCCGTCACAAATAGTTATCATTTTGGACATCGATATGGTCTTCAAAATACAGTTTTTACCACTAATTTCTATTATAATATATTTATAAAACCCCATAAAATTATAATAATATGAAGGTACTTTTCGAGACAAATCTACACATATCATTTTCATGTATCCAATTTAAATATTTAAAAGATATTGTTAGCCAAAGTTTCAAAAGTTTAGCTACATTTATATCCAAAACGACAACTATTTGTAACTGAGGCAAGTAACTTGATACAACCTGAAAGGAATCAAACCAAACCAACCCATACTTGCACGCGCATGTACTTTAACTTTTCTTTCACGTGACATATTTTGGTTGGTTGACTAGACTGTATCTTTAGAACTAAAACGCTGCAGCCCCTGTTATTATCCTTCTTCCTTGCTTCCAATCCCCAGATATCAAATTCTCCCTCCTTATCCAAGTCAGTTCTCTAATCTACCAAGCAGGCACGTAACAAATTCTTGCTATTTCCAGTATTAGAATACATCATCAAGGAAAAAATAATTTGTACATGGTGTAGGCGTGTAGCTGTTCAATGGCAAAGTTAACTTGGTTCCATGGTGTAACATTCCAAATTTGAGCCATTTTAAAATTTTTTGTGAAATAAAAATTCTGTTTTAATGCAAGAAAATCAATTTAATCAAAATTCAAATTGAGTTCTAATGTTCAAAAGTATTTTTGAGAATTTTCTAGGATTTTTCCGCGTTAAATTACTATTTATTTCGGTCTTTTCGATTTTCTGGTTTTATCAAAAAGGAAAAAGGGCTTTAATTCTCAAATCTCGCGTGAGCCGCATTTCTTGTGGCCCATTCCTCGTTTTCACTTCCCTACCGTTTCTTGTCCTGCAGATCGGCCTTGCTTACGCTTCACGCCGTTGACTATCGGGCCCTGCTCACAACGTCACTTCTTCGCCCTCACACCGGATTCTCAGAACCGCCATTGGATTTCCTTGGCGCTCGACAGATTCGTGCCTGGCCTCGACTCAAGCGCCTATAAAGACTACCGCATCGCCCTCTCTCTTTACCCAATAATTGTCGTGTGAGACGTCGCTCAGAGCCTTAACCCTAGCACTGTTCTTCCGCCGTTGTGCCATGGAGTTTCCTCGCCATAGATCTCCGCCGATGGTGAGCCCCCACCGCGACCATCGGTGCCATTGGGTTTCCCACGCCGCCCGCTTTGTTTTGCCCCCAAACTCGAGCCGTGGCTTCTTTCGCTCTGGTGGCCGCTGTGCCGGCGAGACCCAAGCCGCTTCGCCTCCTCACTAACGTGTTGCTGCGTGGCACCATGCGTCATCCACCTCGGTGCCACATCCGCACCATGTCGCCTCGTGTTGCACTAGGTCGGCGTCGCCTCGGCCACGTCCGTCGCGCCGTGTCTGCTGCTGAGCTGGTCACTACACATCGCGCCACCTCGGCCCTATCCGCCATGTGGCCTTCCACATCAGTGCTGCGTGGCTGCCATGTCAGCCCTAATTCGCTGCGTGGAAGCCACATCGTCCCGATTTGCCACATCAACCGTAACTCCCTTAGTGCTCTCAGTTCATCGTGAACCAAGCCACTGACGCGTGGGCCCCATGTGCCAGTGTATTTCTTTTGTTTTTCCTATTTTCCAAAAAATCCAGAAATTCCAGCCAATCAGATCATGCCAAGTGTCACTCCTTTTCAATTTCTCTGATTTTTTATCTAAGTCACTTTCGAGAGCCCGTTGTCCTCCGTTCGAGCTCCGATTTCAGTGATTCGAATTTTAAGATCTACCTTCCTGTACCATTATTTTCAATTTTTTATTTTTTTCTTTTCTTTTATTTATTTGTTCTCGTTTCATGTGTAGATGGCATCGTCGAAGCTCAACCAAATCAACAGTTGAAGGTAGAACCAACAGGAGGCAGCGAAGGCAAGTCTTCCTTGACCATATTGATCCCAAATTTATAAAACGCTTATGTTGTTTTAAATTATGCATGCTTACTTTTATACAATGTACTTTAAATATAGCCTTAAGGTCTAGTTAAATTTCAGAATTGTTATATCCTCATTGGCATTGATCATGTTGAACTATTGTCACCCTAGATGATACTAGCTATTTTATTTGGTAATAACCAATAGAGTAGCATGGGACGGTAGAATTGCTTAGTCCAGGTTAAATGTTTCGATATTATGTCATTATGAGAATCACTTCAAAAATTGTTTAAACTCATTTGTGAAGTTGCGGCAATTAGTATTGCTACTGTTATTTAAATAAAATAAAGTGGAAAAATAGTTTATACTGGGGCAGATGGATGTTTGGCTGATGCAAGAAGCACGAGACCTTGTAAAGTTAATGTTCCATCCTAGTCAATTAAGGACCAAAGCATGTGTTACCATGGATCGAGCACTACCGTACAATCACAAGTTTATATGGGTACGATTTGGCTAATTAATTTGTGTGTCTAGTTATTGGTTTCGCCAGTTAGTGAAATGTGAGTGTCGGATGGAGATAGGTTTTCTCTACACAGTGCAAGAGGGGGCTTCTGACTGGGTGGATGGAACCCTTCAACGGTGAAACCTTAGCGAGCGAGGTTAAATAGCGGGGTTGTACATTGTAAAGGCTTTGTCATACTCTTTGCGGCACACCAAAGGAAGAGGGGTAGAGAAAATGCCTTGAGCCGAGGTCCGAGTATCAAGTGCTCCAACGCTGAAGTATGAGCCCTGTGGACTAGCTGCGCTAATGACGTTACACAAAGAGACGATCATATCTTGTGGGTAGAGCTGTACACACTTTGCGGAGTTAAAACTACTTAAGTAGTCGTGCCCACGATCAAAGGGGGTGATGTACGCTTGTACATTGTAGATTTTATTGTTTTGTTTTAAATAAAAATGATAATTTGGGAATCCGTGAGTGCATGAAACTCTCGGGTTGTGGTTTAACGGTTAGAGCCAGTCTGGTGGTTGGAATCTATTTAGCTGTCATATCAAATTCAATTATTACAACTACATTTGGTCAAATGATGCTTTATAAAATTACTGGTCGTATTTAAAGTTAAACATTGCGTTATGCTAAAAGAGCTATATTATGCCTTCAATTGTTTAGCATTGCATATAGTTATCATGCATTATATTTTCAAGACTTGCGGAGTACATTTCGCGCTCACCTATGTAACATCTCAATTTTCCACAGAGAAGTGCGCATAAGCTGAAAGTGACTACGAGTTCTTTGCTTGTGGTTACGATGAAGGTGATCCGGATTATTAGGACACGTACCCTAATCGATTGCCTGTTGGGAAAATAGATGGGCTTATTCTGTTGCTATTATTTCGTTTCCGCTACTACTTTATTGAACTCAAGCCATATGGATGTTTATTTTGTAATGGTTGGCCATAAGGTCAGTACCTTTTATTCAAGTTTTAATAATATTTGATTCGTAATATGGATGTATTATCATCACTATTTTCACTATGTGTGCTGACTTTTTCTGGACTAGTACAGTTTTACACAGAGGGTTCGGATTTGAAAATCCGATCCCAACACATGGTGTAGCTGTTCAATGGCCAAGTCAGCTTGGTTCAGCCAGTTGGCTTGGCCTGAACCAAGCTTGGCCGAGTCATATAGAAAATTTAGGCTTGGATTTGCAATCATGCAAGTCATCTGGCATGCATTTGCAAAGAAGAAAGCGCTTCACTACATCATAAATAAAACTACTGAACACAGTTTCAGTATCACGGGCAGAAAATTAACAAAGGAACTATTGAAAACAAATTATCATCTACAGATTCTGGAATCTGTTGTCTGGAATACTAGATTCGAACCCACCACGCCTGCACTAAATCTGAATATAACTGATTCCATAATCGTCCATGCGCATATTGTTGCCATCGTACGGCCCTGAATACCTTGGTTACTTGTATACATGTAAGGGAATATAGTATGAAGCATGCTCCTGTTAAACCCACATGTAGCTGGGTGTCATAGATCATTCACTCCTTGGTTATAGCATGCATAACGGTGACCTGATAGAAAATAATCCAGCAATTGTACGAGATGATTATAGATACTCATAAAAGATTCACGAGCAGTGTTTCTATACATCACTCTACCAATACAAGTTGCGCAAATCTTGAAGCAAGGGAAGATGTAAGTAATCACCATCCACCATTTATTTATGCTTTAATATTTGTGCAACATTCAAATAGTAACGCATCCACCTTTATTCATGCTTTAATATTTGTGCTACTTTTGAATAGTAATGCATGGAAGCACCTTCCAAGATTCAATACTTGATTCATTAGACAAGAATTAATTAATACCATTTTCATGTGATTCTAGAGGACAACAATGACCTGATTTGACAATTATTAAGCACCCTCTTGAGGGTTTTACAATTTGTTCATAACTAATTGGCTTATCCTTTTCCTTTGTGCTATTGTCAAGGGAGATCATGGCCTTTAATTTGATTTTGACCAAGTAGATGCAAGTGCTATGGCATCCAACATATCTTCAGCACATGCTTTCAATGTTATAGGACATTTACTAAAATTTGTCATAAGGCCTAAAGTATGTCCAAATTTGAGGTAACGATGAGCGGAGGCGATGGGAAGGGGAGCGCTCTCGAGGTGCTTTCCGGTGAGAAGGAGTCATCCGGCGATGGTGATGAGAAGGAGAGCGCTCTCATGGTGCTTTCCGGTGAGAAGGATGAATCAGTCAGTGGTGGCGCATCTTCATCTATGGGGCATGGTGGTTCTTGTGCACAGGTAACGGAATTCGTGATAAATCATATATAGGTTTCGCAAACAAGCTCAAGAAATTTCATTGACGGCATCTTGTGGGCATCGAGCGATTTAATCGCCTCATCGATGACTCAGAGGAGGATGCATTTGGAAGGGTTTTGTGTCCGCGAGTAATTGTGGATCAAGATAAACGATCGTTCGCAAAAACTTCATCGACAAAACCCAAACCAAAAAAACGTGGTGTGCAGATTAGACCTTGGTGTGGTCCTCTCCCCCGAACCAGAAAGGCGCAAGCTGCAACGCTTGCTGCGTTCTGTCCCTCGACATTGTTCCTTCCAGATTGTCCCGCAACGGGCTTCCATGGTGAGCTCACCATTGGGTGGCGAATATTGCAAGGAAAACATGGCGCCGTTGTTGATCGGCGGATAACCAAATGGTTTTGAATTGACCGTTAGCTTCCGCCATTGTCGGAACGGTGATTGTGAAGGAAACTTCGAGTGTCGGTCAATTCCGTCCGATTGAGGGGGGAGTTGGACTCAAGGGCTGTCTCATTTATCTCAAATGGGCTCGGTTAGATTGGCTTTAGTGTCATGCGGCCAAAAGTTATGGCTCCAACGAAGATTCTTCTACGACCAATTCCTAGGGTCAGGCGATCCTCGTTGTGTCTCGTTTGCTCGAACGCCGCTAAGCGCCCTTCCTACGCCGACATGGCCTCTCGACCACCGGTGGCCGCATCAACGCCGTCATGGGCAATATCAAAGTAGAGGAGAGTTTGGGGGTGCTTTCGCAGAGAAGGACTTACATCCCGCGCGGTTTTGTGGTCGGTCGAGCGGTCGCGGCGTTAATGGCGCGGGCGGGTCTTGATCGTGACCGCCGGAGGTGTGAACTTTGGTCGGGGGTGCTCCGGACGCGGAGGTGCGATGGTCCGGATCACCGGGTAATGCCGGCCTTCATCGCTCTGCAGAACGCAGCGTTCCTTCATCGACGGGCGCCGGCCAGCGTGATCAAATTCAGAGTGGTAATGAGGAGGTTCGGCCAGGATCAAGATGTTTGGTGTTGATTCGCAAAGGCAAAGAAGCCAAGGTCGCCATTCGCTTTACCGTAAGTGTGTCGGTCATACTCGTAGAAAATTGCAATGCGGACCTTGGTATCATATATTTGCAATAAGCATAATGCGATTTGGTTGCTAAGTGTCCTATTCTTAAAATGCCAAATCTTCTACATTATGTCTGGTTGTGCCAAGAATGAGTTATGCTTCTTTCAGATACTGAATTTGATTTCAAATTGAAGTTCCTCACCGCCCCAACCGCTTTGATCACAGATCATAGATGGTAGTCTTGATCTTTGCTTCGTCCAAATTTTGAGCTAGCTAAACTCTAGAGTGGAGTGGAATTGGGAAGCATTGCATCATGGAGTAGATTCCTTTCTAGTAACTTTTCCGTTAGAGGAGGAATTGATTCGTATGGCAGATATTGAATATAAATTGAAGAGTGGGATTACTTTAAAAATTACTCAGTGGGAATTGAATGGGGATGCAACTCCGGCTTATCAGTTAGATGAAGTATGGGTGCATGTCACTGGAGTCCCACATGCGTGGCGTCATTACTTGGGTTTCTGGGCGATTGCATGATTGGCGTCACTTTGGATGTGGATATGTTAACTTACAGGAAAAAAGGAGTCATACGTTTGTTGGTTGGTATGTTGGACAGACAATTATTGCCAATGACAGAGGACATTGTATTTCATAAAGTGGGATATGACATTACATTCACACCTGAGGCTCAAGATTTTGTGCCTGCGGTAAATCCTCATGCTGTCATGATTGCTACTGATAGAGAGGACGGGAATAACAATGATGTAAATGCTTCAAAGGTATCAGATTCTGAACAGAATCTCAAGAAGCTAAAAAATGGGGCAAAGGATTCCAATTCAAAAAGTTCCTGTGAAGGACAAGGTTCACCAAGAATGCAAGTTGATGATTCTGTGGTTAATCATCGGATGTGTGAGGCCTTGTCAGGTGAGATTGCTATAACTCCATTGGGACATAAACCGGTTGTCAGATCTTCGAAAGCAATTTTTTTGATTCGGATAAACCCCATGGATCAATTTTGGTGACAAAAATGGGTGTTGCTAGTTCTCAGAAACAATTGGACCTGTTGGGGAAGTCTCCTGAATCTAGTGATGTGCTTTTGGGGAAAACACCTGATACTGGGAAGTCTGTTTCGGTGAAGGAGGTGGAGGCTAGCAGTGATTTTAGATCGGTGGGGGTCTGTCACGGTTCGATTGTCGCACTGTATGGCGCAGGTGCTCCATTCTGATTTTGAGGTGTCCACTGGTGAAAAGGTTCATTTGCCGACTGCAGCACAGTACATGGAAGGGAAGTATAATAGTTCCAAATATCTGATGATGATCGAGAACAAGTGCAATGAATCAGTGTTGGAGGCTTTGTTTATTCGACCACGGCCGTCATGATCACTCATTTTGCCGGATTCAAAGACAAATTACAAAGAAGAGATGAGTAATGGCTCAACGGTTTTGGTTGAAGGTAAGGAGCAATTGCAACGACTCATTTGAGGAGTTGGTGGATCACAGGATGGTATGGATATTGTGCCGGATGTGTGGAATCAAGTGAGCACGAATTGCGCGAGGGGCATCCGTGTTTGATGATGAGATGATTATCGCGGTAAAGCCTCTTTGCCGAATGATGTATGGTGGTATGGACGTGAGTGTGATATCTCAAAAACAGGATAGTGGATATGGAGCTCTGAATAAATCGTTTTTTTGAATGAGCAATTCGAAAGAAAATTTCAGAGGATCATACAAGAGGTACGCAGTCTTACTCATTTTCATTATGGGAATGGACTTCGTCAGAGCCAAAGGACTAACATTTTTGCCGCCGATGGCACGTCTTTGGCAGATGTTAGTATGTTGGGCAAGGCGATGAATCGTACGACAGCAAGAAATCTGGATCCGGTGTCGTACGCCAAGTCGAGGGCTGTCTCCTATGGGCCGTCATGCGCATCTTCGACTTCGGTATCCATAGAGCCTGGTATGTCTTCTGCTGTTAAATCCCTCACTATTTCGGTTGAGCCAGATGATTGTTCTGCCATGAATTTATATAATTTAGGTTTTAGAATGTCATCAAGCTGCACCGATAAAAACTTGGTGCAAGCACTTGAAAGGGCTGAAATTGATAGAGTTAAAATGCATCAATATAATCAAAGGGAACATAACAATGATGCAAATGAGGGTAATTTGTTAAGTTTCAATGAGTCAAGTGATGACGAAGTCGCTGGTGGCAAGATTGACTTACTCGCACACTTGATCAAAGATGTTTCGGAAGTGGACATGCAGTCGGAGGATTTAGATATGCGCTTATGTGATATATTGGCCTCTTCGCGTATGTCTCGTAGGAATAGGAAAGGTAGTACCAAACTTAGAAAGGGTAAAAAAAATTATAGTTTAATATGAAAGGATTCTTTTGGAATAGCAGAGGTCTTTCAGACTTGGCTAAGTTTCGATATATTGCGGAAGTGGTTATCGAGAACAAGGTAGATTTCATAGCCATAATGGAAACTGGCAAACAGGAAATGTCTAAATCGAATCTGGCACGTTTATCTGGTGGTGTAGATTTTGTTTGGCATTGTATTCCTCCTAGAGGAAGGTCAGGTGGTATTCTTCTAGGAGTCAAGGCTACATCTTTTGATTTATCATTGATTGATGAGGGGGAATTTTCTATAAAATTTCATCTAATCAATAAGTCGGATAAATTTAAATGGATCCTTATGGCAGTGTACGGTCCAGCTCAGGATGATTTCAAAGCAAAGATTTTTGGTGAACTAGTAAGATCCTCGCCAAAGATAATTCTTTTCCAACTTTGATTGGAGGCGATTTCAATATAATGCGTAGTACCAAGGAAAAGAATAAGGATAGATTCAATGAGCGTTGGCCCTTTTTATTTAATGCTATGATTGACAGCTTAGATTTGAGGGAGATCGAGCTCACTGGTCGTCAATTCACCTGGGCAAATTCTTTACCTGATCCTACTTATGAGAAACTAGATCGAGTTCTTATGTCTACCGAATGGGAGTTTCAATTCCCGTTGGTTTCTGTTCAAGCCTTGGACAGAGGCATTTCGGATCACACTCCTCTAATTCTAGATACTGGTTCACCCGATTTCTCGACTAAACCTAGGCCATTCAGATTTGAATTGAGCTGGTTTGACCGAGAGGATCTGTATGCTAAAGTGGTTGAGATCTGGAAAAGGCCGGTGAAAGGAACTAATTCTGTCCAACGTTGGAACAACAAGCTAGGGGCTTTGCGAAGGTTTCTTTGTGGATGGGCGATGCATAATAATGGGTTGTACAAACAACAGAAGACTAACCTTCAGTCCATTATTCATAATTTGGACATAGCGGCTGAGGGTAGGGGTCTGACCTATAATGAGAGAGAATGTTTAGATCAGGCTCGACAAAACCTGGCTAGTCTTCTTCGAGAAGAAGAAGTCAAATATTATCAACGGGCTAAAGTGAAAGATGTTCTCTTAGGGGATAACAATACCAAATATTTTCAAATGATTGCAAATGGCAAAAATAGGAAGAAAAGAATTTATTCCCTAGAAAACGGGGAGGGTAAAATTGAAGGTCAGGCTAATTTACAAAATTATATAACCAAGTTCTACAAAGATCTTTTCGGGGAGCCTGGGGAGAGCCTGATGTATCTCGATGAGGAACAAACCCAAGATATTGTGAGTGTCTCAGAGGTTGAAAATGACCTATTGACGCCACAATTCAACGAAAGTGAAGTCAAAGATGCGGTCTTCGGATGGAACATAACAAGGCACTGTCCGGATGAGTTTCAAATGAATTTTATCAAAAATTCAGGAGGTCATTAAAGCGGATCTTTATTTAATGTTCCAGAGCTTCATGCTGGGTATCTATCTATTTTAGCTTAAATTTTGGTGTCATCACACTATTACCCAAGATTCAAACGGCAAATATAATTCAAAGAATACAGCCGATATGTCTTTTGAATGTGAGTTTCAAAATCTTCACGAAAGTGGCTACAAATAGGTTGAACTTGGTTGCAGATAAAGTTGTTAGTCCAACTCAAACAGCTTTTATGCGTGGGCGTAACATCCTTGAGGGTGTTGTCATACTGCATGAAACTTTACATGAGTTACATCGAAAACAACTTAGTGGTGTCATTTTTAAGATTGACTTCGAGAAGGCTTATGATAAAGTTAAGAGAGCAACTACCCTACGCTATACCGTTGGGAATAACTTCCAACGGTATAGCATGTTTCATTAGGTTCATGGGTAAGTTTCACTGCTAGGTTTCACGGGTAAGTTTTATGATGTTTCACGGATAGGTTTCATGGGTTTCATGAGGTTTCAAGTTTCATAAGGTTCGTATTTCATTAAAAAAAGTCTCATAGATAAGTTTCAACCAAAGGTTTCATCGATAAAGACAATGCTAACTTTTTTAATGAAACATGAACCTTATGAAACTTGAAACCTCATGAAACCCATGAAACTTATCCGAGACATCATGAAACTTACCCGTGAAACCTAGTAATGAAACTTACCAGAAACCTAACGAAACCCGTATACCGTTGAAGTGATTCCCAACGGTATACCGCTTGGTAGTCTTTTTCAGAAGTTAAATGGTCATTCTGTTGCAAGCCTTACGAATGAAGGGTTTTCACCCAAGTGGATTTCTTGGGTTCACTATTCATTTCGAGGGTAGCGTGGCAAGAAATGTTAATGGGGAGATTGGGAATTATTTCCAACTAAAAGGGACTTCGTCAAGGGACCCTCTCGTCACCCCTCTTGTTTAATATTGTCATTGATATGTTGAAAATTTTAATTCAACGGGCCAAGGAATGAGGACAAGTGGGGGTAGTACTCACTTGGTTGATGATGGTTTGTCTATATTACAATATGCCGATGATACAATACTTTTCATGGATAATGACCTGGAAAAAGCGCGAATATGAAGTTATTGCTTTGTGTGCTTTTCGAGCAAATCTCGTGGCTTAGAATTAACTTCCATAAAAGTGAATTATTCTGCTTTGGTGATGCTCAAAAAAATTTACAACACTACATGGAATTGTTCGGTTGTAAACATGGGACTCTTCCTTTGAAGTATTTAGGGATTCCTATTCATTATAGAAAATTACGAAAATCTGAATAGAATCTGGTTGAAGAACGTTTGGAAAAAAGACTCAGTAGTTGGAAGGGAAAACATCTATCGGTGGGTGGTAGGCTGACATTGATTAATTCAGTGTTAAGCAGTTTGCCTATGTATATAATGTCCTTTTTTGCGATTCCTAGAGGTGTTCTCAAGAAGCTGGATTATTTTTGTTCTCGTTTTTATTGGCAAGGGGATGAACATAAGAGGAAGTATCGCCTAACTAGGCGGAATATCTTATGTCAACCTAAAAATCAAGGAGGTCTAGGGATTCATGATTTGAATTTTATGAATATCGCCCTCCTAAGCAAATGGTTGTTCAAACTTCTAACATCAGAGGGTACGTGGTAGCAGATGTTAAGGAACAAATATTTAGGTTCCAGGCCACTAGGGCAAACTGAGTGGAAACCAGGAGATTCACATTTTTTGTCCAGTCTAATGAAGGTTAAACAAGATTTCCTTCGTTTTGGCTCTTTCAAAATAAATAATGGCTCGCAAGTGAGATTCTGGAGGATATATGGCTTGGAAATTGCCCAATTAAAGAACAGTATCCTGGACTATATAGCATAGTTAGAAGAAAGTTTGCAACCATTGCTGAGGTTTTCTCAACATCATCACCAAATATTTCTTGGCGACGGTCTCTATTTGGACCAAAGTTAGTGGCGCGGAATGAATTACTTTCACGTATCGCTAATATTAATTTGTCTCAGATGGATGATGAGTTCCGCTGGAATTTATGTCAAAATGGTCAATTCTGCTAAATCGCATTATCATGCAATCGATTAAAAGTGATGTGCCTAACCAAAACAAACGATTGTGGAAGCTTAAAGTTCCATTAAAATTAAGATATTTTTGTGGTATCTTCGAGAGGAGTAATTCTAACTAAAGATAATTTAATCAAACGTAATTGGCAAGGTTGCGTAATATGTTGCTTTTGTCACTTAACCCGAGATAATTAAGCATTTGTTCTTTGATTGCCGCTTTGCACATACTGTTTGGAACTTTATATATTTGGCCTTTGGCATCTCTAGACTAACGTGCGTGGCTAATATGTTTGGAGGTTGGCTAGGAGTTTTGATACAATGTTTAAAAACCTAGTTCTTCTTAGTCTTTGCGCACTACGTGTTGGTCTATATGGCTTTGTCGTAATGAGTGTGTTTTTAAAAAGAAAACCAATTCTTCCCCTTTGCAGGTTATCTTTGCTATTATCCACTGGCTACGTACGTGGGTTGTTTTACAAAAGGTGGAGCTCCGAGCTACTTTGGAAGCGGCTACTCGTTGTTTGGCGCAGGTGGTCAAGGATTTTTATGCCCGGGCACATGGGTGGCGGTTTAGTCTTCGGATTGCTAGTCATTAGTGTGTGCGTCTTATCTTTTATTTTCATTTTTATTTTGATTGGCTGTGTGCTTCGTGTTAAGCAGAGGCCGGAAGTGATTTCAAGGACTTGTATCATCTCGATATAATGTGCTTGAAATTAATAAAATTCTTCCTTTTTCAAAAAAAAAATGTCCAAATAAATTCAGGATGCCATGGACAAACGATGCATTCCCATTTGCTAAAATTTCTCCATTTTTATGTTTGGGTGTAGTATTATCGCTGTTTACTGAACTCAACACCAGGTTCATGGACGTTGGATGCTTATTTCTTCCCATTCTACTAGTTGGTTGGTTTTTTCCTTTTATCAAACAGGAGAGTCGAATAATTTTGTTGTCTGAGCTATCATAGAGAATGATGCTTGGAAACTAATGGTAATGGATAGCTGTGTGTACTGTGTAAGAAGTGTTCTACTTCTAGTATATGTATATAGGAAAGGCAACTATACAGTAGTATTCTCCCTAGAATGTTTGTGAAGTATATAAGTAGCTAGTACAAGTTTGCTTCAATATTGATCCAAGAAAATTTTGCCTCAATATTACTTTTATTCAGCTCTGTGCATATTACTAGATGATGGTATAGAAAGATGGGTCATATAATATGTATTTGTTTCATTGAACTTGTCCATTCACCTGGACAACATGTATAAAAAACTATAAGGGAAGGGGCCCTCGGTTTCTCTCATGGGAATGCAGGTGTGCATTATGAAAGTACTGATGGACCTGGTTTTACATGTTGGATGGGAACAATCATGATTTTGACCTTTGGGACTTGCAGCCTCTACAAAATTTGAAGTGTTACTATGGTTAATTACTTCTGCTTCAGTCAGGTTCTTCTAGGGGTAGCTGTTAAGATATTCAGTGATGGTTTTGAGCTCAAATATGTGCAAAATCAAAAGATCGTGCAGTATTGTCTGCCATACTGTATATTTCTCTCGGTTGGTCCCAACTGAAATGTGTGAGTTTAGTCCCGATAACCTTTATGTTTGTTTTAAATCGTTTTCTTTGCATAGTTTGTGTGAATTATTTAGCATTCCGAGTAGGATAGACTGTCATGATTTTTAAAGCTGTATGTCTTACTCGGATGACATTGATAAACTTGGCAAAGGAAAGGTTTTTCCTCTAACACCGGTAGTTATGTGCATGATTATATGGGAAAAAAGGGCAAATTTCATGACAGCTTATATTATGCTTGTTAGCGAGAATTGCCTCGTTCTTTTTTTTTTTTGGGCTGCGTAGAGAAGATTTTACTCTTTCACAAACATATGTTGGAAGAATAACATAATCAATCTTGTGCGAAAGCAACTGTTCTGAGTTGTCGGCTCAAAGCAACAGCCAACAAGTGCAATTCCTTAGCACAATTTGCTTGTTTAACCAGTCTCCCCTCCCTCAGGTCAGGTGTTGTGAGTGTAGAGAAATCGCAACGTGGGTTGGCATCCGTCGTGTTCTTCGTTTTCAATTATCTCTTCATGGTTTGTTCGCTGACTCTTCTGAGTAATTTTTTCTCAATATATGTTTTTTCTCAATATATCTTGCTCCAAAATAATGTTAGCAATAACCAATCCAAACCCTCTGAGAACCACAAGGCAGATGCTATGCTTGCCTCATTTCAGCTATTTCCATTTCCCTTCAAAATGATAGTGAACAATAGGACGTGTCACTTTCGTTTCCATTCAAAATGATAGTGACAGAAAAAAATCTTACTAGACATGGGACAAAGATTGGAGGAAAAAAAATCTTGAAGAAATAAGTACTTCAGAATTATGGTTCTGGACACAACCAGAATAATGGTTGCTGGCAACAAATAGACACATACTACATGAAGATCAAATTCAATACATTGATGAGGAAGCATATTGACGTACGTGCTCTTATTTCTGACTTAGAAAAGTATACAGTCCCTCTCAGGAGACGAGGGAACGTTAATAACCTTGTCCCATGGAGGAGGTATGAGGGTAGTCTGCGTTACTTACCCTTGTTCCTGCGCATCTTCATTGACCTCTCGAAGATATCCAGTAACTTTGAACCTATTGATGTGTCATTACGGAGTGCTGAACTTGATTCTCTGTTTAACGTGTAAGAAAATGAACACCACTTGGATATGGGCATATGTAACGACTAACATTACATTTTGGGTTCAATTGAAGTATATATTTTTTTTACTTGTGCAATGGCAATAATGTTTCCATCATCATAAACACAACTCGTACTTGATATTTTGGCGGTAGGTAATCAAAACGTTGCTGTATAACTGGATGTCTGGATCTGGCATTGCCGCATTGGCATAAATATAGATCTTTTATAATACACAAGAATGAATATGGGCTGTCCATTTCTTTAGATCCAAAGGTGAGATTAGATTAGATTTGATTATCTACCATGTTTGTACCTCACGTGTCTCGTGGAGGGGTATAATGGTAATTGAGCAAAATGGCATTCAAGCAACCCCAACCCAAAAGACCAGAATGCCTCGACAAATCAACTTCGATTTAATTTCTCGCTATATACTACCACCAGAGTACAAGAAAAATTTCTAAATATAATCTAACAGTTGAGTGAACATTGGCAGTGCTAGCATGTAGCAGCTGCCTGCCTTTCGTTTGTACTCGCGCTCCGTTGCAAAATAGCCTCTTTTCTACCCTGACTCAGAGTGAAGTACCGTTTCCTATCACGCATCGGTATTTTTTCGGCTGCAATGCTTTACACCTCCAACCTACCTGAACAGCTAGCCACACGCCTACACCACGATGGTCTTTTCAGGCACCCTTGCTTAGAGCCAGCGTGTATGCTTTTGCACATACAGAAAGAGGATTTGAAGAGAAAGCTGAAGTAGACAAAAGGGTGTGTGTGTGTGTCAAAAGTTGAATGAATAAACTTGGAAAGTTTATGGCTAGGTAGGCAGGTTGTTCGTGGTCGTGGTACATGTGAATCATGAACGGCTTGCCCGTATAGATTACTCCATCAGATCGATGGACAATAGTTGCAGTTTTATTCTCCGTTTGAAACGCTGGATTGTACTGAAGTCACACGCCTGCAGGGTAGAAAATTGTTCGTCCGTTTCTCGATCGATCAGCTTTCGGTCGAATTTCAACATGGACGCGCCTATCTACCGAAGTTCGACATCGAATCCTACAGCCCACGCCCCAACCTTTCTAAGGCCCTGGGCCCAACTCAAAGCCTCCTTACTCTGCCTTACCGCTTGTGCATCTCTTCTCCGCCCTCGCGCAAGAACGCGAAGCTGCCACCGCCGCTGTGCTGCTCTCCGCCTTCGGTCACCGTCCGGAGCCAGTCTTCTTCATCCCTATGCTCCACCCATCTCCTTTCTTCTCTCCGTTGAGCTCTATGAGGCTTCACCACTGCCCCTCACCCTCACCGCCACTAGCCACCACCCACAACCCGTGGCACCCTCACTACTTGTCATGCCGCCACCTCTTCCTCACCTCCACCACCCTAACTGATTGTTGGGCTCATCGCCGTATCCCAAAACCCGCTCACCACTTGCTAGCAAACCCATGGTTGGCGGTGCCCTCATCGTCCTGTCACCTATCGCCAGTTCTATTTACCATCGGGATCTATGGTCGAGGGGTTTGGAGAACTACATTCTAATTAGCTGAACCCTAACCCTAACTCCGTCCACCACCGCTGCTCACGGTCACCGGAACCTTAACTCAAATGTTGCCATTTTGTTGTCTAAATTTTGTTCCATAACCGTGGAACTCTTATTGATAGGAGAATTGCTAGAAAACGCTATGCCGTTATTTGCTTTTCAACAGGATAGGATTTCACAATCTGATCAATCTATCCCACAGTCACGGTTCCAACGCTCTGAAAAAGTTTATCCATACTCCCACCACTAGCTCCTGTGACTTTATGAGACCATCACCCTGTTGGTCGTCTCAATTAGCCATTCAAATGGTCCATAAAACAAGATCCCAAAGGTGCTCCCACCCAGTTGCACACTCAATGCTTGATAGCTTCATCTAGAGAGATTTTTTCCTAGTCTTCTAATGGCTATCATGTTGGTGTAGTAAGCGGCGCAGGAGAGCAGCATGGGGTGCTACATGGGGGTAGCAGTCGTCCAGCTGTTGTGTAGGAGTAGTGATGTTGATGTTTGGGAGCAACGGTGTTTGCAGCAGTGTGGGGTCGGTAACGCAGTTGGTCAACAGCTCAACAAGCCAATAGGAGTTAGGATGCTCTCCTATGTTGCTGGATCGACGTGTGCCGTAGTGAATCCCAAGCCTAATTCGGGTAACATTGCTAGTGCAGGGCCGCACGGGAGTGCATGGTTGAGAGTAGCAACCATGGGCAAGCCCAACAGTCACAGAGTAGCCGAGGGTGAGCATCGGAATCTTGATTCGCTATCGATGTCGCCAGATCTCATTGCCACAATTCACAATCAGCATATGTCTCCACATTGGAGCCTAAAGCGGCATGGCGAGAAGAGTATGCCAATGACAGGATCCATTAGATCTGGTCATCTTCCTCGTCGCCAGTGACAAGATCCGCCACATCCTATGACCCTCGCCTACCTCTTCATTTGGGTCATAGAGTGGTCCAACGTTGACTCTACCACATCGCCTAGTGGCTCCACTTCACCGCCACACACATCATAAGGCGACTTTGAGCTCTGGATTCACCCTTTTGGTGAGCTAGGGGAGGAGGTGGTGATGTTGGCGAGTGGCAAGGGTGTGGTACGTGATGGCCGCACCTGATTATGTCAGGGGTTTTTTTGCTCTTTTTGTTTGTTTTTTGATGATTTTTTTAAAACTTGATGAAACATTTTGAAACTTTTGGGTTAAAACTTGATAAAATTTCTTGAAACATTTTGGGTTTAAGCTTGATGAAGCCTGTTGAAATTTGCTAAAACTTTTTAAAACTCATTGGCTAAGCTTGTTGAATCTTGAGTTCGAAAATTTAAAACTTATTGAAACTTAATCTTGAAACTTACTTGAAATCTTCTAAAACTTCTAAAAACCTGTGAAACTCGTTGAAACCTAAAACTTTCTCAAATGTTTGAATGGAACCTCCAGAAACTCAACGAAACATGTTGCTGTACCATTACAGCGATATGCTGTTCTCTAGTCATTACAACAGTATTATACCTTTCCATAGTCGCTCCCTAGCGATAGATATCAATTGCCTGTCAACATTATGATGTCTTAAAAGTCGTCTTCTCCTGAAGTTTCACTGGAGGAGACTCTCTCCCATCCTGGCAGCACTGCTACTTGCGCGTGAGTACATGCCACCTACACTTTCACACACTGTTTTTCAGCCATGTCGAGCTTGTAAGCTAGACAGCTAAATCATGGAATTGATGTCCCCTTCATTTTAGTTTCTGTACAATTTCTACGTAAAAAAAAATAGATTATCTGCTGAACAAGAGAAATCTGAACAGTTTCTCCTATAATTAGAAGTTGCTCTCTACATAGAATCAGAATCCGACTGAAATCTGATTCTCGCTGATTCTTAGGATGTGTTTGTGACGAATATCCAGGGGATAGGTATCCCTAGCGGCCCAGGAGAGGCATGTGGGCCGCCACCGCGCCTGGGCCTCGAACAAAAAGCCCAGCATGGAGGCCCACGACCTCCGACCAAGCCGACCCCAGAGCGGTCCGACCAGCGCTACGGGACCGGCGCCATGACCGCAAAGAACGACGATCCGTGGTTGACCCAACCAACGGGCCGGACCGACCGGCCGCCCCAGACGAGCTCGGATCGTCTTCACCAAAAGGCAGACGTCAGATCATCGGGAACCAGCCCCTACTGGTCGCCTAGGCTGGCTGACGCAGCGACTCATCACAATCGAGCCGGGACGGGACACTACGCCCCTTCCCAAGTCAGTCCCCGAAGGCTGACACCCTCGGCGTCAGCATCTGACACAGCGCAGAGGGCAGGTGCGCCGTTTCCCGGAGAGATGGACCGAGCCGTCACCCTACCGCTTCACCAACCCAACGCAGGACGTGCAACCACCCGTCAGAAGGCCAGTCTAAGCGATCAGACACCGAGGCAAAAGACCGGACTCCAAGGCGCGGGGAGCCCCATCCATTTTTTTCCTTTTAAAGACTCGTAACCTCCGCGCCCACCGCCTCCCAAGTTATATAAGGAGGCGGGCCATTCGGAGCGGGGTAGGAGCTAGGCGACGAACACAAGACCCCGAGTCACCTCGTAGTCATTCGAGTAACCCTCAGACACGAGGCGCCCAGAGCCCGAGCTCACCCTCGCTTGTAACACGACGATACACCTGAATGAATAACATCCGACCACCCCACTTAATCGGAGTAGGGACATTCACCGAACCAAGATAACTCTTGGACCTCTTGTCTTTTGGTCTAACCATTCAAGGAGCGGAGCCAGAGTCTCTAGACCTACAAATTTACTCGCCGGTTCTCGAAACACCGACAGTTGGCGCGCCAGGTAGGGGCTCGCGCGCCATCAGCATCTCCAGATTCCCATTTGTCTCCTTGATGGCTTTCACTACCGACGGCGACGCGCTCACGCCCGGGAGTCGAATCCGTTTCGGTTCCTTCGACTTCGTCACCACTGCGGCAGGGGAGCTCAAGCACGCTCCCGCCGCTCCTCATGGCCAGGCCCCCACGGAGCGCCTGGACCTCGCCGCCTACGCCCTCGACAACCTTCGACTCGAGGACCCTGCGTCGTCTTCGACGCCGGCGCCACAAGACACCGCCACCGCTCGCTGGGTGCACGATGTCCGCGGCAGCGCGCTACCACCTTTCCTGGCGATCGCGTTGCGTGGCGATAGCGGCTACGCGCCGACCTCCTTCCACGAAATCCGGAGAGTTCTTTCGACATCGACTCCATTCCGACACGAGCGAAAGATCGGCGGGACCGTACTCCCACGAATAATGCAACGTGGTCGACGAGCCGATCACCGGCCGCTATTTCCGAGCCAGAGCCCGCCACGCGCCCGGCGCCGGAGGCGGGCGCCAAGACGGCCAAGATGGGTCTCTCGATCCACCATGACGAAGCTTCCAAAGCGGCGGAATCGGAGTTGCGCGCGCCGCATTTCTGGCAAGGCGAGGGTCGACCTGTCGCCAAGTTAACTCACGCCGCCACCGCGCCGGCGTCTTGGCGTCTTGCACGCCAAGACGCTGTGAAGCTGAGAATCGGCAGAAGAACCGGTCGTTGCCCCGTGTTTTCCCCTTCCTAGCCAGAACTTCGCCGCGGCTGCAATGTTGCTCCGCGGCGTCCCTGAGCCGAACGAGCCTGAGGCCAAGGCCACCTACCAGCACCTCCGGGAGCTGATAGAGCACGCCGCCGTACAATATGTACCGGCCCCTGGCACTAGTCACTTGAGGTCCCCCTTGGGCCGCCAGAGCCAGGCTCGCCACGAGCCGGTGAAAGCCGCACCGCCGTTGGAGCGGCCCCAGGCCTCCTACACCCCGGCGACAAATAGTTTCGCAACGCCACGACTATCGCGACACCTCGACGCCGCAGAAGAGGTCGGTCGGCGCCGGGGCCCGTTCATAGGTCGCGATGGTGGCTGGCGTCACGATCATGATCCCAAGCCGGCGGCGGGACTCAGAGCATTCCCGAAATCCGTCGCAGATTTCGCCCGATTCGGCGCCAGCACATAGCTAAATACACGGCCCACGAACCCCAGATTTGCTCGAAGACTACTGCTCGCTCGCCGAGCGGGCGAGCTACTAATGATCTTTATCATTCAAGACTTCCCATTTACCCGGACGGATCAAATTTCTCAGCTCGCTCGGTACCGCTCACGACTATTAGGAATCGCCGACTCAAGAACGCTGTCGGAATTTCGTGGCACTTACAAGCGCCACAGGAACTCTCTGACCTCAAAGCTGCAAGCGGCCGGGAGAAACGCCCGACTACATCCTGCGCTTCCCAACAAGTAATGAACTCCCGACATCGCCGACGCCGACGCCGTGGGGGCATTCATCTACGGCACAATGTGCAGAGCCTTGGTCCACAAGCTGGGTTGCGTCAAACCCAGGACCACCAAGGAGCTGCTCGACATTGCCACCAACCACGCCTCCGGCGAGGAGGCCGTGGGGGCCATCTTCGACAAAGGGAAGGCCAAACGAGAATCCGGCTCCGAGCCCCCCGTCCCTTCCGATCACTCCGACAAACGGAGGCGAAAGGGAAAGCAGGTCCGCGAGGACTAACGGTGCCGCCACGACCGCTTCGACAGCAAGCAGGCGCAGGCGCGCGCCACCACTTCCGAAAAATTGATGGAGAGCCCATGTCCGCATCACGAGTACCCCGTCAAGCACAAATATCGGGACTGCGAAGTCCTGAGGCGCTTTCTCTCCGGAAACCACCCGCAGCCACGGGGTAAAGGAAAGAAGCGTGACCCGATGCCGGAGGTCGGGGAAGAAAAGGCGATGGAGGGTTCCTGAACCCGACGGATGCCTCATGATCTTCGGTGGTCTTGAGAGCTACGCCGACAAGCGGCGGTAAAGCTCGCTTACCGCGAGGTACATACGGTGACCCTGCGGTCCCGGTACCTCCGGTGGTCGGAATCACCGGTCACCTTTGATCGGACGGACCACCTCACCACATCCCGCACCGGAAGGTACCGCTTCGCCGTCGATCCCATCATGGGGTCGGTTACCACGGCGGTGCTCATGGATCGGCGGTAGCGCCTCAACATCATGTATGCCGAGACGCCGACGCCTCTAGGAGTGCCGCGCTCGACCCTGCGACCGAGCAAGGCACCTTTTCACGGTGTCATCCCAGGCCAGCAGGCCTACCCCCTTGGGCAGGTCGACCTGCCCGTCACCTTTGGAGGCCCCGAGAACTTCCGCACCGAAAACCTCACTTTCGAGGTTGTGGGATTCCCGGGATCCTACCACGCAATCCTGGGGAGGCCGTGTTACGCTAAGTTCATGGCGATCCCCAACTACACCTACCTGAAGCTGAAGATTCCAGGGCCACGGGGCATCATTACCGTGGCCTCGTCTTTTCAATTTTGCCTTCAATCGCAAGCGGGCAGCTTGCGAGTTGGCTTCGCGGTCATCGCGCCCACCGAAGCTCGATAACCACCGGGGGAGGCCTCGTCCGCCCTCGCCCCAGAAGTCGGGGCCCGGATCCTTCGAGTCCGCCGAGGACACGAAGAGGGTCACGGTCGACCCCGAGGACCCAGCCAAGACCGTGCGGGTAGGATCTGCCCTCCCCGCCAAATAGGAAAGCGTGCTCGTCGACTTCCTCCGGACGAACCGGGATGTCTTCGCATGGAAGACCTCCGACATGCCGGGCATCCCAAGGGAGGTCGCCGAGCACACCCTCAATATCCGACCAAGAAGGTCGTCGCGCCCAGTACCGCGCCGCTTCGATGAAGAAAAGCGCAGGCTCATAGGGGAGGAAGTAGCCAAACTTTTGGAGGCGGGGTTCAGAAAGAGGTACGCCAATTCGAGTGGCTTGCCAACCCCGTTCTTGTAAAGAAGAAATCCGCAATGGAGGATGTGTGTGATTACACGGGCTCAATAAGGCGTGTCCCAAGGACCACTTTCCTTTGCCCCGGATCGACTGTGTCGTTGATTCCATCGCGGTGTGAATCGCTCTCCTTCTTGGACGCCTACTCCTGTTATCACCAAATCGATGAAGGAGTCCGACCAGCCGCGACTTCTTTTTATCACTCCTTCGCTCGCTTTTGTTACGTGATTTATGCCCTTTGGTCCAAGAACACAGTGTGCTACATATCAACGGTGCATGTACACTGCTTTGACGACCGATCGGTCAGAACATCGAGGTTCACGTGACGACATCGCCGCCAAACCGGAAAGGCCGGCGACCTCGTCGCCGACCTCGAAGAAACCTTCGCGAACCTCCGATTTGCCCATCCATAAAACTTAACCCGAAAAATGCGTTTTCGGGTCCCCAAGGGAAGCTTTCGCTTCATGATATCCGAGCGCCATCGGCCAACCCGTGAAGATCTCAAGAATCATGAAGATGGGCCCGATCGCCGACCTAAAGGGCGCCCAGAGCCGACGGGTTGCCTCGCAGCCTTTGAGCCGTTGTGTCACCTCGGCGAAGTGGGATGCCGCTCTATAAACCGCTAGAAGATCCGACCACTTCGCTTGACGCCGAAGCTCAGAAGCCCTTGACCGGTTAAAGGCCTTCTCGACGCAACCCCGGCTCCTCATCAAGGCGCCGCATGTGAGCCTCTACTTCTACATTGCCGCCACGACCCAAGTCGTGAGTGCGCACTGCCGCCGAAGCGACGGAAGAAGGTCGCGCCCTCAAGGTGCAGCGACCGGTCTACTTCATCGCTGAAGTACTTTGAGTCCAAAGTCTGCTATCCGCAGTGCGTGGTTACTTACGCGGTGCTAATCGCGAAGAGGAAATCGATCCACTACTTCGCCAAGACCGGTCTCGTCGCAACCTCTTCGCCCGGGCGAGATCTCCACAACCGCGATGCCGAAGGATAGCTGGGCACTCGAGCTCAACGGCCACGACATTTCGTTCGTCCCGTGACGGCGATCAAGTCCCAAGCCCTTGCAGACTTCGTGGCAGAGTGGACCGAAGCCCAGGCCCCTCCGATGCTTGAAGATCCCGAGTACTGGACAATGTACTTCGACGGATCTTACACCAAGAATGGGGCCGACGCTGGGATCGTTCTCGTTTCCCCGCTCGGCAACAAAGTCCAATATGCCGTCCGACTGCTCTTCGACGCTACAAACAACGTCGCCGAGTACGAAGCCCTCATCAACGGTCTCCGGATCGCCGCCGACCTAGGCGTGCAACGGCTCTACGTATACGGTGACTCCAAGCTGGTGGTCGACCAGGTCATGAAGGCCTCGGAACCCCGAGATCCACGCATGGCGGCATACTGCCGTGAAGTGCGAAAACTGGAAGAGAAGTTCAAAGGGTTCGAGCTCCACCACAGCTACCGGCGCAACAATGGCGAGGCCGACTACCTCGCCAACCTCGCTTCTGGCAAGGGGCCCGTCCCGACCGGGATCTTCGCCCACGACCTTCACCAACCGCCCATCCGACCGACCCACCGGCCGGCAAAGCGGCCACCAGCACCCACGAAAGCCGACCACTAATCAACCGGACGCAGTCGCTTATCCGACTCAAGTCGGACGTGCTCACTACCGAATCAGATTGAGGAAGCCCTACGCCGATCGCTCGACGAATGGGACCCTCCCTCCAGACCCGACCGAGGCCCGACGCCGCGACGAAAGCGAAGTCTTTGTCCTCGCCGACGAAGACCTTTACAAGAGGAGTCCTCGTGGGTCCTCCCGGCGCATCCCGACCGACCAAGGCAAGGAGCCGCCGCCGACATCCACGGGGGTGTGTGGTCACCACGCTGCACCACGGTCCTCGTGGGGAAAGCCTTCGCTAAGGTTTCTATGGCCAACCGCCGCTGCCGACGCCGAAAGCAAATTGTTCGCACCTCGGCGGTGCCAGCTTTTTGCTCGACAAACGCACTCTGCCAGCTCAAGCCTCCAGCAATCCCCATCACATGGCCGCTTATGCCCGGGACTCAACTGCTCGACCTTTCAAAAGGCGCCGGGGCTTCACGCATCTCTTCGTCGCGGTGGACAAGTTCACCAAGTGGATAGAGGCAAAGCCGGTCGCCACTATTACGTCCGCGCAAGCGGCCAACTTCTTCCGCGACATCATCTACCGGTTTGGGGTCCCGAACTCCATCATCACCGACAATGGCACGCAGTTTACGGGGAAGGAGTTTCTCGAGTTCTGCGACGACTTCAACATCCGCCGATCGGCGCTCGTCCGCCCACCAGACCAACGGCCGTAGCCGAGGGCGAACGGCATGATCCTACAGGGGCTCAAGCCGCGAATCTTCAACCGACTGAAGAAGTCGGCAGGGCGATGGGCAGCCGAGCTGCCCTCCGTCCTTTGGAGCCTGCGAACCACTCCGACCCGGTCGACCGGGTTCACGCCGTTCTTCCTGGTGTTCGGCGCCGAGGCTGTCTTGCCAACCGACCTGGAGTACGGCGCTCCAAGGTTGCAAACCTTAGACCAAGCTCGGGGACGTGACTCACAGCAAGATGCCATCGACCAGCTCGACGAGGCGCGCGACGTCGCCGTCCTCCGATCAGCCAAGTATCAGCAGACGCTGCGACGATATCAGAGTCGCCAAGTTCGCGGCCGAGCCTTCAACGTTGGCGATTTGGTCTCGCGCCACGCCCAAATCCAACGCTAAGGTGCACAAGCTTTCACCCCATGGGAAGGCCCTTCACCGCTAGGAGGTAATCTCGCCCGCACCTATCGACTAAGAGACGCCGATGGCAAGATTGTTTCAAACGCTTGGAACATCGAAAGCTTAGGCGCTTTTCCTCGAACTAATTCTTGGTCGGACGCCTTATCACCGACGAGCCCGAAGGGCGTGAACTCGCCGGGAGCTTTACCCTACGTAACCTCGTTGCGTGGTGCCCAAGTCGACCCAAGGACCGCCCCGCGAAGGACCCACTTCGCCTGACCACTACGGTCTACGTCTTGTGAAAACTCCGGTAGTTTTCCTCGACTACGGCTACTAAAGTAGTGGTCCGCGGGGTGGAGTGGCCCCCACGCGTGCGACCCGCGGGCGATTGGCGAAGGAGTTCCCGCAGGCGGTTAGCAATGACCAGGCGACCAGTACAGAGAGTTCAACGAGAGGAAACATTAAGCGCGAAGAAGCTTCTGAAGGATAGGATACGACTCAGCAAAAGCACGAAGTGTCCATTACAAGAAAAGGAACATAAAACAGCATACAACTTGTGCAGGTCCTGAAGCAGAAAAGAGCGCAAAAATCTGCAAAACAGCAGGCCGGACAACGAAGACGGAAGGAGCTACTCCAGAGTGCTCAAGATGCCTCATCAGACGACGAGTTGGGGGCGAGCGCGACGCCCCCTAAGGGTCGGGCCAAAAAGGCGCTGCCCCTGCCGCTTTCCCCGGAGACCTCGCCAGATCGGTCTCGCGTCCCGAGACCTCCAGATGCGCTCGCCCGCCACCGCACCGCCGCCTCCCGCGACTGGCCGCGCTGGGCGCGTCGCCGCCGGATATGGGAGACGGTGGCAGCTGCGTCGAAGGAGCCGCGACCGGCCGGGCGGCACGCCAAAGACGCGTTGCCGCCAGGCGGCAACCTCCGCCTTCGTGGGCGGAGCGCCTGGAGGGCTCGGGCAGTCTTCCAACGCCTGCCGCCCGAGTAAGCCCGGAAGTGTATCACGGCCATGGGCTGAACTGTTCGCTCAGCCCACCCCAGCTGCCTCAGCTCCGCCCATGCTCTCGTAAGCGTGGCGGAGCATGGAGAGGAGAACTGCTGCGTGGAGTCGAAATCTCGTCGCGGGCTATCTCGCCTCGGCTTCAAAGACGCTCCCGCCGAAGCCGCCGCCATCTTCGGCGGCCAAGACTGCGCCTGCAGCCGCCACCAAGGCCTCAAGGGCAGCGAGGCCCCCACTGGACACCAGTCGGCATGCGATCGCACAAGGCGCCCACCATGCTCGCGCCGCCTGGCCCTCGAGATGCCACTTCCGCCACTGGGTGCTGGCTACCCGTGGCGCTTGTTGGCGCCGCGCTGGGCCGACCAGACCTGCAAGAGGCAAGTATCAAAGACGGACCTCAACTTGGCAACCCCAACGTCTCACTAAAACCACTAGAAGGACATATACCCGCGGCGGGGGCTCCAGATGAAGAACCTCGGCGAGGGCAGGTCGACGCCACCCCTCGCCGCCGCACCGGAGGAACGCCCCTCCATCCGAGGTTTCTTGGAAGGAGAACCCCCGGGGTCCGCTTCCGCTACCCGCTTCCCCGACCTCCTTTCGTCACCACCACCGCTCGCCATAGTTCTCAAGGAAGCGCTTGAAGGATGAAGAAGGCGAACGCACGCAAACCTCTGGGCCAGATGTGAGTTTCGCTACCCAAAGACCAGATTTATAGGGTGGTTTCGCTGCAGCCGAAACCGCCAGACGGCGCGCCCGCGAACTCCTCGACACGCCCACCGTCCGACACGCCGACGCGACGCATTAAAATCCCACTCACATTAAATGCGCCAAAATGACACGGCGCAGAGGGCGCCGCTCAGGTTGAAGCAACGCGACCCTTCGATCTTCAAGCAGAGCCGTTATCACGGACAACTTCGAGTTCGCGCCAAAGCAACGAGCCGCCGACTATCGACCAAAAGAGATAAGTCTCTAATCTCGGCCTCTTTACGATTATCTCGAACGACTAGCAATACGCTACCGACCATGGCCTAGTCGCCGCGAATTACTCGGGGCACAGAGCAACGCTATTCACACTCATACGGGCCGGTGGGCAGACCGACCACTCGGCTCCCCGTGCGGATAATCCGTCCGACCCAAGCCCCACGACTTACGCCCGGCTGCCACGGTTTAAGTAGCGCTTTGCGGTAGGGCTACCAAGACGCGAGCCATTTAGTCACGGAGCCGCCTCCCCGCATGAAACGTGAATTTTGTTCTCTAACCTCGCTCATATTCATACGGCAGGGGGCGACCGACCACTGCCCTCGCTGGCGGATAATCCGTCCGACCCAAGCCCTACGACCCACGCCCGGCCTCTAGGTTCTAAGTAGCGCTTAAGCGGTAGGGCTACCCAAGACGGTACAACCATAAGTCGTCGAGCCACTCATCCTCGCATGAAGCACTTAATAGACGCCTTTTGACCTCAGGGTTTGTTAGCACTTCCTTCGCGTCTCCCTCGGAAAATCGAACACGCCTACGCCCGAAAAACCCCGGCGGTTTCAGGGCCACGGTTTCCAAACGCGAAGGAACAGCTCAAACTCGCAAACGAACACAAAGGCGAACCCCGATTCATTACATGTTAAAGTTTTTTACATCTTTAAAAGGTAATGTCTAACATTATTCATAATCCCCGTGGAGGACGCTCTGCGGCGATATCCGATCACGATCACTGCATGGGGCTCGGCCTGAAGCGCGGTTTATGGACCTCCTCGTCGGTCCGGTTCCTGGCAACCCCGCTACTAACATTGTCTAGGTTGATACCGTTGTAGAAGGACATGGTGTTAACCAGCGCAGAAGTGGCCCCCAGGGCAGCACTCGTCTTCACCGACTTCTCGACGTGCTCCGGCACACGAGCCAACTCGGTCATGAAAGCGGACTTGTGCCCGCAGACGGCCCGAGCAACGCGGTTGCGATAACCCGGCCGACCTTCCCCAGGGTCGCCAACTCGTCGACCAGTTCGTCCTTGCCGCCTCCATCTTTTCCACGCCGATCGAGCCCACCGCCTCGCCATGATCGCCACGCTTTCCACCGCTAATCGCCATCTTCTGCGACTTCGCCAAGATTCTTCTGCAATTCTGAAGATCGGGGCAAAAGTTAGAAAGGCACGCTCGACGACGCCGCCTCCCAAATCAACCCGAATAACAACGTCTTACCGCCGATTTATTCACCATGGCGATGAGCTTGGCCCGAGTCTCCTTCTCGAAGTTTTTTCGCCACCGCTGCTTCCGCCTGAGCGACAACCTTGGCGTTGTTGGCCTCCGCTAGGAGGGACTCTAGTTCGGTTACCCTCGCCATGAGGATCGCCCAATCGACGCCTCCTCCGCAAGACATCGGCCATCTCATTCATCGTCCGGCTGGCCTCTTCGCCGCCGACCGCCACGCTACGCCCGGCTTCTGCTTCCACGCAGCTGGAGCCTGCTTGGTTGCGGGCCTCCATGGATCGTCCTTCCCACTGCAGCGATTTGAGGAACCCTGACTTACCCTCCGAACGCCTCCCGCAGACGCTGCAACAAGCCAAGACATCAATACAAGGTCCAAGAGATTTGAAGAGCCGAGAAATTTCGAGCACAACTTACCACACCGCCGGGTCGACCCCACCGGTGATCGCGGCAGCGCTTCGCCGAGGACTCGAGGAGCTGACCCAAGCTCGCCAATCTTCTCCATCTCGCCTTCATTCGCAGGAGCCTCCCTGCAGGATTCCCACTCCCCAAGCTCCGCCCGTCATCCAACGCAATGATGCCTCGTCAGGTTGGTCGCGTCTCGCCACACTAAGATGGACGGTGGCGATCGGAGGGTTCCTCGTGGTCGCCCAAGACCCTTTCGCACCGACGGGATCTCTGGCGCCACCGGCGCGAATCGGCGACCGCCACCACCACTGCGACTCTCTGGTCGCTTCCTCGGCGACGGTAGCGGCCGGGCTTCCAGCGCCAGGACCGGCGGCATTTCAGCAACCGGCGGCGCGAGGCCTGCTCCGCCATCGTCGGCCCCCGATCCTGACAGCGAGCCGCTGACGGTCGCCCGGTCTTCGTGGCGTACCGACTCCACGGTCGACTCCGGCACGACCACAAACGCAACTCCTGTTACGTCGGCCGCTGCGGGCACGACCAACGCCACCGTCTCCACCATCTGCTCCGGCCCGGATGGCCCATCCCCAATCTCTGCCGGCGGGAGTGGCAGCGACGATCCCAACGGCAATTCCGCCACCTCCGTCAAGCTTTCCCCCGCGAAATCCCTAAGAGCACGGGCCGGTCAGAAGCAGCTCAAGTAAAGCCGGCGCGAATGACGAAAGAAACAAAACCAACCGCGTCGAGCGGGTGCTGAACAACCGCGCTCTCTTCGCCGGCCTCTCTGGCGAAGACGGGCCGTCTCTCCCTCCATCCAGGTGCCGCCAGCAGGGTGACCTTGCCAGGCACCTTAACGACGACTTCAGACGACGCCCTCCGGATCGCCGCCGACGACAACCCGAATCAGACGCTTCAGACGGATCACGGATCTCTGCCGCCTGAAGACGACCCCGCCAACGAGGAGAAGGCGGTCGCTTCGACACGTCCTCGCATGCCATGGCCGCGGGCTTCCTCTTCTCCTTCCTCCTGCTCTCCCTCCGCTCTTTTCGAGCGACTCTCTAGCTTCGGCTTTATGGCGGGTCGCCGCCCTCATCTCCTTCTCCCCCGGCAGCCATGCCCGGGAGGATGCCCCAAGCAGGCCCTGAAAGGGGGTCGGAATTCTATTCAGGTCAAAATGCAAGGAATTAAGACAAAGGACGCGGGGAAAGTAGGGGGGCCGCCCAATTACCAGATTTGGGGGGTTTTCCGCCGAGAAGGGCTCGGGAGCGCCGCCGACCGCCACCATGGCCTTCACGACCAGGACGGCTGTCACCCGAGCCTCGACCTCCGACGAAGGGAGGTCCGAACGCTCCATCCTCATGGGGTCAGACGCTCCCACGTACTCGAATATCGGGTGAGGCCTGTCCATAAGGGGTTGGACGCGTCTCGCCATGAACGTACGGACGACAGCGTCACCCGTCAGGCCTCGCCTCTTCAGACCCGCAAGCTGCTCGAGGATCACCTCCATTTTCCTCTTCTCCTTCAAGGCTCACGGCCGGTTCCATTGAGCATCGCCCGGGCCTCTCCTGAAGGTCGGGCGCTGCTGTCTTCGCGTTCGAATGTAGAACCATTCGAGTGCCATCCTGCTCGATGAGGGCAGCTTCATATCGATGTACTCCGACGCCCGCTTAGACCGAGCCGATGGCGGCGCACGATCGGCTCCAATCAAGCGCCCGCCGCCGATTTTCCTTCAATGCACGAGATGTGGAAGAAATATTCCAGAGGGCCCAATGGGGCTCGACCTCAGAAGGCTCTCGCCAGCGTGATGAAGATCGCAATATGCAAAGACGCCGTGAGGATTCGTGGTGCGCCCACCTTGTAAAATGAAGAAGTCCGCGAACAAACGAGTGGAGGGGAGGCCGAATCAGCGCCGAAGAAGGACGCGACACGACGATCTCGCTGCCGCCAGTTCGATCCGCGGCTCGTCGACTCTCCACCGAGATACGCCGCGGAAGGAATCGCCCGCAAGTTAAGCACGCGAGATCGAGCACGCACTCCGCCACGACATCTCCGGCGCGCAGGATCGACGAAGCGAAGAAGGGGCCGAGGCGAGAATTCTCTCCTAGGTTTTTGGCTTCCTCACAACCGCTGCGACTTTTTTTTCTTTTCGAATAAGAACAGACAACACGGAGGAATCCGACCGTGGCTACCCCTTTTTATAAGGGACGAACGCCCATCGGCCGGACAAAGGCCACCAACAGACAGTATCGCTAAGAGAAGCGGCGTCGCTTCTCCCCGATCGCCGCGACGGTTCAACGATAAGACGACGCCGATCCTTGGTCGCTTTTGCGTTAATTCTCGACAGACAAAGCCCAGCGAAAAAGGCCACGATCGGGCAGAAGGGCGCGCGCTTCCTGCCTCGCTCCCAAATTCGAAGGGCGCTGGTGACAAGCAGAAGGCACGCCAAGGTCGCTCACGGTCCCCAGAGGCCACAGTAGGGCTCCCAACTTATGTTCAGACTCGACCGAGTGTTATGGGCTCCGACGCCAATCACCAAGTGGTGACGATCACCCCGAACTAAAAATCGATCGAGGGACGAGGATAAGGTGAGCTCCTGGGCCTTCCGGGCTAGGGCGGCGGACGCCCAATCGCTTTTAATCGTGTTCGAGACCATACTTCACACTCTCCGCTGAACCTGCCGACGGGTGGCAACACCGCGCTCGGTCGGCGGACGACCTAGAGTCCGACACGGATCGAGTAAAGAAAGGTTCTCATGGGTCGCCTCGGGGTCGGACGCCGCGACGGATAACGCCCGCCGAAAACAGTTCTCTTTCGGAGGCCGCCAGGCCCACTCGACAAACCCACTATCACCAAGACGAAAGACGGCGTTCAAGCCAACACATGGCAAACACGCGTTAGCTCACCCTCCAGTCCCACACCGCGGACGGGCGCGTTTCGGGAAGCGCCGCCACCTCGCCGACGAAAGCATGGGCGACGCTTTTCTCTGCTTTTTGCGCAGCACGATTTTACAGTGCATCGATCACGACGCGAAGTGAACGCCTCCTTACACAAGGTAAACCCCCAACCACCTCCGACCGCCGGGGCTTGGGGTTTATCCACCGGATCTTCGCCGACCAAGCACCGACGATCAATTTCATTTGGTCGGACGCCATGACCGAGGGGCCACCGTCCGATCGATGCACTTGCGGTATTTAGACGACCTCGAGCAGAGCGCGAGGTCACCAACCGAGCCACCTCCGCAAGAAGTAAACCCCGACCGCCTCCGATCCGCCGGGGCTCGGGCTCCATTCACCGGATGCACTCATACAAGACCCGGCGAAACCGACCAGACTCGACTGGCCGGGCGCCGAAAATTGCAGAAACCGATCGATCGGTCCCAAGACACAGAGATCCGGCCATATCGAACAAAGATGTTGATCACGCCCGTCGAGCAGAGAACCCCCGACCGGCTCTCCGATCCGCTCGGGGGCTCGGGGGCTACTGACGAATATCCAGGGGATAGGTATCCCTAGCGGCCCAGGAGAGGCATGTGGGCCGCCACCGCGTCTGGGCCTCGAACAAAAAGCCCAGCATGGAGGCCCACGACCTCCGACCAAGCCGACCCCAGAGAGCGGTCCGACCAGGCGCTACGGGACCGGCGCCCCGCGACCTGCAGCAACGACGATCCAGGGTTGACCCAACCAACGGGCCGGACCGACCGGCCGCCCCAGACGAGCTCGGATCGTCTTCACCAAAAGGCAGACGTCAGATCATCGGGAACCAGCCCCTACTGGTCGCCTAGGCTGGCTGACGCAGCGACTCATCACAATCGAGCCGGGACGGGACACTACGCCCCTTCCCAAGTCACCTCCAAGGTCGACACTTCTGCGTCAAGATTCGACACAACACAGAGGGCAGGTGCGCCGTTTCCCGGAGAGATGGACCGAGCCGTCACCCTACCGCTTCACCAACCCAACGCAGGACGTGCAACCACCCGTCAGAAGGCCAGTCTAAGCGATCAGACACCGAGGCAAAAGACCGGACTCCAAGGCGCGGGGAGCCCCATCCATTTTTTCCTTTTTAAGACTCTTGTAACCTCACGCCACCGCCTCCCCAAAGCTATATAAGGGGCGTGGCCATTCGAGCGAGGGTAGGAGCTAGGCAATGAACGCAAAGACCCCGAGTCACCTCGTAGTCATTCGAGTAACCTCAGACACGAGGCGCCCAGCCCGAGCTCACCTCGCTTGTAACACGACGCATACACCTAATGAATAACATCCGACCACCCCACTTAATCGGAGTAGGGACATTCACCCGAACCAAGATAACTCTTGGACCTCTTGTCTTTTGGTCTAACCATTCAAGGAGCGGAGCGTAGAGTCTCTAGACCTACAAATTTACTCGCCGGTTCTCGAAACACCGACAGTTTGGTAGGGCTCCAGCTCCACCAGATCAATGGATTTAGTGGAGCTAGGTATTCCTAGCTCCACTAGATCCGTGGAGCTAGAGCTGTGAGTACGTTAAGAGTGTTTGGATGGATCATCTTGTTTATATTTTAGACCAAAAATATAAACTTAATTTACTTTATTTTAGCCTACAAGTTTCAGATCTCAGGTGAAACTGGGATCTAGAACTCTACCAAACTAGCTCTTATTAATTATCGCCGGTCTGATCTAAAACCTAAAAATCGTAGTTGGCGTGACTTAATTCTCTCGTAATAAAAACAGTTCTCTCATAATCTAAAAGCTGAAGCGAGTACATATCAAACAAACATGCAGTGACTCAACAACGTGACTTTTAGGGGTACATGTCGACCAATGTAACCTGTCCCGCCACATGTAGCTACGACGGTTGGAGTGCAGGCAGAGCGACTGTCGGCGCGGCCACGATGATACACTTCGTGCACAGCCAAACTCGTGCGCCTCTGCAGCCGTTTACCGTTTGATTAGCTAGTATTTATTTATATTTTTTCAATGATAAAATAATGGAAATATTTTAAATTTTATAGCATACTATATTAATAGTATAAGATGAATCATTGAATTATTGAGAGTATTCATACTGCGCTACTACTAAAGAAGTATAAATAAATACTAGCTAATCCGATCAGTTGGATCAAAAAGAACGAATTGTCTATATGGCATTTAGTGTACCATAAAAGAACTCTTTAACAAAATAAAAATAGATCTCGATTTTTACTACCACTATACTCCTTCAATCACAGATAGTTGTTGTTTTGAATATAGGCGCGTCAAAGTTTTAAAATTTTGACTGACAATATCTTTTAAATATTTAAATTGGATACATGAAAATCATATGCATAGATTTATCTCAAAAAATACTTTCATAATATTATAATTTTATTTGGTTTTATAAATATAATATAATAGAAATTAGTGGTCAAAAACTATGTTTTAGAGATCAGTGTCGATATCCAAAACGACAACTATTTCAGAATCAAGAGAATATATTATTAGTAATATAATGTAACATAACAATTCTAGCTGATTAAGGCGAACACGTGGCCGTTCTCTTGGGTCCATGTGTGTGGCCCAAAAATGCCGCCCTCCACTGTCCACTCCCCACTGGGTTTTCTAACGCAGGCTAACATAACCCAGGTTAGCGTGTGGCCTATACATGAACTTAATTATTACCGATCAGTTCAGCAACCTTCGCACGAGCGCGAGACTGAACGAAACGCTCGCAGCCCGTACGTGCTGCCCATCTACCTCCACCAACCGCGCTCGGCGTCGTCGGCGACGCACTCGCTGTGAGTACGGTCGTCTAGCTAGTTTGTACGCGCGCCAGCGACATAAACAAGAGGATATATAAAACCAACGAACTGAGCGGCAAATTAAGCTATCGATCACCGTGCGTCGCCTTCCCAGCGCCCCATAATTTGGTCATCCGGGCGGATCTACCTGTACGTATTGGCTGGAGTCGAGCGAAACTAACGTCCTTTAGGCTGTTTATATATATGTATATAATTCTTTAGTAATATAAACATACGACTCTTATTATAAGTTAGTATTATGAGTACATATTAATCGTGATTATCATTTTCCATGACCCTCCATAGTCATTAGTGTACTACGAGCCGATCGTTTGGGGCCATGCATGACCGCACGACTGACAGTGTAATTTCTGAGTCCGAACATGCATTCCATTCTGGAGTAGGACCCAGACACATGGCAACGCACACGCACCAAACGGAAGTATTGAAGCCTGAACATCTAGCTACACGCCTGAAAGGCTAAAACACTGAGGTCTTTTGATCTTTTTTTCAGGCGCCATGATGCTTTGCACATACAGAACGGATTTGGAAGGAAAGGCTGAAGCAGACAGAGGGATGTGTGTCAAAAGCTGAATGAACAAACCTGGAAAGTTTCAGCTAGGCAGGCAGGTTTGTCCGTGGTACATGTGAATATATATCACGAACGGTTTGCCCATATGCCATACGGATTACGCCATCAGATCGATGGACGATAGCTGCGGTTTTGCTTAATTTCCGTCTGATACGCTGGGTGTGGTGCTGAAGTCACACACCAGGTTAGAAAATTGTTCGTCCGTTTCTCCACCGGCCAGGTTTCGGTCAAATCTCTCCATTACGCATGGTGTCTTCAAAGTCGTCAGTCTTCTTCCGGACGTTTCACTGCAGGTGGCTCCTACATTTCCGGCACGGGTTTCTGTCATGCCAGTCTGACAGTTTCTTTTCATTTTTGCACTGCTCTCCTAGAGACGACACTGTACGTTACTCCACCGCTACATGTTCGGAGACGTGATACTTGCAGTTCAGTATGAACCTCCTCCTATGCTAGCACAACACAGATTAAGAATGTATTTAGCAGAGATTTAAATTTTAATTTCACCAAATTCGTGAAGCTGAAACTGTGAGTACATTAATAGTGTTTAGATAAATCATTTTGTTTACATTTTAGACCAAAAATATAAACTTAATTCACTTTATTTTAGCCTATAAATTTCAAATTTTAAATAAAATTGAAATCTAAAACTCTACCAAACAGATCCTAATTTTGCTCAGCTCCCAACGGTTCATGGGATGATTCAAGGGTGGCAATTGTACCATGGGTTTTGCACCGATCGGCCGAGTTCGAGTTTTAATTTTTATCCGTGGGTTCTTCTTGCCTGCACTTGAAATGGGTTTAGGTCGGGTTCGGTTTTAATTTCACCATGGTACCCATCGGCACCAAATACCGATATACCCATAGGGCACCCGTCGGGTTCCAGGTACCTGCCGGGTTTGGGGTCGGGTTTCGGGTACCCGTCGGGATTAACTCGGGTTTTTTGGTTCGGATTTCTTGTCGGGTCGGATTTTATAAAACCCACACCCAACCCAACCTATTGCCACCTGTATTACACAAACCCATCGGGTACCCGCCGGGTTCAGATTCGGGTATAGATTTTTACCCGATATAGCATTCGGGTTCGGGTCGAGTTTTTTAATTCGGGTTTTAAGTCGGATCGGGTTTTGTAAAACCCACACCTAACCCGACCCGATGCCATCTCTAGGGATGAAGCAAGCACGATGAATTCTGCACCGTTCACTCGCACCACATGTAAAATTCTGCGAATTTGCCGCGGCATGCCACGTCATCGCCGCCCGCTTCCCGACACGCCCTACGAGTTAAACTCCTTACACACACGAACAGCGCATCAACCGCGCACGACAAGATTTCATCCCCACCCACCCCCCGGGACCTATCCGGTACGCTCACCGCCATGTGGGCCCGATTTACCGTGGCCCGGCTCGGCATCGAGACGTCGAACCGTCGAGCTGGGAAAACGCGAGTGGGAAACGGAAACGCACCAGCATCTGCAGGATTTGCGCTGGGCTCCACCGGGCCTCCACGTCTTGGTTCCTTCTGGACTACCACTCCATTTACTGGCCGCCCTGATTCTGACGTGCGTGGCCCACATTCCTGGGACCCACACGTCATTGACAGAATTCGCTGCCCGTGGGGCACCGGGGCCCTTTCGCGCGACCGTCCCGATTGAACACACCGAAATGGCGGCTCGCTCCAATCCGCACCTGACGAACAGCAGTTTCGTTGCCTGCGTCGCCAGTCCCAAGCCAGTGGCGTCACTCACTGACTGGTGGGTCATGTTCGATGATGGAGCCACGTGTCAGTGTTACGATCTTGGCGAGAAAGGAGACCTCTCTTGTGCGCAGAGCATAGCACACTCGTTTGCCACTCTCGAGTCTCGGTGACGCAGCCTCTCTAGTCTCTTCCCTTCCCCTTCTCCTAACAAAAACCACGCCACAAAAAGAATTCGAAGCAACGACACGGAAATTTCGAATTTTCGAAGGGTATTTAGATTTTTTTAAAACAGAGAGTTCGAATTCTCTAGGGCAGTGCCATGAGAACACGAGTTGTTGTAAGCACACTGCTCGCTCTGGTGCTGGCTGAGCTGATGCTGTTGTCGGCGGCGGCGGAGGATGCCGCCGACGGCGGTCTCCGGCGGCGCTCGCTCCACCAGCCGTTCTTCCCCATCGAGTGGTCGCCTCCGCCGCCGGTATCTGGCAGTTTTTCCGTGCCGCCGCCGCCGGCTGCCGCGGCGGCCGCGGCCACGAGCGGCGGCGGGCGGTCCGCGCCCAGCATCACCAACACCGTGGCCATCGCGCTCTCCGCGGGCCTCGTCGCGCTCGCGGTGGTGTCCTACTCCTGCTTCCTCCTGTGGCGCCGCCGCTCTGATGGCGGAGACGATGATCGGGCCACGGCGAAGCCGGTGCGGGCATTGGCCGCGAGAGACCCAAGCGATGTTGGGAGCAGCTCCCGGAACCATAGGTCACCGCCGCCGAGCTCGACGGCGTCGGACGCGATATACCTCGACCCGCTCACGACGGTGGTGGAGCTGCACCAGCACCGACAGAGCCCGGACCTCCGCCCGCTCCCGCTGCTGAAGCAGCCGAGCCCTGACCTCCGCCCGTTGCCACCGCTGAAGCGGATAGCCCCACAGCCCCCGCCCCCTCCGGCTGTCACTCCGCCGATGACCACGACGGGAGATTCGTCCGACGAGGAGGACCAGGCCACGTACTACACCGCGCCAAAGACCGCCAAGTCCTCATTTAGCCGGAGCACGAGCCAGCGCAGTACCCTGGAGCAAACAGTGCCGCCGCCAGCTCCCGCGCAAGCACCGCCGCCGCCGCAAGCGAATCCCCTACGACCTCCTCGCCCGCCGCCGCCCCCGCCGTTGCCGAGGCAGAGGCTGCTGCGGCCGCTGCCCTCTGAGTCGCCTCCCCCAGCCGCCCTGGCCAATTTAGCGCTAACCGGTTCCCCTGAACCCTCTGTTCAAGACAGGGGTGGCGAGAATTCCGACAGCCTAGGCGGGAGCACGCGGACGCCGAAGCCACCGGGCCTGAAGCCGCTGCACTGGGACAAGCTCCGGGCCATCTCTGGCCGCACCACCGTCTGGGACCAGGTCAAGAACTCCGACTCATTCCGGTGTGCCCCTCTCCCCTTCTTGTTTCCACTTGACCTCATCTCGTTGTTCCTACCGAGCTGTTGTCAGTCGTGCGGTGATGGTTGCAGCGTGGATGAGGCTGCAATGGAGAGCTTGTTCCTGAACAACGGAGGCGCGGGGAACTCCGATCAGGCGGCGAAGAGGGGAGGCCCCGGGAAGCAGGAGAGCCGGTTGCTCGACCCGAAGCGGCTGCAGAACGTCGCGATCATGCTCAAGGCGCTCAATGTGACCGCGGCTGATGTGATTGGAGCACTCGTAGACGGTGAGCTTGTACTCTTGTTTTCTTGCTTCCCGTATGGTCCCCTGCTGTATCTCGGTGGAATTTACCAATTATGTGCTCTGTTCTTGCGCAATTCCGGTGGCTACAGTCGTCACAGTGCAATATAGTTACTTCTCTTACTGTTAAATCAAGTACACTCAGCAACTTGAAGAGTGATTGGCCATTGGCGTACTGTTGTTTGGCCTCTTAAAAATCCTGAGAAGACTCATATCAATGTCAGATAAGACGGGAGGGTAACTCTGTGCGACTGTTAAACTGGTACAGTTTTGTTGATCAGAAAACTATTGTGAGAACCGGCGCGACTGTAAGCCAACCTTGTGCTCATGGGTTATATGTTCAGCGTCACGCCGACGCCGTCACACGTTTCGCGCACCTCATCAGTCCGCTATTCCGCTTTCTAGTCATCTTGTTCACACATTAATTATGTGCTCATCTCTGTAATTAGTAGTTCGGGGTAATTAAAAAAATGCACAGATTATACCTGAAGGCCTATGACATTCTCCGGCATGGGCAATTGTCGTATTTCTTACCTAACAAATATACATGCCTAGCGTACCAGGGAATCTCTCCTACTTCCCTACATCACACTTTTTCTTTTATTTTGATGTGAGCTGATAAAGAAGGCTCCTATACTTGTCCTGCCTTTTGACCTCAATTGTCGCATTCAAGATTTCTTTTTTGGTGGGGGGTTACTTTCATGATCAAATCGACTGGATGTAATGCGTTCCAACAAGGATAATTCTTGCACTATTAGTCCGATGTTTACGTGGAAATGCTGCATTTGTGTTCTAAATAAGCTTCTATGTTGATAATTGAGTTCACAGAGCTGCCTGGGACCATGGGAAGCATGCGATTAGACCTTGTTTGGATTTTGTGGTTAAGTTTTAGTTAGTTGGTGTGGATACTTTCTTGCACCATCAGTGATGTAGCATCATCAGTCATGTCACGTTAGGCCATGGTGAGATCGGGAAGCGTATTAGGACCTGGGTTGGAGAGGCGAGCTGCATCTTTCACAAAGACGCAAGCGCTTTACCTTTTCGTGCTTCTGCTTTGTCTTGTGATAGTATTATTTTTCATACCTGTATTTTCAATTTGGTGACAGATACAGTTATTAGTTGTAATTGTTACATAGGAATGAGCAGTCAGTTGCTTTAGAACTTTTGCACTCTTCTTTTGTAAGACACAGAAGTACAAGGGCTTCCCTGTTAATTTTCATTATCCCAAACTTGCACCTTCATTACAAGAATTTTTCTCATCTTACTTTATTTCTGGTATTGTCCTACAAATGTGTCATTTTTATTTATTGTCTAATTTTTTGGGTATTATTATAGTATAAGAAATCTGGTGGTGGTAGTCGTAAGTGGTGACAGAACATCCATTATTTGGTTATCTTATGCAATTTGTTAACTAATATTCTTGAACTTATCTTATGCAGTTTGTGAACTAGTATACAATAGATTTCAACAGGTACTAATCCATTCTGAAAGTAGTTAAGAATTATGTTGAACAAATTAATTTGCTGAACAATATATAGATTCTTCCATGCTAGAAAAGAATAGTTGAAATTATTATACATCAATAGTGAAGCCGGTATGAATTATAGAAGTAATTGCAGTATGTGTAGTTTCTTGAATGCTTTACTGTCATGGGGCATCCTTTACCAAATTTAGGTGTTTTATTGCCTGATCTTGAATAGTTATGTGTTTATTGCCTGAACTTAAATAGTTTCTGCGTTTTCTTTTAATAATACATTCATCATTCAAATTGTTGATTGACCCTGTTACGAGTTAACCAAATTTGTTCTCTTGAACTATAAGTCATATTACATTTGGCACTAAAACCTCCACCACATGTCGTGAGGGACAAGCTATCAGAGATGACAAGGTTAGTAGGTGGAGGCCAACTACCACCGAATGCTTTTAATTACTATTGGCAGAAAAATAATTAACAATCGAGTTTTCTAAATGTAAAATCATTAACAATCGAGTTTTCTAAATGTGAGGCATGCATTAGTGATGTCTTGGTATGATTCCAGATAATGCTGTCAACTTTTTTTCCATGGATTAGTTTCAATGAATACACTTAGAGATTTACTGTCACATGCATAGTTTGATGAGTTAGAAAACATTTGAGGTTTTTCTACAGATTAGTTTCAGTGAGTACATTACTATCACATGCATAGTTTGATGAGTTTGAAAACAAGTTTGAGCTTATTTCATTGAATAGCAGTACAGCAGAGTTGTTGGGGATATGATGAATACCCAATTTATTATTCTTAGATTTATCTTGTAATATTCGTTAGAAGTAACATGCATTTTTCATGATTTTAGTGGTCCTCTGGCCATGAACAGTGCCACCTTGATACATAATTAACCCCATAACTGGTTCTGAAAGTGACTTGTATGACTTATGTCCCAGATTGGCGTATTATTGTTATGCTTAGGTGTCTTCCATATGTGACCACACATCAACTAGACTTACTAGTACTGTGAACCTTGGTGGAAATTTATAAACAACGCTGATACAAGTGTGCAAGGTTATTTTGTTAGGGAATTCCTTCTATACAAAAGGCTAATGATGTGCATGACGTAGTAGTGGGCCTACGATTTAGTTTTCTTATGAGGTCACATGGAAATATTCATTAGCTATACCTGTTGGGTCCAACAAACTTCAATCTCAGTCCCTTGCTTATGTCTGCAACCAACAGATGTCATCTATACATTTGGTTTGAATTCTGTTTTTAAGAATACCAATTACGGTACTGAATATATATAGTTCATGTGTTAGATGAACTGCACAATCAAATCTTCAGCACAACTTGTGTAATATAGTACAACGTTATAATATCTTAATGTTTTGTTAAAGATGCGCTTTCCATTAGAAGGGAAAAAAATTGTGGTTCACCAAACAGATAAAGCGCAGTAATGTTCAGACACCAGAGTGCATTCATAATTTCAGGGTATGCAGCAGGTTTGAACATAGCAATGTAGTCTTCCTGTCTCATCTTGACATAAATTGTCAATTTGTTATTCCTTATGACACGCTTTTTTTAATCAGGAATTGAGGTCAGTCTTACTTTTATTTCTTGATATGTCTTGTAGATTCTTAGATGTCTACTTACAGTTTGGAGTTTGTATAATGCACCTTTGGCTACTTTAGTTATGGCAGTTTGAATCTATGATTCAACAGGAAGTCCAGAAGGTTTGGGGCCTGAGTTCTATGAAACACTAGCTAAGATGGCACCGACCAAAGAAGAGGAGCTGAAACTAAAAGATTATAGTGGTGATTTATCAAAAATTGATCCAGCAGAGCGCTTTCTGAAAAGTGTACTTGATGTTCCTTTTGCCTTCAAGAGAGTGGATGCAATGCTGTACAGAGCAAACTTTGACACTGAAGTGAATTATTTAACGAATTCTTTTGGAACTTTGGAGGTAAATACTATGATGATTCAATCTTTTCATCTGCATTTTACAATACTTCCTCTGTTATAAACTCTAATCGACTATATCAACTATTTAGACGCCATCCCTTTTTGTAAAGTAAAATTAAGATAAGTGCTTCCATGCTTCATAGAATAAATCTGTCAGCATTCTAAGTTTCTAAGCGTGTACTGTTAATAATTTTTCAAAGTACATTATTTATTAACTTCTTGTTTATTTAGGATCTGTAAAGTTTATGTGTAGAAGCACTTTACTATGGATTTCGTGCCAGTTCCTTCATAAATTTCATTAACTTGTGAAACAGTCATTACGAACGTTCACGTCAATTATCAAAATATAATATTCCTCCAGAACCTTTTCAGGCAGCTTGCGCAGATTTAAGAAGCAGCAAGCTATTCTTGAAGTTGCTAGATGCAGTTCTCAAGACGGGGAACCGCATGAATGATGGAACTAATCGTGGTGAGGCAAGGGCCTTCAAACTCGATACTCTTCTAAAGCTTGCCGACATCAAGTCAACGGATGGCAAAACAACATTGCTCCAATTCGTGGTTCAAGAGATCATCCGATCAGAAGCCTTCGATTCCGACCAAACAGCAAGGAATCCTGGCAGTGCCAGCAAAGAACAATTCAAGAAGGATGGCCTGAAAGTACTTGCGGGGCTCAGCAGCGAACTTTCAAATGTGAAGAGGGCAGCCATGTTGGAGATGGACACGTTGAGCGGTAACGTCTCAAGGCTCGAAACCGACCTCGAGAAGGTTAAGCTTGTCTTGCAACTTAAGGAGACATGTGCCGATCAAGGCTCAAGCGAGAGTTTCTTCGAGGCAATGGATACGTTTCTCAGAAGGGCACAGACAGAGGTTGAAAGCATGAAAATGGCAGAGAGGAGCGCGTTGCGGCGCGTAAAGGAGACCACGGAGTACTTCCACGGTGACACCACAAAAGAGGAACCTCACCCTTGAGGATATTCATGGTGGTGAGTGACTTCCTCTTGATTCTGGACCGCGTGTGCAGGGATGTCGGCAGGACACCGGAGAGGGTGATGATGGGGTCCGGTAAGTCGTTCCGCGTCGCCGCGGGCACCTCATTGCCGCCTCGCCGGTATGAGCCGCGAAGGGAGCTTAGCTCCTCGGATGAGGACAGCTCGTCATCTTAGAGCAACTAGCAGCCTCTTTTTTGATGCATAGGATAGCTGTTCAGACCCGAGGGCAGTGATTCTTGCAGAGTTGTGCATGTGTAATCATCTAATCATCGTCCGAACTCGGAAGGGACCATAGCTCTGTAATACTAAATGTTTACTACAGAGGTTAAATAGATAAGTTGTACAAAGACAAGTTTTCCTTGATTCTGTATTACGATATATTCGTTGTTCAACTCCTGTAATTCTGCCTAGCCTGCATAAATGACGTCTGCTTGAGAGCAACGTGTCATGTAAACTGTATTTCCTTGTAACACATTCGTTCATTCTTCAGTCCATGATTGTGTTGCTGAATCTGCTGATTAAAGTAAGGTTACTTCTAAAACAATCCTGCGCTGCCAGGTAGACCCAACAGCGACTAGCCATGGCTCATGGGGTATTGCCTGCGCCTTTCGCTACACAATCATGGAGTCTGAAGAGTATCGAATCCTGGCAGCCCGTACGCCCGTCTCCGCCAGTGCGGTCGCGGAGCACATCGATGGTGGGCAACGGACAGCGAAATGCGCACTCTTTTACCATAGATTCATAGTATGAACAAGATTCATGTATAACCCCTCTTAAATATTGAAATTATATACATAAAAATCACATATAATGATTATAATAGAAATTAATAACTAAAGTTATATCTTAGAAACCATATTAATATCTAAAACGATGACTATTTGTGACCTTGCCGGGTTATACTACATAGTCTGCCGTCACAGCAACAACTTAAAAATAACCACACTAATCAATCATCGCAAAAGAAAGTCACGGATGTTACACATGACTAGCTAGAAACGCACTAATAAATTCCCCGGGCAACAAAGAGACCACACTGATACTCATACGTTCAGATGTCAGATCACGGTACCCTACAGGTCTTCTAGGATTGTAGCGCGCGTCGCCCTCCCGTGCTTCCGGCATTGGCGAGCTCCTGCTCCCGCGCCTTCTTGCCCTTGTTCAGCTAGCAGTAGCCGGCGATGAAGCCCACGAAGAACGCCACGATGGCTCATGCCACGGCGAGGATCATCAGCTTCTCCAGGAGGTGAGATCGGTCGTGAAGAAGCGGCCGGGTTAGAGGCAGGGTAGATGGGGAAGTAGTCTCTATTTCATTCGCAGTGCGAGAGACGTTGGCCAAAGAACTCACGCTGACAGGTGGGCCCTGCGGCTCATGCAACTGAGATCATAGTTTAAAATCTCGGCGAAATTTCATCCGAGATTTTGGATTTCGGCTGAGGACAAGTTTCAAAATCCCGGTGGATGAAAAGTATAAAAAAAATCAAATTACTACAGTAATTTAAAAAAATCACCGAAATATTGAGTTTTTGACCGGATTTTAACTTTTGAGAATTGGATTTGGATCAATAACCCTTAATAATGCCATCTTGCATGAAAATTCGTTGAAAACTCGAATCTTTGAGACGCTTTATAAAAATAGTAGAAACACTGTCAGATTTTTATAAAATTGTACAAGCTTTATCATACTATAAAAAATTTATAGTACCATCTATATTAGTCTAGGGTCATACAAAAAAATTTATAAAATAATTTAAATTCATTTTTTATGTTTAAAAAATCAAAAATAGAATAAACAAAATTGAGACAGCAACTGTGTCAAAATTTTACAGACTCGCTCGAGTATGATTATGATTCAAAATTTTTAGGAGAGTTTAAGAATTACCTTAAAACTTTTCTCTGAAAGTTTCAAAAATTTTAAATTTGTTTTGGTTACTCAATCAAATCTATGGAAATAATACATGTAGCACCGTAGGACTTTTATCATGGCAGTAGCACTGTCATAATTTTTGAAAATTCTTCATAACTTGATTATCATCTAAAAATTTTATGAGAATATTAGTGATGCATCAGGACTATCCAAAAAAAACTTTTCAAAATTTTTTAATGTTGTTTGAACTATTTTTCATTCTGTTGAAATTTGCTAGTCAGCCTTCAGTAGCACTGTTCGAATTTTTGAAAATTTCTCAGTCTTGATCATCATCTAAAAATTTTATGGGAACATTACTAGTGCGTCAAGACCATTCAAAAAGTTTTTCAAAATTTTCTAAGATGGTTTGCACTATTTTTCATTCGGTTGAAATTTGGCGGTCACCCTTTTATCAGGATAATAACACTATCAGAATTTTTAAAAATTCCTCAAACTTGATCATCATTTAAAATTTTTATGAGAATATTAATAATGTATTAGGACCATCTACAAAAAAATTTAATATCTTTTCAACTATTTTCACTCGTTTGAATTTCGTTGAGATTTCGGCAATTTCAGCCGAATTTCGGTTCAAAAATTTTGGATTTCAAATTGGTCTTTTGAATTTTCACCCGAAATTATGAGATTTCACTGAAATTTTAGATTTCACTCACCTTTAAAATATGAACCAAAAACAAAATTTCAAACCCTGTCTGAGCTACTCAACCCCACGTAGCACATAGACAGCTCAACAGCTGGAGGAAGCGAACAACAAGGTGGGCTGCCACTCCAGGGGAAGAGCTGGGGGCGTGGGCCGACCGGCCCTAGTCCATAGGATCACGGAGGCATAACGAGGGTAACATTATGGGCCATGACATGATCCCGGCCCCTGCCTTTTGCTACCTGCATCATCACTGGGTTTGCTGCACAAAGCGCGCTAGCTAAAGTGATACATGTTCTGTATTTCTGTCCATATAGAGACAGAAAAAAAAACAACCTAGTGAGCCTTGCAGCTATACATGTGCCATGTTTCAACCATTATGACCGTCCAAAGCGAGCAACGATTGCTTGTGAGACTATGCCGTGGTCCCTCTAATGTTGTAATGAGTATATGACGTTATTAAGGCAGTTTGAAAGAAGTTTAAGCTGCTAAAAGACATGTTCAGAAAATGATATTCGAGTATAATCTTAACTGGTCAGATTGGCGTAGGGTATACGTTCTGATCGGCCTTTTGGTTTCGCTTAGATCGGCAAGGGCAAAAGTACGAAAAGCTAAAAATAGGTTATTCCATGACATATTGTGAGTATTTTGGTACAAGTCCCATGGCAATTTAAGCATCAAGCCAAAAGTCGATAGGTTTATGGATATCCACCACCGCAGGTGGCGCCATTTGCGGAATGGTGGTATAACACCACGTACCATACATCATTGAAATGTACCCCATTTCAGGCCCTTTATGGATATCCACCACCGCAGGTGGGGGAATTTGCAATTCCATGTGGTATGTCAGATGAAGCTAAGATCACTTTAAGGCAAAGAGAAGAGATGATACAAGGGCTCAAGCATGATTTACGACAGTCACAAGACAGGATTAAGCACTTCGCGGACAGGCTCAGATCCGAAAGAGAGTTTGAAGTTGGTGAATTGGTGTACTTGAAGATACAAGCATACCGTCAAAATGCTTTTGGTTTGCGTGGCTCACTCAAACTCAGATCAGATCGAAGTTTTATGGGCCGTTCAGAGTTCTGGAGAGAATTGGGAAGGTGGCATACCGCTTGCAATTACCTGAAGGAGCTCTCATCCACCCGGTGTTCCATGTGAGTCAATTGAAGAAGCATTTGGGAGCCCGAGCAGTACTGTTAGCAGGAGTACCATCGGAGGCTGAGAATGGCTAAATCAAGACAGAACCGGTTGCTGTGTTAAATCGAAGACTGATACCCAGAAAAGGAGTCCCGACTACCTAGTGGTTAATTCAGTGGTTGAATTTGGCTCCTGAAGATGCAACTTGGGAGGATATGACATTCATACAACAGACTTTCCCTGAATTTGTTCCAGAGGACAAGGAACATATTAACCAGGGGGGTATTGTCATGAGCACAAATACAGCGTAAGAAAACTTCTACTGCTCGGCTAAAAGAGTTGCTGAAGAAGAGAAGACAGCAGGAAGAAGGAGACGGGAACGACTTCACTATTAATCAGTTGAATGGCAGAGATGCAATGCAAAGGAAACGCTAAGTAGGATCCAAAGGCTCACATAGCAAGTAGTATAATCACTGAATGATGTAATTTTGTTTTCGTTTGCTGTTGCCGGTCAAGTAAAGATCAAATTACTCGCTGTAATTCAGACTCAGGCATATAAGCCAAACATTGGAAGGAAAGTAAAAAAAAAAGACGATTCTACCAATTCTCTTCTCCACTAAAGTATCTGTAGATCACCTGTTCTTCGTTCTACTTCCAAATTCTCCGGTTCTTGATCTCGCATTTCGGACTCAATATGGTCGGGACCTGACACTCCGCCCCCACGGCCCGCTCCCGTCACCGCGTCCTGCTCCAGGTCACCAACATCACGCTGGCGCTCTCCGGCGCCGGGCTTCTACCTCCGCATCTCCTGTTACGTCTCCCTCCATGCCGACCACGACGACCTCATCCTCGCCAACGGTCTCCACATCGGCCTGGTCATCGAGGTCGAGCAACTCATGCTGTCCGTCCCGGCGCCGGTGCTCCGCAAGTTCCGCGTCCTCCCGGGACGGTACCCCTGCATCCATCAGGACTCCGCGACAACGACGCTGCCTGCTCCGAGAAATAGTCAATTCAGTTCATGTCTGATTGCTCAGAGAAATAGTTGTTCGTAGTATCCATTTTCTACGCTTTCAGATAAGAATTGTATCGTGTTAGCAACAGCTCATTTCTCCCTATTTACCAAGTACAGACTCTGAACTACAATCTGACAAGGACGTCGACCCAAAGGAGCTCATCGACAGGTTCTTGCAATTCTCGCAAGAACTGGATCAGGCTATCTTCATTTTTCAATCACAGACCAGACTTAGGCCAGTGAAAGCATTGTTAGAACTAATCTTGATTAATTCATATGCATGTTTCTATTTTCATTCATATGCATGTAGCGAACATTTGTATAGGCCTTGCATATGTTAGTAGTGTGTGGCACTAGAAGATGCACAGGGCAGTACGTGCGATACGTATACAAGTGTGAAGGCTTGAGCCGGAGTGCTGCCAAGAGCCGTGAGATGCGGCAGGATGGAGGTGCCAATATCTGATTCATGTGCAAGAGGCTGCTACAACAGAAGTTCGTCTAGTTGCATGTTAGCAACAGTAGCGATTACTAGTTGCATGGGTCAAGTAGTTAGCATGTGCATGCATGGGAGCAGATCGTGGTCAATAGGATGGCGTGAGACTCGGCAGCTATGATCTTGTGATTATCTCATGCATGGGAATTAGCAGGTAGTTCACGTAGTGGAGTACTACTTGGTCCACTACTACTTGGTCTTCCTGGCTTGTAGGCACACGATCAAGTCCTTGCATGCAGAACGTACTCAGTCAAGCGGTGGAACGGGTAGCTCGCTGATCGAGTCGTGTGCGTAACGGCCGGAGGCTGGAGACGTCCTATAAATATCTGTACTCGTTTTTGTTTTTCCAGTGAGAGTGATTCTCAACAATAAACCTAGCAAGGTAGTTGCATTTGTGTCCATGCTCTTTGTTCTCTCCTGGTATCTGTTTGTGCTTGTATCGAGAGAAGCAAGAGTGTGTGCGTGTTTGTGATAAACATTCGAGAGAGAGATAGGAGAGTTGAGTGATTCAACTCTAACAAGCATGTGGTTCCAATTCGACATCCTCAGCTTCGGCCAAAGCTGCTACGAAGGCTGCATTGGACAGGAAAGCAATCTGCCATCTCATGGATCAGAGCAGCCATTGAAGCAGACCTCTCACCTTTCTCTAGCCATGCAAGAGTCACCGCTGATTCTACAAAGGCATCATTGGCTGAATCAAGGCCTGTAACCCCACTGTTCTGTCGTTCCAAGCTAAAATGCAACTGCAATAACAAGTCCTCGAGGAAAAACGCTGATGCTTTTTCTGAAGGAAGCAACTTGAATGCAAGTCATGAACCTGGCTGTTGCACTGCGATCAAAATGCAATCGATGGTTCCTACATCGACAAGTTCTTGGACGACATTGAGCGCGAGACCGACTATGCGACATGTGATTCCCATGCTGCAGAACTTCCGCAGCAGCTCAAAAGAGTGGATGACTGGCTCAATCATGTCGTGCGGCATGAGAGGCTGTTTTCGATTGACAGAAGCCAAAAGAACAAGGTGGGTTAAGGATCATTAACCTTGACATGCAAAATAAAAGCTTACTAAGCAAGTGGCTGTTTAAGTTATGCAATGAGAATGGGATGTGGCAGCAGTTACTTCGAAACAAGTATTTAAAAGGCAAGACTTTAAGCCAGGTTGGTAAAAAACCAGGTGATTCCCAATTTTGGAGTAGTTTAATGGGAGTAAAATCTCAATTCTTAAGTCTGGGGTCCTATATCCTAAAAGATGGGACACAAGTTAGGTTTTGGGAAGATACTTGGTTGGGGAATTCATCTTTCAAATCTCAATTTCCCTCTCTGTTTAATATTATGAGGAAGAAGCATGTAACAGTGGCTGAGATCCTTGGTTCTCCTTTGCTAAATGTGTCTTTTAGGAGATCCTTAGTGGGGAATAATCTGCGTAACTGGGGGACTCTCGTTGCGAAATTGATGACCGTGAGTTTACATGGAGGGACAGATTATTTTAAGTGGCATCTCCATAAAAGTGGGGTGTTCTCGGTCAAATCCATGTATAGATATTTGGTGAATAATGGAATTCCAGTTTCTCAGGAGATTTGGCTTACCAGATTACCATTGAAGATCAAAATTTTCTTATGGTACATCAAGAAGGGTGTGTTATTGACGAAAGATAACTTAGTAAAGAGGAATTGGATTGGTGATAAGTCTTGCTATTACTGTAGTACAACAGAGTCTATACAACACCTTTTTCTTAATTGTGGTTACGCTAAATTTTTGTGGAGAATAGTATACATGACTTTGGGTATCCGTCCACCTGTAAATATTCAGCATTTATTTAGTGGTTGGGTGAATCAGGGGGGATCCAATCAGGGTCCTGTATTACTATTAGGTGCTGCTGGGATTTGTTGGGCTTTGTGGCTCACCAGGAACGATACCGTTTTTGACAAGCGTGTACCAAAATCTTTCTTGCAGGTCTTGTTCAGAGGAACGTACTGGCTTCGCACTTGGGCCAAATTACAGCGAAGTGAATCGACAAAAGAAGATCTTATTGATGTTTGTCGTCAGTTGGAGTCGGTAGCTTTGCAGTTGTTTGCAAATTTTGGTTGGCCTTTGGTGGCTAGAATTGATTATAATGTTTGATGTTTTGGTTTCCTTGTTGAAACGGTGTTTTTATTTTGAGTTTGTAATAAGTGTGGTCTGATTCTCTCCTGGAGGGATGAAGCCGGAAATATAATTTTCCATTATCTAAAAAAAGAAGCAAGGAGGATATCATATTTTCTAAGGAAGAAGAGAGCGGTGCATGCGAGAGGGTACGAGGAAGATATATGGATCCCTGCTAAGGCATGCAGTGGCGGAGGCAAGGGGGGCCAGCAGGGGCCATGGCCCCTCCCAATGAAAGCGGCAAAAAAAATTTATTCATCGTTGATCATTTAATCATGTGATCCGTTTCAGGCTTTTAGCATCTAAGGTCCAAGCCCAAGTATCCAAGGTCCAGCATCCAATTTTTTACTCATTCAGCTCATTGAAAATTGATGATGTGTGCTCTCTAGCTTCAAAGTTCTACCCTGCTGATTTTTCAGAGTAATAGAAAGAAGTACCTTGAGGCTTCAATTACAACATTACGAATATGATGTACCTACAAATTATAGGTTTCAGAATTTGACAATCATTGCTGATCTTTGTCGCCGGCTAGCAGAAACTAGGAAATCAGATGAATATTACTTGATTGATAGGTTATATAACATTTGCCCTGTTCATTTAGTTGATTACTTTTTTATCATTATAGAAAATGCTAATCATATATTTCCTTGGCAGGTTGATTCGGCTTGTTCTAACTCTACCAGTTTCAACAGCAACGACAGAGCGTGCCTTTTCTGCAATGAAACTTGTGAAGACAAGGCTTCGAAATAAGATGAAGGATGAGTTCTTAAGAAATTGCTTAATAACTTACATAGAGAAGGAGATTGCCATGGGGTTTACAACAGATAAACTTATTGATGACTTCGATACAATTTAGACACGCCGAGTAGCGCTGAAATGAAACATGTTAGTTATTTTAACCATCATTTTTTACCATTAGATTTTTGTTGGATTTTAACTTATATGCATGCAAATTTAGTAAAAAATTTCTTGCTATATTTCAGCATATGGTTGATAGCTATAATTATTAAAATTTCTACTATACTATATATATTAGGATTGTTTGGCCCCCTTATATATTACTAGGAAATTTTCCGCGGCGTAACACGCCGCGCGTGTCGTTTTTTCGAAGAAAAAATGTTTTTTTAGGTGGCGTCTAATTTTTTAAATCGTCGAAATAATGAGCGAAACGGGGGAAAAAATAGAGAGTTAGAGTTGTAGAAATATTTCTTTCGAAGAATTATTTGGAAAATATTGGAGACCGAGCTGGAAAACCGCGGCGGGGAAAAAGTCTAAAGGGAAAAGGGTGAAAAATTATTAGAGATGTCAACCTTCTTTTTGTCGAGTTTAATACTCTACGCTGTCACGAGTAATAATACATATTTTTAAAAATATTAAAACTCATGGCGTAACACGCCAAGGTGTCGCTTTTTCCAGAGAATTTTTTTTTTCTCGGTGGCGTTTTATTTTTAAAATCGTCGAAATGGGGAAAAAGAGAGATAGAGTTATAGAAATATCTCTTTCGATTTAATTATTTGGAAAATATTGGAGGCCGAAATGAAAACCGCAAGGGAAAAAGTCTAGAGGAAAAGGATGAAAAATCATTAGAGATGACAACCTTCTTTTGTCGAGCTTAACACTCTACGCGTCATGAGTAATAATACATGTTTTAAAAATATCGAGATCGCCACGTCATGAGTAATAATACATGTTTTAAAAAATATCAGAGATCGAGATGGGAAATCGAGCTGGGAAAAAAGTCTAGAGATAGAGCTGCACAAATATTTCTGGCGATGAAAACTTTTTTTCCCGGGAAAATGGAGAAAGGACATGTTTTAAAAAATATTAGAGACTCATGGCGTAACCGCGCCACGGCTGCTTTTTTCAGAGGGATTTCTTTTTTTGGCGGCGTTTTATTTTTTAAATCGTCGAAATAATGAGCAAAACGGGGAAAAAATAGAGAAATAGAGCTGTAGAAATATCTCTTTCAACGAATTATTTGGAAAATATTGGAGACCGAGCTAGAAAACCGAGGTAGAGAAAAAGTCTAGAGGGAAAAGGGCGAAAAATTATTAGAGATGACAACCTTCTTTTGTCGAGCTTAACACTCTATACGTTCACGGAGTAATAATACATGTTTTAAAAAATATCAGAGACCGACGCGTTCGTGGAGTAATAATACATGCTTTAAAAAATATTAGAGATCGAGATGGGAAATCGAGGTGGGAAAAAAGTCTAGAGATAGAGCTGCACACATATTTCTAGTGACAAAAACATTTTTTCCCGAGAAAAACGGAGAAAGGACCTAGATGTAAAGAGTAAGGACCTGAATGTTACGTTTTTGGACCTGTCCGCTATCCTTAAAAATTAGAAAAGGGCTTGTTCGCGATTTGAATTTAACGGGAGGTTCTTTTCGTTAAATGGCGCATGAGGGACCCGAGCGCGAATATAGAGGAAAAAATCTTCCTCTCACAAAAAATCACAAAGGACCTATTCGTAATTTACAAAAGAACCAAATCGCAAGAAAATGTTTTGAGCCGAGCCGGCCGGCCGGCTTGAGCCGGGCTGGCTCGGCTCAAATCGTTGTCAGGGCGTGAATTCTTCCATGTTTAGAAAAGGTAGTATTCCTGGCTCCGCCACTGAAGGCATGTCCAGTGTGCTGCACTGGCGCTAGAGAGTATAAATTGTGTAACTAATGAGGAGAAAGAGCAGGAATGACTGGAATTAACTGAGCAAAGTGCTCTAGCCACACATGAAATGAACAATTAAGAAGGTGTCGTGTAGTGATAGCGCATGATCTAATTGGATCATCGTCAGACATAAAGTAGAATCTTAGGTCTAACTTCAAATGTTTTGATGTTTATGTTGAATTCTTGGATAACGATGTTGCCAAACTATGGGTGATTTATTGTAATTAAACATGACATCTTCAAACTAACAAATGGATCGATATGTGACCTTTAAGTTTAGGGATATGAAAGGCTAAATTACTTGGTTATTAATCTAAGTAGGATATTTAAACAAGGTTGAGGATCTCTGTTGCAATTTACTCTTTGATAATCTTTTGAAGGGAGTTTTTACCATCCTTGGGAGGTGTCGACGTTTGTTGTCAGCAATAATGAAAATAGGGTTAGACGCTGGATCCAAACTCGATGGTACACAAGACGCAAGAATTATACAAGTTCGGGCTCTCGCGAGGAGATAATACTCTAGCCCTGTGCTCTGGGATTATGTGTATCTAGCCTATTGCAGATGATCTGATGTGATTTGATGTTCATAACACTACCTTACCCCCCTTTATATAGTAGAGGGGTGTGGTTACAAAAGAGAGTCCTAATCTGTTACAAGATAGAGATTGTATCTCTTTCCTTATCCGCATAATATGATTACGATTAGAATTATAATCGTATCCAACCGAAACAAGGTTGGTTGCTATCTTTAGAATCCTAGTGTCGCGCACGTTGGAAGTAACCCAGGCGGTAGCCTTCTTCATGCTGTCAGCCCGGCCCATCCCCTCTTGGAGGATTCATCCAACCTGCCTTGCAGATACCCAGGGTTCATGCACTCCACAGGAGGTACCATGATAATCTCAAACATGGTAAAAAGTCTCTCTTTTAAAATGATAGTTTTTGACCATCACATAACTTGCTACACTGGTCATCACATCAATGCCGTATGATTGCATTTTATTCTGCACACATGGTGTTCTTCAGTATATTTCATATGGCCTTGAGCACCGGTGAAGTGGTGATGTCAATTGTCTTAAGTGTTTTTTTTTTTTTGCAATGCTTTCCGGTTATTTGTATGGAGGTATGCAATAAAGAGTTATTTGTCGTCTATCTCCTTGTGTGCACAATGAATTTTGACCATTTTTCAATGAAGCCAATCTTGCATTCTAACACCAATTTATAGAATTACAAATGCCAACCCTGTGACATGAAAAAATAATTATCTTAAATGTGAAGTCAATCATATCACTGTGATCTTTGATCATTAACATGATCATGATTACTTGTATGGCTTTCTGGGAAATTGCCAAGAAGTAGGAAAAAAATAAAGTAAAGTTACATTACATGTATCATGTATGATATCTGGGACTGTATGGACCAGAATCAATTAATCCCTATTCAATTCAGTGTTAGCTCTGTATCTCCATTGCGACATTTATTTTTGCAGAGAAGAGATGTTCAGATCAACATTGCTAATGTTTACTCCATTGTAAGCGATGGGTGCATACATCCACATGTCGTCGGAGCTCAATAGCTGCACATGATTGTTTGAAACAAAGTTAGTAAAGTCTTGCTTCTTTACAGTTTATATCTCAATTATTTTGCTACTACAAATATTTGGTGAGATGACAAGGAAATATAGATTTACACACCATAATCTGAAGCTGCAAAAACTTGACATATTGCACTGCTTCCTCCAGCATTGTACTTATGTCAACCTGTCAGATCATATTTCCAAGTTAGACCTGAATTTCTATTTCCGAATTCCAATTACCATACCAAAATATATGAGACAAAAACTAAGTTCTTGCAGATAAATACTCTCCAAATAGGAACTTACTTTTGTTCCATTGGGAACCAAGTTCTGCAGGATTTTCAATCTTTCATTGATCCTCTCTCTCCTCTTCTACAGAATTGACATTTACATCCATCAGAATTCAGAAACAAGCCACCGACTCATTGCATAACGTTTTTTTAACACATTATAATTTTGTGTACTTACCCTTGCATAGAGACTCTGAGGATCTATTGCCGGCCCACGACTGGCCCTGGTACCCGTCTTCTTTGAGCTCGACTTCGCATTGCCTTCCAAATTTCCCTCCTCAGAGATGCAGCTGCTGGAGCTTTGTGTGTCGACATACGTATTGCCGCCTTCAGCCCTACCAATAGAATCCCTTTTGCCAGCCTTCTTGGTCTTCTTTGATGCCTAGATCAGTTCAGCAATCTAATAAGGCATGGAACAAAACATGGCAAGTACAGTACATCACATATCTATTAACATTTGTGCAAGCATACCAGCATGGAAGCCCTGGACTTCCTTTTGTTATTCACTGGTGCATCATTGGTTGCTTCTTCCCCTCCGACTGACGAATGGTTGCCATGTAGAGGGCTCAGGTCCTCACTAAGGTAGGGGATGGCGCAGTGCGGCTCGAAGTCGGTAGGCGGGAATGGATCCATACCCGGAAACTCAAAGCTCTCATAGCTCTGAGCTGGATCAAGGAAACTGGTAATACTGGAACTATGGCCTGGTTGAGGCCAGCACTGTGGAGTCACGTCACAGTTCAGACAACTAGAAGAGGAGTTGGATTCAGTGTCGAGGCTAGGCAAGAACATGGCCGCCATTGCCTCCATTGATTCATCCCGTTGCTCGTAGGCGAAGCAGTGATCATGAGCTCCTCCAAGAAACTGCGCCATCACGTCGGTTTCCATCGACGGCACAACTAAATTGCTGGAGCTCTCCATTTCAGTAATGTGCAAGGCCTCTAGGCCAGGAAGGACACTAGCTTAAGAGAGATGCAGCAGCTACAATGCCTGAGTGCTTCTGCCGTGCGTCTGCACAGGGTATTTGTAGGGTGCAGGAGGCTTCTATTGTTGACCAAGGATGGCAGCACCACAATCATCACCAAATTGTCTGGTTCAAAGTGGATGTAGTCTGATCATGTAATTCGCCTGTGTGGTCGTGGCCCTCTTGTGTGGCGGTGTTGCATTTTTGTTTTTTCTTTTTTCTCGGTTTCCTTTTCTTTTGCGGTCAACCGCAAAATCTTCCCAATATGTAACACTATAAGTCTTTCTTCTTCTTTAATGCATTTGGCAGAGCTCCTGCCTATTCATTCAAAAAAAAAAAGAAGTGTGTTATCTCCAGAGTCAACCCCGTGGGGACGGTGTTAAGTTGTTGCGGCCGGATTCTTGATCTTGATATCGACTGGATAAACAAAACCGCATGCGCAATTATGTCCCGATAGTATGAGGATATTATTTATCTTCCAGGCAAGATTGGTACGCTGAGATTGTTTATCTTGGAGGCGAGATTGGCTTGGCCAATTGCGCAATTACTCATCTTGTAGAACGTGGGAAGTGGTGGTGAGTTGAAGCGAGAGGTGGAGGCAGGCAAGATTATGGGAATTAAGTTCCTGTGGTTGTTATTGAGATCAGGGATAAGTAGACAGCACTTCATGCCTGTATGATATCGTGCTTCCCATGGAGGTTGCAGAAACTACATTGTTGCCATTTCCTGAAACTTGAAGAATTGTCGGATACTCGAATGGGGGGGAAAACAAAATCCGTTGCACGGACCTGCTTGGTGAGATCATTTTTTGCGTTCATTTGCTCTTGTAGCATGTGGGTTCAATTATAGCTTCAAAGTGTCATTTCATTCAAGATTGTGGCAAATAGTTTAGGGTTAATTAGATACATGCCACTTTATAATTCTCACTTACGAAATATGCCACTGAAAAGTTTGAAATTGAAATATGCCACTACTAACATGTAGAGATCATTAGAAACATGCCACTATAAAATTTTTAAGACTACAAAGCCCCTCGTCCCTCCTCCCTACCTCCAATGGCAACACACACCGTACCGTCCAGCAGGGGCTTCCCCTGTTGTTTCGTGCTTCAAAAAACACACACCGTACCACCCGCTAGACCCGCAACCCCATTGCACACGGCACACATTGGTCGTGGCAAGCGGCGGCAGCCAGAGCTCGCAGAGGCAAAACTGGCCATGGCGAGAGGTGGCAGTCGAAGCTCGGCGAGGCGACGTGTCCATGGTGAGTGGAGGATCTGAGTGGCAGGGGCCGAAGCTCAGCGAGGTGGCAGTCCATGGCGAGCAGTGGTAGCTAGAGAGCTCGGGGAGGCAGTTGGCCATGGTGAGTTGCAGCGGCCCATGGCGAGCAGCAGCAGCTGGAGAGCTCGGGGAGGTGACTAGCCATGGCGAGCGACAACGGCGAGTAGCAACGGTCGTAGCTCGACGAAGCAGTGGCCCATGTTGAGCGGCAGTGGCAAGAAGCAACAGCTGGAGCTCGGTGGTAGTGACAACAGCAGGCGAGAAGGAGTGGCCGGAGCTCGATGGTGGCAAGCAGTAGCAATGGCCATGGGGGGATTGGATAGGAGGAAGGAGGGAAGATTTGGTTCAAAAAAAAATTCATAATGGCATATCTCAAATCAATGCAACTCTAGAGTAGTATATTTCCAATTTTGAACTTTGCAGCGGTATATTTCAAAACTAGCAACTCTAATGTGGCATGTATCTAATTAACCCAATAGTTTATATTAGGTTATAGATATGCTAGTCTGCACCCGGAAGTAGAATAATCTATTCTACGCTCCACCACCTTCTGTGAGTTAAAACCCACGTCCCACTTTTATCAAAGGCTGGTCAAAGAAAACCCCACTAACTCCCACCTACGTTAACCACCCATATTTTTCGTGCTAAAATGATGCAGTAATTGTCTAGATTAGATATAATAAATTCAAACTTTTGATGCAGTAATTATTTTTTACGATGTTTAAACATATTTATCATGGATATATTTTTGTTAAGCAAATTTTTTCTTGCAAAACGCTTCAAATGTATTATAAATAGGATAAATAATTTAGAAGATATCATTGTTCAAAATTTGCTATCAACCCAAGTTTCTTTCTCCATCTGCGTCTATGTGTTTTATATGATAGTAAAATCTAACAACACGTCCAGCAAATTAGAGTGTATTTGGTATTAACTTTAGATCGTTTCATGTTGTTTCTATCACACAGCCATAATGCACCACTATGAGGTTAGACAGTAAAATATAATGACATGACTAGCAAATTGGAGTTCATTTTGCAGAAACTTTGGTTTGTTTCATTTTGGAGTGCATTTGGTACTAAATTTGGTCAATTTCGTATTGCCGCTATTGCACAACCATCATGCGCCACAATAAGATTTGGTAGTAAAATCTAACAACATGTCCAATAAATTGGAATGCATAACTTATTATCGATATTACATAGCCATCATTCGACACTACTAGGTGTGGCAGTAAAATATAACAACATATCTAGTAAATTAGTATAAAATCTCATTCATCTAGCATTTATTGGTGAATCTTATATCATTCTATTCATCTTGTCATCAGTAAGCTATCTGTGAAAGCCATTTGTGAATTGGAGTTGCAATTAAAAAGTTATGGCTAAATCAAAGAAAAAAATTCTAGTAACAAGGAACCATATTTATTGATTGGTTGACTACATAACTAATTGGTTTAGTTCACACAAAACGAGTGCAGATGGGATGGTTTGGACACGCTTATCCGGCCGACATGTAGAATAACTATTCTACACTCGGGTACAGAATAGCGCTACCATATTAGGTTATTATTAGAAATGGTAAGTGGTGCCTAATCTCATACTATGAACTAAACAACACTAGACAAATATAGGGATGTAAATTTGTCAGTTTCCTTTTTCCTGTTCTAGAAATGCTAACTGTTATTCAGGAACAACATGCTAACCTCCTTAATGCAAACTCTATGTGAGGCTTGTCAAATTAAAAAATGGGTTGCATCCCTTCCGGGCAATGTTATTGGAAAATTGTATATAACTTGTTCGATCATTCTTAATGATTAAATATAAAATGATGGGTGATCGAATTGGCAACTAAAATTGCACTATCAAACTGCATGAACTACTTTATGTACTGTGTGTTGATCATATATCTGTATTTAAATAGAGACCTGCAAATGACCAGTGTACTTGAGAATCTTAAGCTCAGAAGACTGTAGCATGTATTGTTCTTAAATTGTAATCTGTACTGTGCTAAACAATTTGCAACAATAATTTAGCTTCCACTCATCCTTTTTTTTTTTTTTTGAGGATTCATCCACTCATCTGATCTGTCATATGACTAGTCAAGTGTCTGTGTATTGCAATAAAAACACATTTTTTTTAGATAAAGGGAGTAAAAATCCCAGTCTCTGCAGGAAGCATACGACCAAATTACAAAGTTTTCAGCTAGCAAGCTGATCTCCAATAAAAGGAAAAAAGATTATTAAAGAAATATCAAAGACAAAGTCTATTATTATTTCGCCATCCATTTTTAGCAAATATTTGTAACGCGACGACTTCCAGAACTCCACTCGCCAACTGGACAGTCTCCCTTGAGTTCTCATGCTGCAACTGTGCCCAAAATCGCAACCAGTATGTCCCCCTGAAGATAGCCTGCAAACAAGAAGTATATTGTTTGTTTTCAAAGAGTAAATCATTGCGTGTGCACCAAATCGCCCACAAGAGAGCTGCAACCCCCGCAAAAATCAATCTCTTCTCTATCTTTTCAAAGCCGGATAACCAAAGTCCAAACATATGCGAAATAGATCTTGGTGTAGTTAACCCAGTAGCGATTTGAATAATTCTCCAAATATTTTTGGCATGCTGGCAATCAATGAAGAAGTGCTTGATTGTTTCATTGCCGTTACAAAAACAACACTTATGACTCCCAGTCCAATTCCTTTTAGCTAGGTTATCTTTTGTTAAGATCACACCTTGTTGAACATACCAAAGAAAAATCTTGATTTTCAAAGGAACCTTTAGTTTCCAAATGAAATTACGATTGAACGGAGTACCATGGTTCATTAGATAAATATACATAGACCGTATTGAGAATTGACCGTGTCGATGTAGATCCTAGGTAAATGTGTCCCTTCTATTTGTGAGCTGAATACTAGCTACTTTTGCTACTAGGTTATGCCACGATGTCAATTTATCCCCCACCAAAGCACGTCGAAACGTAATATTTGGTGGCATTTGCGTCATGACACTTGCCACCGTGCTATGAGGGTAATTGACAATATTAAATAGACTGGGAAATTGCTCTTTAAGTGGTTTAGAGCCCACCCACTTGTCTTCCCAAAACCTAGTTTGTGAACCATCCTGTATGTGAAATGTTCCACAACTTAGGAAAATATCTCCTCATTTAGCAGTTTAAATAACCACTTACTCAGGAGACATTTATTTTTTATTCCAAGATCAGTTATTCCTAGACCTCCTTGGTCTTTAGGACGACACAGGATATCCCATTTTGCAAGGCGAAATTTTCGCTTATCAGAGTTACCCTGCCAAAAAAACCTGGATCGATAAAAATCCAGTTTTCGATGGACGCCTTTTGGGATCTCAAAGAAAGACATCATGAACATAGGAAGGCTACTGAGGACAAAATTTAAGAGAATTAGTCTGCCTCCATAAGAGAAGTGTTTGGACTTCCATGTACTTAGTTTACATTTGAATCTATCCTCAATTACACTCCAATCTGCATTACAGAGCTTATGAAAGTGCATCGGGATACCTAAGTACCTGAACGGGTAAGATCCTAACCCGCATCCAAACAAATTAATATACATTTCTTCATAATGTTTGGCTTCACCAAAGCAAAAAATCTCACTTTTATGAAAATTAATCTTCAGACCTGATAATTGTTCAAACACACTGAGCAATAGCTTCATATTTTTAGCTTGCTCAATATCGTGGTCCATAAATAAGATCGTATCATCTGCATATTGTAGAATGGATAAACCATCCTCAATCAAGTGTGGGATTACCCCCCTAACCTGACCATCTTCTTTTGATCTCTTAATCAATATAGAGAGCATATCTGCCACAAGATTGAAAAGAATGGGTGACATGGGATCACCTTGCCTGATTCCTTTTTTGGTTTGGAAATAGTGTCGAATGTCATCATTAACTTTGATGTCCACACTACCTCCAGTAACAAACTTTTCGACCCACGAGCACCATTTTTGGCAAAATCCCTTCATGCGAAGGGTTTGCTGAAGAAAAGACCAATTGACCTTATCATAGGCCTTCTCAAAGTCAATCTTCAGAATCACTCCATTGAGCTTCTTAGAATTCAATTCATGAATGGTCTCGTGTAATATCACAGCCCCCTCCATTATATTCCGACCTGGCATAATAGCTGTTTGCGAAGGTCGAACCACTTTGCTGGCCACTCCCATAAGTCTGTTTGTAGCCACCTTAGTGAAAATTTTAAAACTTACATTTAACAAACATATAGGTCTGTATTGCTGAATTCTTGTTGCCTCTATAACTTTAGGTAATAAAGTGATTACACCGAAATTGAGACTATACAGAGGTAAACGGTCATAATAAAAATCCGTGAACAATGCCATAAGATCCTCTTTGATGATGTCCCAGAACACCTGATAAAATTCTGCTGGGAAGCCATCAGGACCAGGCGATTTATTATGTTCCATATGGAATACCGCCTCTTTAACCTCTTCTTCAGTAAATGATGCAATGAGGAAGTCATTTTCTTCCTGAGTTACTTGAGGTAAATCATGATTCTGATTCTCCACAAGACTGAAATTATTTCCTTCTGATGGTCCAAACAACCTTTTATAATAGTTTGTGATATACGCTTTTAATTCAGCATCACCCACTATTATTCCATCGTCTTGATCCAACTTGAATATAATGAGTGTTGTCATCTCCTTCTAAGAGATCTTTGGTTTTTGCTCTCTCATACCATTTGATTTCTTCTTCACTTAACAAGTGAACTAGTCGCTCATTTAGGTAATGCTTCAGGTTTAATTCCTAATCTGATAGTATCGTATACTCGGCCTTTTTATCTAGGTCATCAATCATTGAAATTAACTTCTTCTTCTCCTTTCTGTTATGGCTAGCTATATTTTTGGTCCAACCTCTCAAAAATTGACGAAGATATCTTATCATATTCTGCCATCTTTCAATAGCATTAATCCCTCTCGTCTCTAATTGCCACTTATCAGCAACCAATTCATAAAAACCTTCTCTAATTAGCCAGGCCCGTTCGAATTTGAATAGAGGTGCCTTTCTATTATGGGTAGAAGCACCAGTATTTAATAACAAGGGTGTATGGTCTGAGTTGCTTCTATCTCTAGCGAGTACCCTCGTGAGTGGGAATTTTTGCTCCCATTCAGTAGATACCAAAACCCTGTCTAATTTTTCAAAAGTTGGATTATCTCCACTACTCGCCCAAGTGTACTGACGACCAGACAGATTTATCTCTCTGAGACTTAGGGATTGAATAACTATATTAAAAAGATCCGGCCATTTTGAATCAAAATTGCCCTTGTTTTTATCATCAGGTCGACGCATAATATTGAAGTCCCCACCAATAATATACAGCAGAGATTCTTTGCTACAAATATGCGCCATCTCTATTAAGAACGTCTCCTTATGTTCTTGTTGTGCAGGACCATATACTGCAATTAAGGCCCATTTGAAGCCATCATCTTTATTGCGAAGTGTGAATTTTACATAAAAATTCCCTTCGTCAATGGCTCCAATATCATACACCATAAGATCTACCCCGAGGAGCATTCCCCCAGACCGACCATGCGGTGCCATGCAGTGCCAAATAAATTCTTTGCCACCACATAATTTTCTAAGCGTTCTATCTGGAAACTGATCCCGACCCGTTTCCATAAGAGCAATAAAATCTATTTGCTCCTCTTTAACCATGTCCTCCAAATACACATGTTTAGCCAAGTCCTCAAGACCTTTGCTATTCCAGAAGATTCCTTTCATTTGAGACTTAGTTTTGATGGTGTCTTTGGTTTTTTAGATGCCGAATCTCCCATGTTAATTTTTCGGAGATTGGATTTTTTTTCCTACGAGGTACTGCAGTTAGATCACAACAGATATGATCAAATCCTACCTCATCCTCATTCTCATTAAATTCTCCACGAATATGGCTGAGTTCTGTATCTAAAATTTCATCTTCCTCCTCAACCAGGTTAATCTTAGGTGAGGGATGCTTACTTTTAGATATAGAGCTTTTTGCCGACACCCTAAGCCTATCAATTTCTATGTTTTTAATAGAGGTAACAGAAGAAGAAATAACTGTATTATCTCTACCCATAGAAACACCTAGGTTGGCAATTCGAGAAATAATAGTAGAATCGAAAACAACGTAAAAGATAGACAATTACCTGGCTCCAAAGAATTCCTTTTGGCCACCAGCTTCTTAGCTTTCTCCATAATATGTGTGTCCCCCATAGCTGCAATCCTTGCACTTGCTCTATTCTCCCGCACCTTCGGTCCGGACATTGGATGTAAGTTGATCTCCTCCCACCCAATGATCTTGTTCAATAATTTAAGAGCATTCCCCATGGCCACATTGGAAATATTAGCAGGAATAAAAACACATGTTTAACCAAATAATCAATTACACTTTTGAGTTGCTACAGAAAGAGATTAGAAGTGGGTAATGACCCGATCAAGGGGAGCGGGTGTGGGCAAAAAGAGAGAGATGTGTTGGTTTCCTTTTTTAGTCACGAGAGATGGGAGAGTGTGTCACGGCCTACGGCCCCTATTTCGGCACACTGCTTTTCTTAAAGAGTAGGAGAGGGAGGACAGAGAATCACTATCAACTCGTATTTATATATTAGTAAAGAAATTAATCTTAAATTGCTTCTAATGAATTTCAGTTTAACAGAACATGCTCAGTACAGTTCAATGAGCCTACAACTAGTTTTCACTTTTCAGTAAGCTCACGACTCACGAGTACCTTTTAGCTCAACTCTGTGTGAGGCTTTTCAAACTGAAAAAGGGAGAAGAAGTTGCACCAAATCCATTCCAGGCAATGTTATTGGAAAAGTGGGATATAACTTGTTCGATCATTACAGTGATTAGACGTGAATAATCAGTGATTGAATCAATAGCACTAAACATAGGTATAAAACTGTACAATCTACTTCATATACTATTTGTTCATCATATACCTGCTTTTAACTAGCTGCAGCTGTTTTCTTGTGTACTCGATGTGGCTTAAGCTCCCAAGACTACCGTGTATTTTTCTTTAACTGTTCTCTGCACTCTGCAAATGATTGCGACAATCACTTAACTTGAACCATCCATGATCCATTTATCTGATTGTCTACGTTGTTAATGAAAGTCTTCGAACTTGTGCTTACTTTTCAATTTATCTGTACTACTCGAGCACTCGTTAAGTACAGTTCTAATCACGAGAGACTAGAAACTATTCTGAAAATCTCTTGCCTACACTTCTAAATGACTCAAGATTGAAACTCTTTAGTACACGCCTTAAAAATTAAAGTTAATGTTAGCTCAAAGAAGTCAATGGACAGATGGCTCGTACCATCTCTGTCTCCAAGTCTACGCATTTCACACGCTGACACGCATTGCTGGATCAATAGGGACCATAACATATAGTACTATTTCTCAAAATTGGTTCACTTCAAATGCATTGTGCACCCATTTTTAACTGGAAAAAACTGTTCTTCATTTGTAGCTAAAATAAAAAGGGAAGAGAGACAATTCGCATGATGTACTTCGTCGGCTAGAGGTCAAAGGAGATATTTATGTACCTTAAATATTTGATGTTAACATCAACTAGGAAAGGGAAACAAGCACCACCGCAGAAAAGGAAATAGTAAAATGCATACGAATATTTTGTCCTTCTCTAAACACCTAACTTACTGCTAACTCATTGTCAGCTAAGGCGGTTGACATTTTCTTGGTATGATATGAGTAATTAGCAGCGGCGTACTTGTTGAAGCATTAATTTTCTTCAGTGATATTGGTTGACTGTTGGTTTATAAACAGAGAAGGAAGCTTCCTAGCATTTGAATTTAATTAGATTGCCCTTCGTCATGTGTTTCTCCTGTCATTTCAAGTGCAACAAACCTACTTCAAGTTATGTGCATTCTTATCAGTTAATTACAAAAGTGAATAAGTCTACTTAGAAAAGCACTGATAAGATACATTGAACATTCTTAAGTTTAGACAGCTCTTACGCAAGAAGATTCATAGTTGAGTTAATGCAAGAATAAAAAGGCTTGGTCTTGGCTGTCAGTGTTGCCTCCAATATAGGCAGCAAATCTTGTGTTGGAATAAAAGCACACATATGGAATCCGTCAGTATTTGCCAGCACCCAAGGTACATTGTATTGGACTAGAATTACTCCAGTATTTCACTAGCTAGTCAGCACTAAACTAAACTGTTGTTTTATTTTTAATTTTAAGCAAGTGTGTCCCTGCTCAATGACAATTATCAAAAGGATAAGGTTGGTGGTTTTATCACTAAGTTACAATAATATTGTACTGATTTAGAATCAATGACATGAATTATATTAACATATCAGGAAGATGCACAAACTCCCAGAATCAATGACATGATTAAACTACCTAACTACCAATAATCCCTAACCACCTAGTATCCTATTAACTCCTTGTCTGATGTAACTAACAAGATGAGAATAAATTAAGCAATCAAGTACAACCGCATGGATCAAAACAGAAGCAGCACATAGTTATTGAATCTATATAAATAAAAACAATTTGTGATATCCAAGTCACTCCATTCGTTTTAAGGGCAAAAAAGTCCCACAATAATCCTAAAAAAAGAAAAATCCTAGAAATTCTCATATTCATCGAAAGAACAAGAGAAGGATCTCTACCAATTATTTTCGTAGGGCTAGATTATAGCAGTTCAGATTAATCATATATAGATATTAGAGTTATATAACAAATACAATTGTATTTCAATTATAGAAAGTATAGTTGCATATCAAAGACAGCTATATCATAATATTTAGCTGCACAGTTGTGCGGATAAATACGCTAGTTTATAAAGAACAGTAACCCAACTTGCAAATCTTAGCATAACACGTAATCACAGAAAAAAAAGGAAGTAGCTAACAGTTTATGATTTTTTTTACACGATCCTCTTGTTGGGGCGCTTGGAATGATGATGCAAAGTGTGCAATGTTTTTATATAAAAAGTACAGTTTAAGACCATATTTAATTGGAACAGCAATCGCTGACAATTGCTTATAATTAAGTCTCGTGCTGCGTATTGAAGCATGCCAAGTTATCAATTAGCTCCTGTTTATAGCCTAATCTTCTAATTTGCATACAAGATACTCGACTAAGCAGACCCAAATTGCTTGCTTCTACCATTATTTGCAGAATCAACTATACATATATCAAAAAAATCGATTAAGCAGACCACTTGCTTGCTTCTACCATTATTTATTTGTAGAACCAACTTTATATTTCTAAAAAAAAACATATTTATGCAAATTAGCAGTAAGTCGTTATAAACTAACAAGTTTTGCCAGCTACTGTCTCTACTAGTTTCATCCTCTTCTCTTTGAGAGCAAGTTTCGTTTTCTTCTTGAAAGTGTTTAATTTAACTTAAATAAAAAAAATTAGAGAGTCTATTTTGTCTTTAAACTCTAATTTCAGGTAAATGGAATGGATCCTTAATATTTTTTGAAGAAAAGGTCCTAAATAAGCTAATTTTTATTGCGATTTAATGGGGTATGAAAGGGGATATTATCATGATACCTCATTAATAGGGCCACTAGCCGACTAATCCTTCACAAACAAATATCGATTTAAAATACGTAGAACCAAATCGAACACTTAATTTAAAATCGTGTCGGTGCTTTTATTTTTGTTTCTTAGCGGTGCACACATGTAATTAAAATTCCTCTTTTAGTTCATTGATTGTTATAGTAGCAACAATATGGAAGATCTCGGATTACGTGGCATTGTTTTATATATACCCAACATAAACATTCTTGCTATTTTTTTTATGGTAGTGCACGTGTCATGATCATCGGTAAGTGACATTTTCAAAGAAGGTTGATAACCTTACTTTTTCTTTGAGCTGTATAATTTTATTTAGAGCCTTCGCAACAATTATATCCACTAACTATACAATAACCTACTTCGCTTGGCATCACGTTTAATATCAAGGTTACAATTCCACTATATGTTGTGTTTAATATCTCTACTAATGAACGAAGAAGTTCATCCATTCCATATATAGAATAGAACTGGAGAAGTTGTGGTAAAATAAAAATGGCCGCGACAGTTCGAAATGGGGCTCCATTCCATATATATATTTCGGTAGACATATTGATATTTTTCTTAAATAATCCTATCATCAATATTTAAAATTTGTTTATGAAATGTATTTGAGCTGGACAACAGGACAAGGCCAGCTGAAGCAGTTGGCATGGACGGCAATCAAACCTAGACGCTGAATAACATCTCGCTTTCTTCAGGTACAGATATTCCAACTGGCAAAGGGTAGATCTGACGGGCAAATATGATCGATTGCCTCGCAGCAGAAGGAATTTTTCCTTAAAAAAATGGTATGAACTGATGCTGACGATGGCTAACACCATAAGAATCCTCGAGATATTTCCTGCTTTTAAATTACGCAAGCAAATGGCTGCATGCCAACTTTCATGGACATGCGCTTCATGCATGGGGAATTACAGTTTCCAGTGCCACTACTATTTGTCTTTTTGCTGTGCAGATTGAAGTAGGTGAGATCCTTGTTTTTTTAGACTCAATGAGATCCTTGTTGTTAATGAGGTTTTCATTGCAGATACATCTTTGATCATTGGAGCCTCTCAATCATTCTATCCAACTGTAACTAGTATTATCTTGCATCTGCGTGGAACACATCCTATAAAAATATTTTCGTATTTGTACCACTATATACATCGATGATTTGAATTCATAATACAATATAACATAATTCTTGCATCCTCTGAATTTGTACGTTTCCTCTGTGGCCCTGTGGTAACACTCTTCACTGCACAATTTATAAAGGTGATGCTATTGGCGCTTACAAGTCACTAGTAGGGTTCAGAAAATGATGGAAACTGGCCAATTCATGCTAGGTTCCGGGTCAAACCGCTAAATGCCAATTTGTCAAAATTTGACCGGTTTTTGCACCAAGTCAATAGCAACTTATTATTTATGTCGAGTTAAACCGATTTACGACTGTTTCTGATTGATTTTGAACAATGCAAGCCAGTCAAATTTTGATAAATTGGCATTTAGCGGTTTGACCCGGAACCTAGCATGAATTGGCCAGTTTCCAACATTTTCTGAACCCTACTAGTGACTTGTAAGCGCCAATAGCATCACCTTTATAAATTGTGCAGTGAAGAGTGTTACCACAGGGCCACAGAGGAAACGTACAAATTCAGAGGATGCAAGAATTATGTATGTACTCCCACCTCTAATATACCATTTAAATGATGTTGTTATACCTCTTTATCCTTTTGAGTATACTCTAATACTGATTATAAGATACTATGCTAGCTATTTTGATTAAGAGAGCAAAGGAAGATGGCCAAGTTAAAGGTGTCATTCCTCACCTTGTGGATGATGGTTTGTCTATTTTACAATATGCAGATGATACCATTTTGTTTATGGATCATGATCTAGATCAAGCAAAGAACATGAAGTTATTACTTTGTGTATTTGAACAATTATCTGGTCTAAAGATAAACTTCCATAAAAGTGAAATATTTTGTTTTGGAGATGCAAAAAAATGTGAGGATGACTATACTCAGTTATTCGGTTGCTCAATCGGTGCATTGCTATTTCGATATTTAGGAATACCAATGCATCATCGTAAGCTTCGTAATAATGATTGGAGTGTAGTTGAAGATCGATTTAAGAAGAAATTAAGTACTTGGAAGGCTAAGCATTTGTCCTACAGGGGTCGCTTAGTATTAATAAACTCAGTACTTAGTAGTCTCCCAATATTTAGTTGTCCTTTTTTGAGATTTCAAAGGAAGTATTAAAGAAACTGGATTTTTATCGATCAAGATTTTTTTTTGGTAAGGTAATGGTAAAAAGAAAAAATACCATCTCGCTAAATGGGATATTCTTTGTCGTCCTAAAGATCAAGGGGGGCTAGGTATAACTAATCTCTTGATTAAGAATCGATGTCTTTTGAGCAAATGGCTTTTCAAATTGTTAAATAAAGATGGGACTTGGCAGTCTTTGATTTGGCATAAGTATTTGTATTCTCAGACCTTGTCTCAGGTTCAGATTAAACCTAATGATTCTCACTTTTGGAAAGGTCTCTTGAAGGTTAAAGATTATTTTCTAAATTGTGGGTCCTTCCAAATCAACGATGGTTCCCAAACCAGGGAAGATGTTTGGATAGGTTTTTGTCCCCTAAAGGAGCAATTTCCTAATCTGTATAATATTGCTATTAATCCTAATATAACTGTGACAAAGGTTTTTGATAATGTGCCACTGAAAGTGCATCTAGGCCCCTTTGAGGGTTTTGGTGATTAATGACGACACAATGAAAGAATACTAATGGTTTAAGTGAGAATCCATGCAGAGATCGGGAAGGTATCATCATAAGAAAGCGATTGAAGATCCCCACCATATTTAAAATTTGAAAAGGTGGCATCAAGATATAAGTTGTAAATTTTCTATTTAATTGAGTCTAAGGATAGCCGTACTATTAAGGGGGATACGATGGGAAATCGCTTCTAAGATGTACTTGTGCTCAAAGGATGAAAATTGTATAGCAAAAAAATTTAAAGCATTGTATTTCCTCTAAATATACATTTCTGGCCGAGTGGGTCAGGCCGGAGTATCCGGGGATTAAGTCCAGACACTCCGGGTTGACACCCTCGGTGGCTGCCTTCTCAATTAGTCCGAAGTATCCGGGGTTTAAGTCTAGACACTCCGAGTTAAGTGAGTCCGAAGTATCCGGGGATTATGTCCAGACACTTCGGGTTAAACCTCTCGGTACACGCTAATACTTCATCAATCCGGAGTCTCCGGGGTATATGTCCGGATACTCCGGGTTGTGCGCAGCTCTCTCATAACGGTCGGATTTTGGGGGGGCCTATTTAATCCCTCACTCTCCACCTACCTGTGTACAAGCTCCATTATTGCATTATTCAGCTCTCAAACTCTCATTCTCACACTCTTGAGCCCTAATCTCCTTTCCCCACTTGAATCTTGAGTTTGATTTGAATCTTTGGGGAGAAAGGAGTGGATTTGAGTGCCTTGAGCTTGCATATTTGATTATTGAGCACAAGTTTCATCCTCCAAGACGATTTAGCGACGTATTTGTTACTCTTGGAGTTTGAAGGGCTCCTAGACGGCAAGGAGTCACCGGGAGCCTCCAATACTTGGTGTGGTGAGCCCCGGAGGTCTGTGAAGGCAAGTCTCGTCTCCGAAAGGAAAGAGGCAAGAAGTGAAGACCGGCGAGTGCTTTATGCAACACCGGGAGGATAGTGATCAAGAGGGACCCGGGCTTTGTGCCTCCTCAACGGAGACGTAGGATTCCCTTCAAGAATCCGAACTTCGGGTAAAATCGTTGTCTTTGTGTTCTTCGTTTGTTTTTGCTAGGGTTTGTGTTCTTGGACTTTTGGGAGCCCCAATCTACTCTATTACTGTGTTTGGTTCTAGATTTACATCATCCTCAGGTACCTGATAGTATTTAGAACATTTGTGTTCAATTAGATTGTTGGAAAATTGTAGAGATTTAAAATCTCACTTCGAGGTCTCCAATCCGGATAGTCCGGACCCCTGACCCCGGACAGTCCAGACATACCGGAGTATCCAGACAAAACCTCGGACACTCCGGGCTTGGACCCTCGGGAGATTTTATTTTGCTACAAAATTTTAATTCGCCTATTCACCCCCCCTCTAGGCGACATCTCCGGTCCTTTCAGCCACTTCATATTTCTTTCCGTAGAGCGTTAATAGAGGACAGATTAAATAGTTGGCTCCGCCTAGTCGCTACAATTGCTCATATTCAGTTATCAAGTGAGAAAGATATTTTTCGTTGGCATTTATGTAAAAATGGTAATTTCTCGGTTCGATCCATGTATCATTTTAAGATGAATCAGGGTATTCCTTTTTTTCCATCATTTCATTTGGAAGCTGAAGGTTCCTTTAAAAATTAAGATTTTCCTTTGGTATCTTCAACGTGGTGCTATTTTGACTAAGGATAATTTGGCTAAGCGACACTGGGTGGGCAATCAAAAGTGTTGTTTTTGTGATTGCAATGAAACAATTAATCATCTTTTCTTTGATTGTCATCATGCTAGATCTATTTGGCGAATAATTCAAATAGCTACTGGGTTAAGACCTCCTATTTCAATGTCTCATATGATGTGGAACTGGCTTAATGGTATAGGGAATCATAATAAACAACAGATCTTTATTGGTGCGGTGGCTATTTGTTGGGTAATTTGGTGTTGTTGTAATGATATTGTGTTTCAGAAGAAACGATATGCTTCATTTTTGTAGGCCATCTTCAAAGGAACATATTGGTTGAGATTTTGGGTGACAGTGAAGTGCCACAAAGCCTTGCTGTGGCAGCGTGTGTTCTGGGGTTTGAAACCCGTTGAAAGCAATTTCCCCTTTTTTACGTCAGCTTCCTTGATTTAATTGAGCTGCTAAATCATATTGTAAATTTTTAAAACTTTTTTAGGAGGGTCCTCAAAGTGTGCCTAACCTACCATAAACAATTTGGATCATGATCATACTTGTGCGATTTAAAAAAAAACAATCTGACTATACTACTGATACATTTGAAGCAACTTTACTGGTTTAATAACTTGATCGAACTAATAAATCATATTGTATTTTTAAAAAAACTTTTTCAGAAGGATCCTCAAAGTGTTCTTAGGTTACCATGAAAAAATCATATCATGATCAAACTTTTGTGATTTAAAAAAATCCTGGCATTGCTACTAATGTATTATTGTTTTAACTAAGCTACTAAATTTGTAAATTCTTAAAAAAAATTGAGAAGATCTCTGAGAGCATGCCTAAGTTACTGTAAAAATTTGAAATCATGATCAATTTATGTGAATTTTTTTAAAAAATCTGACAGCGTTGCTAATGCATTTAAGCAGCTTCACTTATTTAATTAGGTTACTAAACTTATAAAATTTAGAGGAAAAGGGCCCTGAGGCTGAGAGCATGCTGAGCTGCCGTACAAAAATTAAATTTATTTAATTTCCGTAACGCGCGCGTGTTCGCTGCTTTCCTTGGCCGTGCGTGCGTGTTCGCTGCTTCCAGGCGGTGCGGCTCTACGGCGCGGAGGCCAACGTGCCGATGGGATTGTTCATGCACGAGGGGCCCGTGCTTGACTGCCGCTTCCAGGACGACTACTCGGGGTTCAGCGCCGGCAGCGACCAAACCGTGCGGAGGTGATAGCGATCACCTATTCACCTTCCCACCCCGTTCGATTGGGTTTTTTGACGAGCGATTCGGTTGGAACGATCACACCCATAGTATAGTTTTGTTGTGCATAGGGATGACAATCGGGCACAACGGGCACGAGTAATTCTCGCCCATACCTGTACCCGCGACTCCGTATTCCTTCCGCGGGTATATCCGCGAAGCTTCGCGGGTGACGAACATCCCACATACCCGCCGCCCACGGGTACCCGTCACCTGCGAGTATACCCGTTTACCCGCCAAAGTATAATTACAAGAGTAAAATATATCAAGGGTTATCTTCATTATGCAAATCATATTTCTTGTCAGAAGCAAAACATAGAACAATAGCCTTAATAAGTTATTGCGTTGTATAAGAAACTAACCAGTCAACTTGCTGCCTTACTTGGTTGGTGATATAATAAGAGACTTGCTGCCTTACTTGGTTGGTGATATAATACGAGACTAGTACTGATAGTCTGATACTAGTAAGGAAAAGAAAAATGAACAAACTTCAGAGGGATCACTAGTCTGGTAACATTATTATCATAGATCGGTAATGACACAGAAGACTAGAAGAGTAAAGTGCAATAGAGCACTTGTAGTTTTAACATATAAGATCCAAGTCATTAAGGAACATTTGCACCATCTAAAGACATAAACACATTGACCCAGCATTGAAAAAGATATCGAAAGAATAAAAGGTCTAAAAATCACCATCCTTGGTAATTAGAGCTAGCGGCTTTTGTATACCACTTGTCAATGTATTTCACAGGTAAACGGGTATAACGGGTACAGGTATAGCTTACCCATACCCGTACCCGTTTACCCGGTGGGCAAAGAATTAGTCCCATTTCTTACCCGCGGGTAAAAAAAAGACCCCATATCCGCCTCTATTCGGGTATTTACCCGCGGGCACGCGGGTAAATGGGTAGAATTGCCATCCCTAGTTGTGCAGCCCTGAATAGACTCGACGGAACTCTCCGTTAAATTGGTTCTCCATTTTGCAGACGTGCATTAATTTGTGATGTTAAAATGGACTGGGAAGAGAATGGGATATGATTTAGTTTGGAGTAAATTTCATAAAACCCTAGATTTTGTTGTCCTTGTTACACAAAACCTCACATATTGTGATTTGTATCACTTAACCTTAGGTATTATAATCACATTATTTTACAAAACCCTAGATATTATAATCATGGTGAAGATGAGCTGCTAGAAGTAGTGGCGTGCGAGGTCATTTGTCATGTAAGCCAGAGGCATCGAGCAGGAAGAACATCCTGCCTTGTGTGTGGTCGCGATTGTGGAGGAGTAATTGTAATGAGGTGGGATTTTGTGAAATGTTATAGCCCTAATACCTGGGATTAAGTGATACAAGCCACAACATTTGGGGTTTTGTACAACAACAACCGCAAAGCTTGGGGTTTTATAAAATTTACTCTTTAGTTTGTTACTACGAGCCCAATGATCAGCAACCCCTATGAGGCTACGACAGTACATTGCTTCAGAAGAATTTTAGCTTATCTTTTGTTTTCCAGTTTGGTCAGATTATTCATAGAAATTGAAGCCAAACTGATAGCTTGTATGCTTTGGAACTGCTTTTTTTTTTTCTGGTTGGCCTTTAGTTCTGGTAGAAATGATCTCTTGGGACGCCATGATGGTCCAGTTCGCTGTGTGGACTGTGGAGTACTCCTATGCTACAGGTACTTGCTTTGCCTTTTTGCTATGGATGGGAACTGCTGTTGAGTGTTGTGTTCGTCAAACTTCAGTGTCTGGGGAACATTGCTAGTTGAATTCATGCTCTAATTGCTAATAGATGGGTTAAGTTTATCTTAAGAAGATCTGATCATCTGGCCCCCAATGTTACTGGTTCAACGGGAGAACATTGCTAGTTGAGTACATGTTTTAGTACCTGGTAATGGGGGTAAGTCTATCCTAATAAGCTTGTCAATTTGATCTTTAAATGAACTATATCCTTGGTGCAAACATAACCATCTTTGATCACAGTGCTACAAGAATGGAAATTGTTTGACTATTTTCTTTATCTTTTTGGGTAGAGCACTTAATAAATATACATTCCATGTACTTGCTTATGATATCCATCTTTTGTAGTTGTTGCTTAATTCTCTGTATGGTTGTTTATCTGCTCATTGTTCGAGCTTTGAATTCTTCAATAACCAGAAGGAGCATTAATGACTATTGAATGAATAATGATTAATTTTAGAAGGATAGCTATCTGATGGGCCATGTCTATATCAATATACATTGCAACGTTACTGCAGACTATAGTAGACAGTAGTGAAATTTGGGCTTAAGATATAGGGAGTTCTTATATAGGCTGCAAAATTTTGAAGTTTGTGCATTTCAACAATTATAATTCATCTAACATTGTATTTGCCCAATAATTTATCACTTCTTAAGAATAATGTGGGACATCATATGTTTATTTGTGCCATGTATCATGTCAGGACAAGTAATCACTGGCAGCTGGGATCATTTCAGCTCCATTTCAAGGTGTTGGGATCCAAGAGGTGTGATGTGGTAGGGCATACACTTGTTGGGATGTATATCCAACATGAGCGTGGATACTCACCTTCATTTGCAGGATTTAGGTTGGTTGTTGCAACAGCAGGAAGGCATGTTAATGTTTATGACTTGCGCAATATGGCTGAGCCTAAGCAAGGAAGAGAGTCTTCGCTGAAATATCAAACATGGTGTGTTCAGTGTTATCCAAATGGAACTGGTAAGACAGCGAAATATCAAACATGGTGTGTTCAGTGTTATCCAAATGGAACCGGTAAGACATTGTTATTCTTGATTATATAATTCTGCAAACATGCAAAAGTAAAATATTTCTGCTAAATACTTCCTGCATTATTTTCACCTTATTTTTGTGATTTGTTTAATACATAAAGATGTGTTAAGTTGATAAAGTATTAATTTTCTTGTTTGAGATGGAGGATCCTTCTTGTTCATTTGGAAATACATAGTGAAGACTGCTATCTCATACTTTTTTTGAAGCTTATAATAAATTGCTACATGGTTATTGTTATCCATTGTTTTCTTGTGTTCCAGGGATGATCGGATAAGTTGTTTGAAATTCATGCAAGTATGTGATTATCATTTTTGCATAGATAATTTCGGCTGATAGATAAGTTGCTTGAACTTCGTGCTTCCATTTCTTCTCAATCATCCTGATGTTTTTGCCGATTCATGAGCATTTAGTCCTACAGTTTAGAATCACAGATTAAATTGTGAACTTGGTATGATTCAAGGATGTGGGATATCTATGAATACCAACACAATTGTGATCTTTGCATCAACTATTGAAAATGCACAGCAGTAACAGGTGAACTACTTGGGAGCTTGAATTTCCATTTTACTGCCACAATAGACGAATTTACTTTTTTGTTTATTTTTTATTTTAGTTTTTTTGCCAGGAAGCATACAGGAATTTATTGAAAGTATGGCTTTCTAGAGTTTTCTTAATTACTGACTAACATTTAGCTTGTTAGCTCTTTCATGATATGATTCTCCAGTAGTAGAGCTTCAGCAAAAGTTTGTCATAATATTGAATTATTCACTACACACCCTGAACTTCGAATATACTTTCAGACTCTTATAATATTTTGTGAACATCATGTTTTATTGATATGTGAAAACACAGTGTATATTGCAGAGGAAAAAATGTATATAGTTGCTATCATCTACCAAGACTCTGATATTTGTAGCTGATCTCAATTAGTTTCTTAACTGTTCTAGTGCTCCAGTTCTGTTTTGACTGTGGATGCCTTATATTTTCATTTAGTACTTTTTTCATCTGTTAATGGTGGATATCCTTTATGTGATATTTCACATCCGTCATCCATGAGTTCTTCGGTACTATATGGCATTTGAACATGTTTTTCAGTTTCTCACCATCTCATACGGTCATACCTGATTTCCAAATTTCATTGGCAGGATAATGCTAATAATTATAATCAGTAATTATACATAAATGGATCTGTTTTAGATTTGTCTAGGACTCTGGCCTTGTATAAATTTGTTTTGCATATAAAAATGTTGCCCATGGGTGGTCTTGACGGCGCAATATGACTGAAGCAATCAATATTTTTTGTATTTTAAATATTCATTTGCAAAACTAAATGGAAGGATCACTATCTTGAACTCTAGTTGCATCTATCTTTTTTTGTAGCTTGTTTTAATCCAGCAAAGTGTCATTGAGTTTCAGAAGTCAGCTTTTTACTATTGTACACTTTCAATTTATTGACTTTAACTCCCCCCCTCGCCGCTATTTTGATTCAGGGTTTGCTCTGGGTTCTGTGGAAGGACGAGTTGCTATGGAGATCTTCAATCAATCCGAGCCTACTCTCTGTAAGAAGTACGTATCCAAGCTGCAGAAGAAAAGCTGCTTCCCTGAATAGCCATTTTGCTTAAGCTAGCAGTATTGGCACTGTTGTGTGGCTGTCTTCTTAATCTGCATATGTTCAGTCGTTTATAGCCATTTTGCTTAAGCTAACAATATTGGCACTGTTGTGTGGTTGGCTCCTTAATCTGCATATGTTCATTTGTGTCCCATTTTCGCAGGTAGCTACATGCTTTTTCATTACCTGTTTGTTCAATTCAGGTATGCTTTCAAGTGCCATCGATTAACTGAGGATGGAAGGGAGATTGTCTATCCTGTCAATGCGATTTCATTCCACCCGGTGTAAATTTTCCTTCATCTCTCTCGCAGTGTCAATTAAGTGAAGTAACTAACTTTCAGTTTCTGTAATGGCCTCATCTAACATACGCAGATATGGCACATCTGCTACCGGTGGATGTGATAGATTTGTGAACCTTTGGGATGGCGCTAACAAAAGGAGATTGTTTCAAGTAATTGCCCCCGCGATATACCCTGTACCAGGAATTCAGAATTCAGGGTATCTGAAACTGTGTCTCTTGATTACAGTACCCCAGGTACCCATGTAGCATCGCTGCTCTATCTTTCAGCAGGGATGGCAGTCATTTTTCACGAAAAGGACCTTTAGATTTATGATATCTTCCAACGTTTGGATCATTCCAGCTATTTTTTACGAAAAGGATTTTTAGATTTAACGCAATTGCGGATGCGATTATATCCTTTCAACCATTTCGCGCATTTCCTCGACGATTTAAAAACAAACACCGACGAAAAAAAACAAAATTTATCCTTTCAACCATTTCTCACGTTTCCTCGACGATTTAAAAACAAACACCGACGAAAAAAAACAAAATTTATCCTTTCAACCATTTCTCACGTTTCCTTGGTGATTTAAAAAAAACGCCGATGAAAAAAACAAAATTATTTCCGCGAAAAAAACAACGCGTGACCGACCGGCTTAGCTCATCATTTCGGTTATTTTCACGAAAAGGTCGTTTCGAGTTAGCGCAATCGCGCATGCGTTTGTATCCTTTCAACCGTTTCTGCCGTTTCCTCAGTGATTTTAAAAAAAAAAAACAACGGAAAAAAATGAAATTGTTTCCGCGAAAAAAAAGCGCATTCAGAAAAATTACGAATCTTTCGTGAAAGAACCCTAAATAAATACCAAAAAAATATAGTGGCGTTTGGGTCATCCCGGCTACTTTTCACAAAAAAAATCTTTCGATTTAGCGTAATCGCAGGTGCGTTTGTATCATTTCAACCGTTTCGCGCGTTTCCTCGACGATTTAAAAAAACACCGATGAAAAAAAACATAATTATTTCTGTGAAAAAATAGTGCACGCGACGTATCACACCGCGAAAACTGTCCTAGTACATCCTATGATCCTACTACATCCCTTGTGTGTGTGATCACTGATCAGCAAAGCCTTTTAAAGGCGTCGTACGCACAGAACAGAGCCGCTGGTGCTTATGATTTGCAAGTACCACACGACATGCATGGTCCACTGCGCTAGCAACACTGGGAGGGAGGGAGGGAGGGATCATGAGCAGGGCAGAGGCAAAGACGAGTGCTTTCGGGGGAAAAAAAGGTATAGTGGATGCGAGCAGAGCAGGAGCAGAGGCCAGATCAGATGGTACGAGGTTGGCTGGTTGGGTTGGGTCTTGGGTGTCGCGAGGATCCGATGAAGATGATGGCCCTCGCTGCCGCGACAACGCGATCTCATTCATCGATCTCGACAAAAGCCGCCCATCATTAACCTTCGCCCACAAGACTGTCAATCAAAGAAATAAAGAGAGAAAGAAAGGAAGGGGGAAAAAGGATTGTGTGTTTAGTAAGTGTAGTTCATTCGTGTTGACCTTAAGCCTGTGCAAGATTCAAGCAGGTCATCGAGAAATTCAATTCCGCTGTCTATAACAGGTTGGATCGTGCTATTTTGCATTTTTGAGAAATTGTAGGACAATAATAATGCTCGGTTGGTCTGATCCTGGCCCAGCACTGGTAGGGCCTAAGATATCGAGTTTGATCGACCACCCTACCCTAATCTTGGGTTCAGGTCGAAGTTGTTCATACTCACGGTTTAGTGGGTTTGCATATACCTCCCTTTGAAGCAATTGCTTCTCTTAAGCGCAAAACGTGTGGACTCTATTGATATTGCGGCGGATCTTTCATTCTTGTTATATCTTAGAGCAGGAGGAGAGAATACGGGATATATTTTGTGCCATCGTCTAGAATCTCTCCTGTGAGGAATTTATATATACTCCCTCTGTTCCGAAAAAGGAGGGCTTATAAAATTATCCATGCAATTCCAGTATAGAGGGCGTCTCTCTTTTGTCGTTGTTTTTTTCTAGATATGCCCATGTGCATGCAGTCCTGGTGGAAAGCGCGCATGCATGCACAGGAGGATTAATTAGGGGCAATGGTGGAAAGTAATCACCCTGATTAACCTGCCTTGGTCTGTGAGAAAAAATATATGCACCCTCCTTTTAGGAACGGAGGGAGTATCATCGAAGAATGGATTATCGGAAAATTATAAACACGTTTCAAGTATGAGAGGACTCTGGCAATAACATAGATAGCACGCCTTGATTTAATCAGTGCTAGATAAAATGTGGACATTTTCGACGCAATTAGTCCCTACACCCAATAAAATAATAAGGAAATAATATCTAATAGCTCAAATATGCATGTTTTAGACATAAATCGAAAATAGTTCACACCATATTTTTCTAAATCAAACAATCTAAGACAAAACCACATTTGGTCTCAACTTTTATATAGGATACCTATTAAAATGCGATGCTTACGAACATAACCGATTGCCTTATGGTTAGGGATGAAACCGGATCGGATAGTTTCCGACTAATCCGGATAATTTTCGGATAAATATTATATCGGATCGGATATTTTTTGGATAGTATCGGATCGGAATATGGATACAAATTTTTTTTATCAGATACAGATATAGATTCGGTAGCTCACTATCCGTCAGTTACGGATACGGATTCAGATAATCCGGATATTGGTAGGTCAGATATCCGAATATGCATGTGGGCTGAGCCAAGGTAACTCTTTTGGTCTAAAAAGGTTTCTTAATTTCAAAATCGTTTTCTAATTTAATTAATTCGTAAAGCAAGTTTCAATTATTAAAATTGGCAAACCAACTCTAAAAATTACGAATTTTTTTTGAGAAAGTTCCAGACACAATCTAACATTTAAAAAATTATTCAATCCATATCTGTATTCGACATTATCCGTATTCGTATTCATATTCGGACTATCCGTATCTGTATCCGTACTCGAGAAAAATATGAAAATAAATATGGTAGAACTATTATCCATCCACATCTAATCCATCTGATCTGTTTTCACACCTACTTATGGTACAAAGTGTGATATAGAAAAAATTGATGGTTTCTTGACGTGGGATTATGACCGCTGTAACATCGATGACAATAATTAATTACTCAAAAGTGCATTGCCTTTCAGCATTTTTTAACCATATCACATCACTATGCTAAACTAACATAGAGTTGATAGAATAGACTAACTGTCAAGATGATGTGAATATGCTCATCTAGAATACCGTAACATGGTGTGCTCAACGGAGGTGAGGGAGGACAGATACTAAAAGTAGACAAGACGAGCATTGCTAGCACTCGGAGACATAAGAAAAGGGGTGAAAACAGGTCAGATATTTCTCACCTGATTCAGGATTGAATTCTGTCAGGACCGGATTTGACTATTCGGCCAGATCCGAAACGAGATCCGAATACTTGAATATGGATTCAGATCAAATTCGGAGCAGCCAATATCCGTTAAATACAGGATGAGATCCATATATCTGGATTTTTCCTATTCGGAAATTAGCAAGACCCAACCTATTTTCATCACATTTTTTCATGACAACCATTTATATTAACAATTAGTTGCTTCTATTGATCCTTAAATAGCACAGTTTTTCTATGACGTCTATTGAGTTTGATTGATATATAACTTGCTACTATGATCATGTATTTGTATGGTTTTAATTCAACATATATTACCCTATATATTCATGCATTATACATATATTTTTATCTGTTCCCAACCTAAATCCATCACATATCCGTCCCGTATCTATATTGATCCCGAATAACTTGGATTCATATCTGTATCAGGGAAAAATATGGGTTAGGATGCAAAAAGAGTAATATCCACCCGTATCAGACCTGTTTTCACCCCAACGCAGGAGCACTCAGAGGCGCAAACAAGCCACATAGCATCATTCCAGGTGGCCTTATGCGCCCCATGAGCCCTCATGTGGCTCCCATGCGCCCCGTGTGGCCCTGAGCATTGCTAGCACGGGAAGACACATAGGCCCTCTTCGGAATAGCTTCTGATTATACAGATTCTGGATTGTAGTCAACTGTCTGGAGAAGCGGCTGTCTGAAGAATCCGCTGACTGGAGAATCTGGTCGTTCGGCAATCCTGATTGTCTATGTTGATTTTTGATCGGTGTCGGTGACGGATGAGCGGATGAGGGTGGTGGAGGGCCTAGGGACGACCACTCGTGGGAGGCGGAACTCGTAGAATCTGAGTCAAAATCCGCAGAATTAGGTGGGTGACAACTTCTGATTCTGTGTACAAATCAGATTCTGATTCTTAGAGAAGCTGTCTAGAATCCTACTATTCGGCACACAATCCGCTTTTATTTTAAACAGAAATTGTATGGCGAATACTCATACCAGGGGTACCTCACAGCAAAGTATACATCTATTTCAAGATCGTCTATCTCTCAGTCATTCGCACGTGGCGGCAAGACTGGAGACAATACAGAGTGCTGGGAGCTATGGACATCATCAGGTCCCGAAGGATCCCCGGCCTCGGTCAAGCCCACCAAGGGAACTCCGACCTAGACCCGGGTCCAACGCCCCCGCAGGCTCCGACCTAGACCCGGGTCCGACGCCCCCGCAAGCTCCGACTTGGCTTTGGGTAGGGGCCCAACGAGCTTCGACTCAGCGGCCTCCGCCACGTCGACAGTCGACCGCAGGCCGGTCACCCACCCCATGGACACCACGGCTATGCTGGGGTAGGTGGTTCCTTCCCATGGTGGCCAGCGGGCTGCCTTGGGTCAAGCGTCCGTCCCTTCGCCCCGTCATGTGCAATAGGGAGACACACGCTCTCGGCGGCGGCGCCAGGCGCGGCGTGGCGCGTCATCGTCTCGACGCCACGGAGAGCGGTCGCACCTTCCCAACAGAGAGCAGGTGCGCACCTTCCCAACGGGACACAGTCCGTTGTGTCTACCAACCCGGCATGGGGCAACAGGGACCTGTCAGTTATCAAGACCGAAGACCAAGGACTCCCAAGCATAACATGCCCTTACCTTTTTTTCTCCAAACTCTCGTGTAACCTGTCCCCTCCGCCTATATAAAGGGAGGCAGGGCCCTTAGGGAAGGGCATCCGATTCACGTTCCCATTTCACACTCGTGCTCGCAACCATAATCGAACCATCCGACCCAAACAAACACCCCGAGCTCCTCCACTCGGACGAACGCTGAGGGCCTATCCTTAGCTCCCGCTTGTAATCCTGTGTAGTCCGCTACACCCCGAGCAATACAAAACCACCACACGAACTGGACGTAGGGATATTCGGCCCGAACCAGTATACATCTTGGACTCCCACAGTCTAACCATTCAAGGAGAGGGAACGCGCGGCCCCTATACTTACAAATTTACTTGCCGGTTATACGAACACCGACACTGTATTTAAGCTGAAACGAAGGGGGTTGTAGGAGCACTCGGAAGTAAGGACAAGCCACATAGTATCATCCCCCCCCCCCCCTCATCTCCTTCCATATATGTCGTCCATGAAGAAAGGAAAGGAGCAAGAAAGAAGAAAAGAAAGGAGATATTTCAGTCATCTTCATGTAAAGAAAGAGATCATCATAATTTGGCAAGAAATAATTATTTCCAAATTATAATATTTTCTTTTCAAACTTTTTGAGATTGATTCCAATTAGATGGGGTGTACTGTTAATGGCACAGTTGCGCATTGTTCATGTATGGTGTGGGCACTGTTCATGCACCCCACCTCTATATATTCTATTGTATATCCATTGTAAATGCAACTATAAATTTTTAAATTAAAGATATACTTTTGATTCTATAGCTTGTGCTCTAATGCCCTCGTTAGAATAGAGAGTTCCAATCTAAAATTTATCCTTGTTGTTCTTACAACTTCTTCAGAGTGATTACAAAAAAAAACGTATGTCTACTTTCTTTCGTGTGGTCAACTAGACGACGATCGAAGCGTATTATGAGGCGAATTCACGTGTCGCAGGGTGCCGTATCGAGACTGTGGTTAGCACCAATGTTTGTCAAGATTCATGAATCCGAGCTATCATCTTCGGCATCGCAAGATTAGGCCACCCCGTGTCACAAGAACTCAATATAAATGGGATGCCACGGATCAAACTTTCCAAAATACAAAATGACATTTTTGCTTTCAACTAAAGGATCATTACCTAAACTAACAGGTAGCACTGTCCGTTGTCTATGAAGCAACACAGCAGAATTCTCTAGCATGTCAAAGTATAAACATAGGGCAAGAGGTAATATTACATAGGATTAAAACTCAAAAGAATATCAGGATCATGGCATGTGCCCTACTTATACCTTACCTATTATTGAAAACAAAAGATAACACGAAACGTAGTTCTAGTCAACGACTCTAAGTCTAGCATTAGCAGCAATTAGTGGAGCAGATATTTACTTGCAACTGAGAAAGCGTGCTGAAAGAAATTCGCTATCAAACTACAACTACAGGCCTATTTGGTAAAGCTCCAGATCCTAGTTTCACCTAAGATCTAAAACTTATAGACTAAAATAAAGTAAATTAAGTTTATATCTTTATCTAAAATGTAAACAAGATGATCCATCTAAATACTAGGGGGTGTTTGGGACAGCTCCAGCTCCACTAAAATCTGTGGAGTTGGTGGAGCAGGATATTTCTAGCTCCAGAAATTTATAGAACTGGAGCTGTAGGTACATTAAGAGTGTTTAGGTAGATCATCTTGTTTACATTTTAAACAAAAAATATAAACTTAATTCACTTTATTTTAGCCTACAAGTTTCAAATCTGAACTGGAGCTGAGAGCTGGAGCTCTCCCAAATAGGGTTACTTATAGCTCCAGCTCTACGGATCTGGACATCTGGTGGAGTTAGAAATACCCAGCTTCACCAAATGAAACTGAAGCTATACCAAACACACCCTACGTGATCTTTTCCAAACTTTCATGTAACCTGTGTTCAAAACCGGAAAGGGTTTAATTGTAAAGTCTAATGCGTATATCTTTAGCATGGCACAACATGTATCAACCATGATGTGTCCTACTTTGATTGCATACAAGCTAAATGGAATTTGGTTCGACTTTCTATAGCTCCAAAAGGTGAGATTTAGTTTAGCACATAATCTTTTTGCATGGATAGAAATTTAGAATAACACATTCTCTCGAAGGTTTTGCAACACAGCCTGAAGCATAACATCATTCAGTAAACCTGCTTTTTTTTTTTTTGGTAAAGCAGAACTGGCTGATAGCTTGGAATAGCAACCAAACTTAGTGGTAAGCCTAAAGGTGAATTATTATTTCAGCAAGTTCCTTCGCCAAGATATACATGAGCATATAATTCCTTTGCACGATCTGCGCAAAAAATTCGTATAGAATATTCTTTAAGATGTTCAAGAACTTCTTGAACATCCGACCAAAAGAATTCCAAGTAAAACAGACCAACCAATGTTTATATGATGTCGCATCGTTTTTCTATATTTACCATGTGACATTGTTGTATCATATGATATCTCAAGTAGACATCTCTTGGTGGAAGCTCCGAATGAATATTAAGGGTCTGTTTGGCAGAGTTTCAGATTCCAGCTTCATCTGAAATCTGAAACTTATAGACTAAAATAAAGTGAATTAAGTTTATATTTTTAATCTAAAATGTAAACAAGATGACTCATCTAAACACTCTTAATGTACTCACAACTCCAACTTCATAAATCTGGTGAAGTTAAAATTTTCAGCTTCACTGAATCCCTGCCAAACTAACCCTAACATTCCCTTTGTGGAAGAAATCGTCGAGACCAGTGATCTCACCACGTCAGCAACCATATGCACCTCATGTTGTTGGGTTGAGCACCAACATTGATTGCGAATTTGCGATATCGCATTGAGCTCAAGCCAACCATGTGTCGCACGCACATGTTTGACTCTGCTAAATATTGTCATCAATCTCTTCGTAGATATCCTTTCGTCACTACAATGACGACGTTACGAGTAGGTTATGAAGAAATAATTGAGACTAGCCGCATTTGCCATGACTGGGTTGTACTTCGTCTCGGTGCATATTTGCATATCATTATATCATACTATATATTATAGCGCTAGACTTTGCCGGTCCGAGGGAGGTGCCACGTCGTCTCCCTCGTGGCTAGGTCCTCCAGAAATTAGAAATCGTGTTGAAGTCCTTTTGTCGCGTTTAAATCCTTTTGTCGGTTTTTTTAATAGAATAGATCTGAAAAAATTTAAAATTACATTTAGACCTCTCTGCGGTTTACCTTTATGTCCTCCTCGTGGTTTTTAGCGAAACGTACCCCAAAAAAATATATTTCTTCAGGTCCCTCTACGGTTGACATTGGGCTCTTCTCAACGATTTTTTTAGAAACGGACTCAAAAAAAAAACGTGTCAACCAAAAAAATCAGATTCGTCGAAGGTTTATAGAGACCCACGGATTCGCCGACGGGTCCGAGTGACCTTTAAAAAAAACGAAAATACATAAAAAAAATGCGGCCGCACTTTTCTTAAAAAAACACAGATTCAATCGCAATTTCTCAAAAAACACACCGACAAAAAAACACAGATTTGTCGAAGGTTTATAGCGAACGACCTTTAAAAAAAACGGAAATACATAAAAAAAAATGCAGCCACGCTTTTCTACGAAAAACATAGATTCAACCGCTATTTTCTAAAAAAATACACAGGTTCGTCGAAGGTTTATAGCAGCCTATATATTTGCCGACGTGTCCTAGCCGCTGTTTTCTAAAAAAAACACAGATTCATTGAAGGTTTATAGCAACCTACGGATTCGTCGATGGGTCCTAACGACCCAATTTTTTTAAAAAATACAAAAGCCGAAAATACAACCAGATTTCACAAATTATGTAAAAAAACCCACAGTTTTCTAAAAAAATACATATTTCGAAGGTTTATAGCAGCATATAGGTTCGCCGACGGGTCCTAACGCAAAAAATAAAAATACAAACAAAATTACATTTATATCCCTCCGCGGATTCCACTCAAAAACAAAAAACACAGATTCACCGATGATTTATAGCGGTCCCCAGGTTCGCCGACGGGTCCTAGCGACCTTTTTTTACAAAAACAAGAAGATCAGAATTACGCAAAAAAAATAAAAATACGTTTACTTTCTCCTAAAAATAGGAACCATAGATTTACAGACAGTTTATAACAGTCCACAGATTCACCGATGGGTTCTAACGATCTATTTCTAAAAAAAGAAACACAGTAAACCGGAATTACGCCAAAAAAAACGAAAATATATTTGGGTCCCTCTGCGTTTTTCTCTAAAAAAACACAGATTCACCGACGGCTCTAACAATCCAGAAATTCGCCGATAACTTATAGCAATCCATTTTTTAAAAAAAAAAATCGAAATTACGCGGGAATTATGCAAAAAAAACAAGAATACATTTAGATTCCTCTACGTTTTTCTTTAAAAAAACACAGATTCACCAATGGCTCCTAACAATCCAAAGATTTGTCGACGGGTTTTAGCAGATTTTTTTTAAAAAAAACAAGAAAACCGAGGTTACCTCTTTTTTACAGAAATATCCGGCGAACAAAATTTCGCGCGAAGCAACAGCACGGCTGAATCTTCTGAACTTCGCACGATACGTAATGCGCATTACGAAATTTGGCACGACGTGACGTAGCACGTGACATTGGCTAGTATCCACTAATGTTGCATGCTAGTATTCAATTATTTAGACTGATGTTTCTAAACCATACCTACCTCCAAATAGAACGCCATGTCATACCAAATGCTCGACGCGCTTAGGGACCTGTTTGGTAGAGCTCTAGATTCCAGATTTATCTGAGATCTGAAACTTGTAGACTAAAATAAAGTGAATTAAGTTTATATTTTTAGTCTAAAATGTAAACAAGATGATTCATCTAAACACTCTTAATATACTCATAGCTCCGGCTTCACGAATCTGGTGAACCTAGAATTTTTAGCTTCACCAGATTCATCAATCTGGAGAAACTGAATACCTGCCGAACACACCCAAAGTATGTACACAAATGTGAAATTCCGAATTTGAATGTGGCTAATTTAGTCATTTCCGTAGGCGTGGGTTGGGTCAAACCGTGAGGGACCAGACCACCAAGCCGGTCGCTGGGCTGCGCAGCGGAATTCCTCGACCTCCGCGAAGCGGGATGCCTCCGAGGCCCTTGGAAGCGCCCACCAAATTAACAGGAAACCAACCAAAACCCCTCTGGAAAACGCTAAAACCACACACACCGTCCTCGCGGTCGCGGCCCGCACCACCACCACCACTCGCCTCCACGGTTCCCAGTTTTCCATCCCCGACCCCTAATCCTCCCGGCTCACCATTGCCCGGACCGAACCAGCTCGCAGTTTTATCCTCTAATCGCCTCTCGCCATGGAGGCCGTGCGCGCGTCGGCGGCGTGGGTGGCCAGCCGCTCCTCCCACGTCAAGGTCGACCTGTTAGGTAGTATTCGTTTGCTTTCGCCTTTTCCTTTTGCCACTTGTTACTTGTAGATGTTTCTGGGATGGTACTAGGATTTTAGGATATGGTAGTGTCGCCCTTGTGTAGTTTGCTCTGCTGTTCTTCATGTTGGTTGGTTGTATTTCTGTACTGTAATGCCTAGCGTAGGAGTACCTGATTAGCCCTGCAAGAAACCCTGGGGTGATTTTCTTTTTCTTAGACTGGATTTCTTTTTTTTTTTTTTTGTTACGAAAACTTGGACTGGATTTTCAAAGTTCAGTTTTTTAAATTCCTCTTTGTTTTTTTTGGTATTTTTATTTATTTCTTGCTTGTTGGTGTGGTCAGCCTTCAGCAGTTTCTTCTTTCTCCTGAGGACTTCATCTTTGTGCTTTGCTTATATGTGTTTTTATGGATGTTCATCTTTCCTTTGTTTCGCAAGTAATGTGCGAGTGAAGTCCTCAGTTATTGTGGTGTTCCTTTCCCCTTGTTGATTTGTTTTTACAGAGATTGAGAAGGTGGTGGACAAAATCCAGGGAAATGTTCCAAAAGTTGAGTGGGATTTCGAAGGAATTCATTACTTTGACAATGGGCCGCTCACTGTCCAGTACCTCTTCGTCTTGGATGCACTAAACTTCTGCTTCTGGCCAGGTATGAATTCAACCGAGAAAGCAGTTGGTGTTCTGAACATGTAGAAATTAGAGTACTGTACATGTAAAAAATAAATTAGAGTACTGTACGATTCCTATGAGTGATGCTTTACTTAAGACTTGTAAAAAAAAAGATATCTTCTCCTGTGCTTGTAAATCATATGGTCCATCCAACAGTTGTAATCCGATGGTCTAGACTCTAAGGCACTTACAGGAAGGTATTTAAGTTGTGGGACAGGTACTACCTTAAAACTAGGATAAGAGGCTAGACACGTAATTCGACACACCCATCTAAGTAGGAAGATCTGGTTAAATAGGAAAGAGAGAAGGCGATTCCTAAAAAAAGGATAAAGATAATTTGCCCAATTCCTATCTTCCTGTTGTTCCAAATATGCAACAGAGAAAGTTGATTATTGACAGGGAAGGCTGAGTCGACCGTAATTTTGCACCAACAATGAATGAGCATCGCCCATTAGGCTAAATTTTCAACTGCATTTACATGAATCGCACTAAACTAAGTAATTTAACATGAATATGACCGAGTAACTGATTATTGGACTAAGTAACCTAACATGGATTACATAGGTCTCTCATGAATTACTACTGATTATCAGGTCGAAATTGCCACATGAATCAGGCAGAGCAACTAAATATTAGACTAATAACTCAACATAGGTTACATAGTTCCCCCAAGACTTACTGATTATTGCATAGGTAGATCGGAATTTCATAGAGATGTATAACAAAATTGCCATGACGGCTCTTTGTAGATCTGATCTAAATGAGGTAAGTCAAATAACAATTACTAAATTACCCATTTATACAAAAATTCCTCTCCCTAAGTTACCCCTTGCAAATCAACTGTGATCATTTTCTGAGAGAAGGTACCTGAGGTACCTTCCAAGCACCAGAGAAAGTCTCATAAAAAAATAGCACTGACAGATATCAATTATTATAATGCCAATCTCTGTTTGCAATTCTTTCTCTCCTGTATAAACTATGGCCTTGCTACAGTTGCTATTTAGGGGAAAATATTAGGACACTACAGTTGCTATTTAGGGGAAAATATTAGGACATTCAATAGCCCAGGACTTTGTACTGATAATTAAGTAGACCGCTCAGATTTTCAGAGTGCACAAATCAACTTTGTATTGTCTTTGAAACGATATGGCTGTTTCTACCTGTAGTAGTTTCTGTAGCTATACATGACTTTCTTTTGTTAAGAACCTTTTGAATTTGTTGTGACATTGCCAAGAATTGGCTAGGGGATTGTATGATTTTTGTCTCTTTGATGACAAGTAAAGCTATTTTCAGAAATTGCATTTTTCAGTTTTCACATTTGATTTAAAGAATTTTTGTCTGAGATTTTTTAATAATTAATTTTATTTGTTATGCTTCAGATTATTTCCTTGCAACTTGGCCTGAAATGTAGTGTGTACTTCTTTTTATTTTTTGTGTAATCACCTTCATTTACAGGTGCCTCAGCTTCTAATTTTATCTCATATTACTTTCTCTGACTAGTGGGCATAGTTTAATTTAGTTGGCGTAGACTTTTCAGGATCACTCTTCTGTCTTTTTATATATTTGTCTCCTTTAGTTTAATAATGGTTTTGATCATAATATTCCTCAATTGAACAGACAAGGACTTGAGCTATGACAATTTGGCTTCTGGACTTAAGTTAGCCTTAGAGAAAGATAAGACAGCACTTGATGCAGATCGTCTTCAGAATTACACTGGTATTGTTTCAGCTATTCTATGGTCTCTTTTTTCTTGTTCAGTTGTTCTACAGACTTATGTCTGTGATATAAGATAAGCTGTTACTTCTAGTAAATATCTGCTAACTTGGAAGGAAATTCAACTTTTGCAAAATGTAGGGCCCCAACTTCGCCAACTGCTTAACTGGCCACGCCCATTGCCAATTGAGGAGGAAAGAGTACGCCTTCTTCATGAGGTACTATTATGTATTGCGTGTATGTTATATTGAAGTATTAAACTTTAAAACTCACCCACTGTGTTCTTCTCATGTTATTTGATTACTTTATCACTTATCAACTTCCACACTCCCACCCAGCCTGTTTGATATAAATTAGGCAATAGTTATCCTCTTTATTTTGAGATCATCTTTAGCTTGTTGATATGTGCTCTAGTTCTATGCTGCTATAACTGTCATGTTAATCATGGTATATGCCAAGTTCCAAATAATTGCCTTGCCAACAATTTCTTATTCTATTCTAAATCATGTTATTATTCTGGCGTTTGCATTAAGGTTGGTCTAGAACTTGAAAGAAGCTTTGGAGGCGAGGCTGCTAATCTAGTGAAGTCTGCTGGAAACTCTGCTGCATCTCTAATTGAACTTATTACCCGTCATTTTCCTGGTAAATGTACCATTGCACTTATCTTCTACTCGATAGCGTCATTTTCATCTCTTTAATTTTAATTAGACCAAAGTCCAAATCTGTACTTCTCCAGATATATTGCAGAGAAGATCAACAATGTACAATCTTTTCTTTGGCCCCTGTCTAGTCTGATGTTGTCAGCTTGTAGCTGCCCATGCAGATATCATTTCACTTATTTGGAGAATTCTGCTATAAATTATTGCTCCTCAGAACTGTTTGGGTCATTTGTCAAATGGGCCAATAAGTGTGCGTACTAACAAAGGGAATAAACAAAAATGGCTTAGAACCATGCATAATGGGCTGGCTGGTGAACTCGGGTTGAAGCATTCCACTCCAGGCATGTAAGCTTGGTTTGGGCTGGGCTATCCTCATTTACATAGGCTGTGAATGAAGAATCATGTGATCTGATTATTATATCCATAAGATTGTTTTCCTTTTTTTCGGCAAACCCTTGCTCGAACAAAATTTTCTACATGACTATGCGTTATGTTAACTTGCATTCTAGATTATTTTACTTCATTTGAATATCTGTTGATTGAGAATATTTAACATAAAACTGTTGCTAGCCAGTGGCTGTAACTTATTTGATCAATATGCCCAAACATGAATTAACCTTCTGCTCAGCCACTCATTGACTCTTGCCTCATTTTGCTTGGTGCACAATCTTGAGTGGAACTGTAGATTCACCCATTTAACAGGGCAACTGTACGTGGTTGGGTTGTTTGGTTTACTTGAAAATAAGTACTGCATTGAATTCTGTGTGGCTCCACCCCTCCCCAAATAACCAAACACGATATGGTTCATCCATCTCTTTGCCTAATAGACAAATCTTCGTAAGAGATAGGCACGCTTACCATGTACAGGTGTCCATCGTTCAACAACCAGTTACCATCGGTCATCAGGGTGGTAGCTATTGGTTGTCTAAGCGCTGACTGCTGATCAACTTTTTAATATTTTTGACATTTTACATTTTTTTCTCGTATATGTTTTAATGTAAACTGTTAGTTACTACCTTACATGAAATTTCAGCTGGTCTTGGCAAGTTGAGTCCAACCTGGTTGTAGCATTGTTAAATATTTTGCACTCTTCTAAGAACTTGCATGATTTAGGGATGAAACATTTCTCTGTGTCAAATGCTTTCATGCTAGTTAATTTAGCTTTGCTATTTTATTGATCATACATCTCTCAGGTAACACGTTTGTTCACATGAACTGTCGTTTTTCAATTTGGACAGGCTTTCGGGATCATTCACTTTACAAGGGACACCAGGTTTTCTTGTACAAGAGAGCTCAGATATTTGTTGCTGATTTGTGGGGTGCTTTTAAGGGACAAAACTATGGTGAGTTCTACGACATCAACTCCATCACCATATTTGCCGACTATATTGTTCCTGCTGTTCTGAGGGAGCTTGGCATACTGAAATATGGTTCGAACCTATCTTGCTCAATTGATTCGAATAGTGAGATAGTGCCTGGAAGTGAAGAGGAAGTGGAGATACGTGCTTGTTCTGTTCATGCCGTGGAAAAAATGAGAGAGCTCATCAACAAAAAGTTTGGAAAGCAGGTAGGCACATCTGAATCTTTTTTTTTTTTAACGAGCACGTTTGAATCAGTTTCACCTGAGAATTTCGTGCCATTTATTTTGTGACCTGCACCCTGGTACTACCCAAATTAACAATTGCATGCAGATGTTTATTACTCTTTGTCACTGAAAGAGAAGAAATCGGATCATTAGGTTTTTTTCCACGGCCAAAAGTTAGAAAATGTAGGTAGATAGGAATTTTTTCTTGTGCTTACCCAGCTTTGAAGCATAAAGCAGTTAATTTGGCCACTCAACTTGGAACTTACGTTGCTCTTCTTGCTCTTGTATTTTTCTTGGCAGCTTCTGAGCATTGACATTGATCTTTGGCTCTGGTCGTGTGGCGTTCAGAACATGGCGTTGTCACATCACCGCACCCTCTCAATATACTACTGAGGCCAGCAGCCGCTGCTCCCCCTCGGGCCAAAGGTTGGCCGTGTCTTGCTTCTGTAGCTGCTGCTACAGGTACAGTCCCTCTGCGGAGTGCACAAAAGTGCATGCTATATTGTAGGGCTATGGTGTTGCAACATCTTGAGACTGTAGGACTTTCAGATGAAATGTAGGGAGTGCGTGTTTATTTACCCCCAATCGGATGCACCTTAATTAGGAACCTTTTGTTATGTATTTCAATGACTGTTCCAAGTCTCTCTCTTATTTTTAGTCAGAAACTCAGCAACTACAGAATCCAGCTGGAAATTTGCTGAAAAGAGGTGATCCAGGTTAGAACTTAGAAGAACCATGTAAGCCTACGGATACTCGTCGCAAATTAGGATGTTTTAAATCCTATTCGTTGCAACCTTGACTATATACTATCACTAGCGCTTGAGATCTGATCGACAAAGATCTGATCGACAAGAGGAGAAACATTGGTCCTCCGTTTCGATCGATCCTGCGTCGCGGTTCCGTACTACCAGGATCCAGGCAGGAGGCAGGAGCTTCTGCGGTTTGAAAAGTAGGCGCGCTCCTTCACCGAAGTACCAGCGCGTCAGAGCCCCGAGACATTTCCGCCTTTTATCAGCGCATGCGCGGCGCCGGTGTCCGGTCCGTGTTCGCGCAGCGCTGCGCTGCTGCGCGCTGGTTTATTGGGCTTCGCTCGAGGTGTCAGGTGTGTCGCGGCCTCGGACGCAGCGCTCGCGCCGGGTCGGCGGGAGGGCTGAGAGCCTGAGAGTCGCCAACGGCTGCAGCCTGCAGGGCGTGGCGACTGGCGAGCCATCTGCACGGAGGCGTCGCTGTTGTGAACATGTCTGTATGTTCCCGAGAGAGACGTCAGAAGCCCATCAGCCTCGTTCCGTGCCGTGGGAACGCTTCCGAGTTTTGACCTTTCAGCTCGCGTGTGTCACGGCCTGGTTCAAAATTTCGGCAAAATCTCGAATTTCGGTGGGGACCGAGATTTGGCATACCGTCGGAATAAAAACATTTTGAAAACTAGGTTGCTACAATGATTTTGGCTAAATCTTGATGATTTTGGTTGAAATTTTGGAGACGGTTTGCATGATTTTTGGTCGCACCAATTTTTTATGGAGAATTGTAATGACTTTTATGAGGAATACATGTGCAAAGTTTGAAAAAAAAATACATATACAAATTATGTAACTTTAAACTCTAAATTGGATTTCGGTTTTAAATGATGTATTTCGGCCTAAACCTTAACCTTAATTTGGATTTCGGTCTTAAATTATACTTCGGCCTACACTCTAGTTTGGATTTTAGCCTTAAATGATGTATATTTTGGACTAAACCTTATCTTAGATTTCGGCCTTACATGATGTATTTTAGTCTTAACACTAAACCCTAACTTGAGAATTTTATATGCAAATACTTAGTATTTTGCATTCAAGTAGATAAAAAATGTAGATAAATGCTTGGATGATTTTTCATATTTTTTTCAATTTTTTCTAGCCTCAGTAGACCATTTCATATCTAGTTGAAAATCACCGAAATTGCAGCCGATTTCGCTGAAATTTTGGTGATTTTGGCCAAAATTTCAATTCGCTCAACTTCAAATTTACCGGATTTTAAATTTATTTTTTGAATTTCATCCAAAATTTTGAAATCTCATCGAAATTTCAAATTTCAGTTACAATGCGCGTTACGTTTTGCTAACTGAACTAACTCATGCGCTACCATGCATATTACACTCTCTTTATCTTGGGCACTTGCACATTTGGAAGAAGATTCATCAGCACTCTTGAACCCCTGTAGATCAAGCACCATCTTGATCTGTCCTCCACTTCTGATCCCAGAGCCGAAACGAGTTTTTTTGTGTTCTATTTACAAGCAAAGGAGCCCACGCATCGGGCTAGGGCAAATTTTAAGAGCTAAGGATAATTTTCCGTAAGCATTTTTGCACCTGCAGGGGCCATGCTCTCGCTCCCTTGTTTTGAAAGGTTCTAGCATTAACTGTGCTCTGGGGGCAGAGCTAGGCCTCGACGCGCTGGGACAATGTTCTAAGGCTTAGGTCTAGTAATAGTAGATACCTTTTTATATATGTAGAGAAAATTTTAGTCTACAACAATTTTATCTGAGGTCTACTAACCAGCCCGAGACGTCCAAAGCAACTCATATTCCTTCTCTCCCTAGCTCATCAAGGCAACGCCACTGTCGTCTATATTGGCCCATAGCCCATGCATGGAGAAACTCTATCACTATTAGGCTCACGCCAAGCTCTCCCTCCAAGCTCCTGCATCGCCCACTTGATCGTGCTTCCTCCTTTCTCTTGCTCACCTCGTGCACACCTTGCTTTGCACGCATCTCCTCGCACCACCTCCTCTCTCTCTCTCTCCTCTCCCTCTCATTCTCTCTCTCATGCACACACGTGCGGATGAGATGAGTACAGAGGCGTAGGCCGCACACTGGCAATGCAAGCTCTGAGATCACGAGCATTGTGCCCTCAAACCGACCACCGGTGGCCAACTCTAGGTGATTTTTTCTTAACCTTTTACTTTGTCGCATTATATTACCCACATTCGAAATTGGCCAAATAGGATTTAATTGATTGGATTCAATTTAATATAATAGAAGTACATGGTGAAAAGAGCCGTGACATTGGCGTCTTATTTTTTTTTATCACAGTTGCCGCCTAACCAATCTCTCAGGAAACAACATGGTAAATTGAGCGAGATGTATTTGCATGCATAGAAGATACAAGAATTTATAATGTTTTCAAAGTATGATGTCCCATAAGCAAAAACTATCTCGTGATCTTCGTGCTAGTGGTATGTTATATTTTTGTTTTGCAATTTGCATCATTAGTTAACTTTTGTAGTTTTATGTCTCTAATTCACGTATGCAATTTTGTCTTTGCGGATACAGGTTCTTATACTTTTGTTAATAAAGATATGATATGCTCAGATGAACCAAAATTAAGACATTTGGTGTTAATTATAACAGCTATTTTTTAATCCAAGACTTATCGAAATTCTCGCTCCGCCGCTTCCAAACAAGATCTAACTGTGCTCTATTTATACTTCCCCATGCTACCAAGATGATTATGGCTGCTACTTCCTCCAGGAAGTAGGAATCGGGTAAACGGCGTGCATATATTCTCTTAATGCAGGCACAACAGATGAATACGGAATACGACGGCGCCGTAGGATCCATCTTGTCTTCAAATCTGATTGCCTGCCACTCAGATTTAGACCAACACCAAAGTTCCCCCACCCTGGTTTCTTCCAACAAATCAACCGCGGAACGACGAACCCGGCCTTCGATCCAATCCGGAAACGCCACAAAAGATCAACACCCCAAGATAAGATTTTCAGAAGCTGCTAAACGACAACGCTATCGGCTTCGGCTCGGAATGAGAAGATTGCAATCGCGTCTCGCAGCCGGTGGATGGCGACCCCTGCCGAGACAAGGCGGAACGCCAGGCTTTGGAGCATTTGCGCGGGAGCAGGCGCGACACGGCCAAGTGCGGCCGCAACGGAAAGCCAAAGATGCCTTTGCAACTTGCACTACAGCACGACCTGAAATAAAAATAGTGCTATATTCTCCGAAAGGCCAAAAGTGACAGGCCGCGGTGCTCGCAGAATTGATGATCTCACATTCTCACCCCAAAGGGTTCCCTGCGCTGAATGAGTATGGCATAGGAAGTATTTACGGAACCACTAGCTATTTTTTCGAAAAAAAAGTAGAGGACTTGAGTTTGCGGAACCAGGGTTCATTTTGCAAAAACCAGTGAAAGGGCTTGTTTGTGATTTAGGGACTTTTAGGGGCTTTTTGCTAAAAAATGGTGACGTGGGTAGGGGTGGAAAACGAGCCAGTTGAGCTTTTTTCGAGTTTTCTTCGACACTAATTTATTCTTATTTATTATAGTCTCCTGTATTGTTTGAGACCTAACTTCGAATCGAGCCTAACGAGCCGAGCCGAAGTTGACCTTTGTTCCAAATCAACTAATTTTTATTTTAAAAGAAAAATGAATGTAATCGGAGCAATTTTGAAACGAGACACCGAGCCAGCTCAACGAGCTTTTTTTCCAGCCCTAGACGTGGGTGGCATGCCTTCGCGCGATTTCTTCCTGGCGTAAGGTATAGTATATTACTCATTCATGATTCGTATTAACTTATGATGAAGCGGAAAAAAAATGCACAGCGGGAATTTTACAAAAAAATTACTGAAATCAGTTCATTTTTCACATGAACAGGGGAATTTTCTCATTGTCCCAAACGGAACCTTAGATAGCAGAGGAGATTTGCGAGGACATCAGTCGAGACGATCGCAGTAGTACTTTCTACTAGTATCTTTTTATTAATGCCAAAGTCGGCTCTCAGTATAAACACTTTAATGGAGTAAAGCACTGTGTATAGTTCAGTTTTCTCAAGTCTTGTAATTTTCGAGGAAGCGACTATGAGACAGTATACCATTGCAACATTATATGTTCACTAGTCCTTTTCTTTGGTATGGACCACCGCCCTCCTCTCTAGCTACCACCCTCCCTAGCTTCTTCTCTAGCACCGACTGCAACTCCATACTTCTCCTCTGCCACCCCCTCCTCCACCACCAACTCCCCTTCTCCTGTCACCTCTACCCCACCCAACCTAATATTCACTGCACCGTTGTCTTGTCGTGCCACCCTTCGGCGCCCACCACCCTCTGCCTCTACCGACGGTGACACTCCGGTTAGCAGATCTCCACCATCATCCGTACAGTGCTCTGCCGATGAGTAAAGGAGAGAAAGAGAGAGAGGGTGGGGAGAGCTAGCAAAACTATACTGTTGATCCGTATAGTGTTAGCTATTTTTCTCAATTTTCAAATCTACTTAGGACAGTCTTAAAGCATCTCCAATGGTACTAGCTATAAGAAATATCCATGTCATCTATAGATAGCATATAAACAACATCTCCAATGGATTAGCTATAGCATTGTCTATAAAATTAAATATTGACCCACATGTAATAGGTAATAAGTGCCTTGGAATCAGTTATAGCCTGGCTATACATTAGTAGCCGGTCTATATCTCTCTCCTTATTTTTTTCCCTTCCACCTAAGCAAAATGCTGAGATGGCATCCTTATAGCTAACTAAAGTAGCACCATTGGAGATGCTCTTAGGGTATCCGCAATGGTTAAAGATAATTGCTCTCTATAGTAAGATCCATGTCATCTATATATCATGCTATAGTAAACCCTTGCAATGGTGAATCTATATAGATGTCTATAGCTATTTTTAATTAATAGAGTGCTCTCTCTCTTTCTTCATTTAATTAATAGACAATCTACAGATTTAATTATAGATAGCTTGAGTATTTCTCTCTTCATTTAATTGCTTGCCACATAGAATAGATGCTGATATGGACTTCTTATAGATAGCTAACTAGACACACAAATGCTTTGCACTAACACCAAAAATATACGTTGGACCTGACAACATAATCAAGACCTCATGAAACGCGGAACTTTCTCATGTTCTTGCTGGAATTCCTTGGAAATCTAACTGAAATTAATGTGTCCCAACTGGCTAAGTCCCAAACATACTCCACGGAAAGCGAATTTTCAGGTTATCAGGCACTCATGTAGCAAGTTGCCTGGCAACCACCACGAAGTCCACAAGGTTCCAACCTCCAAGTGGAGGATTTGTTTACCCCCCACAGCTGTTTTTTTTTTTTTTCAAATTTGGCCTTGATGCAAAAGTATTTACAAAAATAGCCTCATTTATGAGCGTGCCAGCCTCGATACAGTGACCAGGGGCTACTTTTGGAGGGAAAAAAACATGAAAAAAGTCCATATATATAACGCTCTAAATTTTACTCAAAAATCCGTTCAACACTCTAGATTTTAAAACTGGTTATGTAACATCTCGAACTTTTCTACACCATTCGTTTAACTCCCTAAGCTGGTTTTGTAGGAGAAAAAGTCCATATAACACCCTACACTTTGCTCAAAAGTCCGTTCAATACCCTAAACTTTGAAACCGTTTATCTCGCACCTTAAACTTTTCAATCCCGTTTTAGGTGTTAAATGAATAGAATTGAAAAGTTCAGGCTGCTAGATAAACGATTTCAAAGTTTAGGGTATCGGACGTATTTTTAAGCAAAGTTCGAGTTTTATATGAATTTTTCCTTATAAAAATCAGCTTATGGTGTTAAATGAATGGAACTAAGAAGTTTGGGTGCTAGGTAATCGGTATTAAAATTTAAAGTGTTGGGTGTATTTTAAAGAAAAGTTCAAGGTGTCATATGTATTACTCTCAAATAATAAAAACATTAACAAGAGACCAATTGAGCGAAAATTTCGAGGACGTCCCGGACGTACGTGGGCGCGGCCACCCCTGCCCAATGTGCGGATCCACGTATCCCGCAAAAGCGCAAAAAAAGAGTGGCGAAAAACACTCCAAAGCGAAGCCAGGACGGGGCGAATGCGAGGCGCACCACCCGAGGCGCGCTAGCGCAGCCCCCACCGCCCGCCCAATCCCGATCCGACGGCCCGCGTACGCCCCGACCGGCCGCGGAGACACGGAGCCGCCCCCCGCACCCCAGGACCCTGGAACTTCCTCCTCTTTAGTCTTCACCGCCCGCGAGCCTACGGTAACCTCACCGCCTTAACCCAACCCCGTGGTCAGTGTGCGGTCACCCGACCCCGGCCCTTGGTTACTTCTTCCTCACTTGGGTGCTGTGCTTATATACACCACTCCTCCATGGGCGAGCTCGAGCTCTTGATCGAGGTTGTTTTTGTATGAGAGGTGGGTGGGTTGTGGAGGTGGGGATGAGCTGCAACGGGTGCCGCGTGCTGCGGAAGGGGTGCAGCGAGGCGTGCGTGCTGCGGCCGTGCCTGCAGTGGATCGAAGGCGCCGAGGCCCAGGGCCACGCCACCGTGTTCGTCGCCAAGTTCTTCGGCCGAGCCGGCCTCATGTCCTTCCTCACCTCCGTCCCCGAGCAGCAGCGCCCAGGTAGGATGGTGTTGCTACTTGCTCCTATGATTGTATATGCGTTAAGGTATAGCGGTCCATCGGTGCACGAGTTCTTGGCTGAAGCTTGCATGCACGTGGTGGTTTTGTGGATGCAGCGGTGTTCCAGTCGCTGCTGTACGAGGCGGCGGGGAGGACGATCAACCCGGTGAACGGCGCGGTGGGGCTGCTCTGGGCGGGGAGCTGGCACCTCTGCCAGGCGGCGGTCGAGACCGTGCTGCGCGGCGGTGGCATCGGACCGCCGCCGGAGCTCGAGGGCGGCGTCACGGCGGAAGGCGCCGGCGGTGGCCGTGACCTGTTTGGCTCCTCGGCGAGGCTGGCCGTAGGATGTTCCACGTTCTCGACGGCGAGGCTGGTGACCACGAGGAAGCCCGGGGTGCCGGAGGCCGCGTCCCAGGGCCAGGAGCCGTCGTGCGATCTCGGGCTCTGGTTCAGCCCCAGGTCCCCGCCGGCGGTGGGGGATCGGCGGGCGAGGCGTGCCGGCACTCCGTCGATGAACTCGGAGGAGTCCGTGACGACGAGCGGCGGCGAGAGGGACCCCGAGCTGCTGAATCTTTTTGTCTAAGCTCATCTGTAGGCGCTAATTAAACATTTAATCCTCAAGCTAGCACCGCGCGCGCCTCTCGGTGGCGTGCTGGGCTGCTGGACCCCGGCGATCTGTTTGCTATCCTCTCGCCGGCGAGGTGTCCTTAGTCTTTTCTGGGCGTGTGTAGAAAAAACCGCCGGCCCGGACGCCGTCCCGTTTGGTGGGCGACCGAGATGAGGGCGCCGCGCCGGTGACGCTCGTGTCGCCTCCGTTAACTATTTATTTGGTTTCTTCTCTACCTTGTTAGTGGTACAACAACGATTGTTAAATAAAATAAACGAAAGCTCTCGCTCTGATCTTATCTTCCGCTTATCCAAAGCGTGATTGGATAAGCACAACAAGTATAGTAGTACTTCTTTGTTATTAACTGGTCATATGACTGGTTAATTTTTCGTGTTACTAAAGTCCAAAACGGCGGTATTGAACTCTAGGAATGAGGCTAAAAAAATGCACATACGTGAGCGACTGCGGCCATCAAAGCGTGAACGTGGGGTGGGGTAGAGGATGGATGTGGCGGTTCAGCTTTGCGCAGGGCTAGTACCACGGCGCCGCGTTTCGGGGCCGGCGCGCGACGACTTGACGCGACCGCCCGCCTCCGCGGCGCGGCAGGAAAGGCCGCGCCGGGGTCGCGGTCTTGGGAGCCGAACCCGTCGGCGTGCCACGCTACCGCCCGGTCGTGCTAAACGGTAGCGAACCAAGCTTTACGAACGATTAGCGGCGGAATTACAAAAATTTTCGAGGGTGCATGCGTTACACGTGTAATTCTACGATCTTATATAATAATTTTGTAGTATTATAAATTTAATATATATTTTAGAAAGTTACTAAAAGTATAATACAAATAGTTTTAGATGCACTATATGCTAAAAGTAGACACATTTAAAAGGATGAAATTAGTCCAACATGAGTGTTGATCGGTCTTGAATGGTTCAGATCTAAGTAAAATTCCATCTCTTTCGCTTGAGATGTGGAATTTTGTATTTTCCTATAGGGTTACATGTAAAATGTTTTTAGATGGAGAAGATGGGATTTCACCTATATTTGGATCATTTAAGTTTGATCCAACGTCTCTATTTGTCTACTTTTATACTTTTACTATGTGCCTACTATTAACATATACTTCTTTATAATTTTAAGGCTTTAAAAATCCCAAACCATCCAAATTGGATCCAATTCAATCAACAATTTAACCTATCTAAAAGGTAATGTTGTAGCGTTTCGCATATTTTTGTGTGCTGAGACATACCCAGCACCCTCTAATACCGCCCCTAAAATGATCCACATCCTGAGCAGGGTTGACTCGTTAGACTCTTCGATGACAAGTCATAGAGATACATGACAGCTCTATCATCACAAACGCCGTAGGAACGGAACTTTTGGGGGCAAACTTTCATTATAGACGTTAAGTAGTCAGAAGTAGGGATTACAAAACCGTTTTTCAAAATTCACGTCGAAATTGCACGGTTGCATTTTCAATTTGTTATGCCGTGCCCGCGGCCCGCGAAAATACATACACCGCAAAACCGAAGGTTTAAAATAAAAAAATTGAATTTTTTGAAAAATCGAAAACCGTTAGGTTTTCAACGAAACCGCTGCTCGGTTTTTCAGAGCAACCGGCCGTGAGATGAATGTTTTTTCAGTAAAACGATTTTGAGCGGTTTTGGCGAAAAACCGCACATAAATTTTTCCAAAATTTTTAAATTTTAAATTTTCTTTTTAATTAGAACGGTTTACCGAGCGGTTTTGAGTTTTGAATCGGAGCGGTAAGACCGATTTTCACGGTTTTCGACGAAATTATGAACCCTGGTCAGAAGCGAGTAAAAGTGTAGGTTTGTGTGTGTAGGATATGAGACAGGTTCGGAGCATTTCCGTGAGCAACGCTTGTGTTGTCAGTAACAGCTTAGTACTCCAGTGGTCATGCACCGACGTCACTGCGGTTTAAGTTGTCGCGCCTGATAAGCGAGAACTCTTACCTGTGATTGTATATTACTATTACTTCATAAAAGATTCTTTCAAGTTGTCGCCGACAACAAACGCAGAAAAGTTCAAAGGAACGATATACATTGCCATTTTCCGTGTATTACAAAGTATTATCAGATTCCGGCAACCAAAATTTGCGAGTGAAGGCAGCCAGTGTATCTGTTTGTTACTTTTGTTTCGTTCTAAAACCCGTCTGTATTGTGAGAATTTTTTTTCCTACTTCTATAAGGAATACATTATTTCCTACGATATTTCTCCTATGCAATCCATGTTCCAAACGGGCCCTTAATCAAGGAACCAAGCAACTCGTTTGGACAGCTGACTGCATGTTGAGACCAAATTTGCCAAATCAAACCTTACCAAAAATTGGCGTGCTAAAAATTTGGTCCAAATTGGTTGCCAACATTTAGCCAACAATTGGAAAGAAAATGAACTAGGGGTGCCAATGGAGAAGAGAATCTAGCCAAAATTTGATTGCAAACCAAATGCTTGCCAAATTTAGTCAACACTACCAAAATTTGGTAAAGGAAACATTGGCAACAATTAGAAGCAAACCAAACAGCCCGTAATCACCGAACAAATTGCAGCTAGTATGGCCATTTGTTCCGTTGTCGATCAGGTCTCGTTTTTTATTCCGAGGAAAAAAATGCCTTTGACTGATTCCCATAGAAAAAAACACGGGCACATTACATATCAATCGCATCGGAACCTCCAAATGATATGGTGCTGGTTCTTCGTGTAATCTGCACGTGTAGTAGGATCATCTACGATCTCGTTCGTGCTTGGACGAGGAAAAGAATTCGGCTTTAGATCTACGAGATCGATTCGTTTATGTTGTCCCGTTGAACATGCTGGTGGCCAAATTGGACAGAGCCGATTCCCCATCGGGCACATGATACACACGCATTTGTCGGTTCATCCGAGAGTGAACTTTTGTGCAACAGCCACTCGCCAAGGCACCAGTGACGTCTATGCGTCTGCGCATGCATGAAGCGATGCTAGCTAATGCGATCTCCTGGTTAGCTGTGCTTAAAAGAGGGCCTGTTTGAGGAATATGTAGCATTTTTTAAAGGCAATTAATTATTTACCACACTTAAGTTTGTGTAATTGATGATTTAACATATCTCAAATGGCAGTGAGACAGGGCATGAAAAATTATCAATCACACATCAACTTTTTGGTAAATAATTAATTATGTCTTTCTAAAAAGCTTTTTTTAGTTTTCTGGGCTTAAAGGCAGCTACATCTTTTTATAAGAAAACATTTAGTAAATAACTAATTTCACTCTATAATAGGCTGCAAAAGCACATCCCACCTTGTTTTTGACTTTTACCTTTTACTAATTATATATGGTTTTTAGCTTATACCAAAAATACTTAAAAGCTGATCCGTTTAAAGGTTTATTGGCTTTTTAAAACCGAAACTAGCTTTAAACCCTAAATAGGGCCTAAGCAGGCGGGTATGGCTTCTCCTGCGGGAGATTGCCGTAGATAATAGCCAGTGACCATCACATTATCTTGTACTCCTGTAAACTGTGCAGTGAGTGTTGAGTCAATGGTCAGTTGGTGCCAACTGGTGCACGCGCAGGTATGGTGCCCTCGTGTTGCATGAGGCCTACCTTTGCGGGAGGGAACCTTAAATCAGCTCTAACTTTTAAAAAGCTATAAGCATTTCAAATAGTTTAATTTTTAAGTGACATTTGGTATAAGCTAGAAGCTTTATATAGTTGGCAAAAACAAAAGCTAGTTATTGTTGAGAGAAATTAGCTATTTATCAAATAGTCTTTTTTATAAAAAGCTATAGTTGCTTTTCAACGTAGAAAACCAAAAAAAGATTTTCAGAAAAACTACAGCCCTACTAAACAAGCCCTGAGTGAACGGATTGGGAATATTGAGTCCAGAATTACAGAGCACCGACGAAATTTTACACCAGCGGAGCGGTATATTGTTGCTATAAACCATTGATTGATTTCTGCATTTCTAAAGGCATGTACTAAGATCTCCTCAACTTACTATTAGTATGTACATATCAATTTTATCATATATGAAACAATGAGAAAATAGGAGAAAGAAGAGAACCGACTCTCATGCAGTAGCCAGCATCGTACAAGAAACAATATGCTATAGCCAGCTAAAAGTCCAGTTAAAACAAGTATGCTTTTTCAGATGATATAAATGAAAGATAGTTATTGTTCAAGCTTTAATGTTATAGCTAAAAGTGTTCATCTAGAGATAACTTTTAGGATAGTTATTGTATAATCTAAATTTATTATTTATTTCGGATAATATAAATAAGAGGTAGAGTTATCACTGAGCTTTGCTATTATACTGTGCGAAGGGAAGAAACTCTATCTTCAGCTAAGGTCAAACAGCAGTTTTCTGATAATCGCTCCCAGGGTGATTCCCGTGAAGTGATTCTCCGAAATGAACTAGAAATGAGTGAAAAAATTTTCTCCGATTCACTCCCAACAAAGTCGGTTTCCCATAGAGTTTATCTTATGTATTAGTTAGAGAATCACTTTCGGTGACGAATCACTTCTCTCGGAGAATCACTTCTAACAAAGAATCAGAATCAGAGAGAGCTCTACCAAACAGGCCCTAACTAATCTCTACGAACTGTACAAAGTTACTGCGGCTAGGCTCAAGCTGTTCCTTGCGAGCTGCGCGACAAAATCGGGTATATGTTAGACGACAAAAGCTCTGCGTTGATAAGCATGGAGGCGTCTGGAACGAGACTACCTCGGAGCGCAGGGAGAGGGGAGCGAGACAGCAAATTGACGGTCCAGATTCCGATGGGACCAGGACTGGTGAAGGAATCTCACGGCCGAGCCGAGCGGGGCCCAGCTGTACGCAATTATTCGGCTCACCGGACCAATTCCACCCGAGTATCTCTGCATGGATATCATGTCCTCTCTTCCATGTAGCACTCAGTTGCTAAGCAGCTTGGAAAACAAACCCGTGTCCCATTTTTGAGCGAGCACATGTTTTTCATGAAAACGACTCCCTCGGTCCCTCCGTTCGTAGTACTTTTTCTGTGCAAGTTTATAAAATATTTTTTTAATAATTTTATCTATAAATATAAAGTTTAAATAAAAATTTTCTTTCTATATCCCTATTTATTCCCTCTCAGCTATATGTATTTTTTCATTTCCACCCATATAAAGTATTATCTCACATCTTCTAAGACAATTAAGTAGTGATATATATAATGAGTACATGCCGTTCTAACTTTTAAATTTTGTTTCCAAATAGATGTAATTCTACAATTTTGAGACAATTCTTAACTTTTTTCCTTTGTATACCCCTAGTGTTTATTATTCCCAATTGTGAAATCATGTGCTGAAAAATTGGCTGAATGATGAAATTGGCATTGCAAAGTGGTTGTGATCATGGCATATGTGGTGCTTATGCATATGCTGTTTGAAATGATTAATTGATATGCTGTGATAGCATGTTAATGGTTTTGCTTGATGTAATGCGCTCATGTGAGTGATTGCATGGATTGACTTTGAGTCAATTTGTAGACTTATGTTTGGAATTGTTTCTTGTTTATTCATGTGCAGGTGTTGCTCGAGGGCGAACGTGGTCGATGACGGGACCGGAACTAGGTTCATGGAGGAACTGAGATTCGGGACTAGGTTCAGAGAGGAATCGAGGTCTTAGTGGTCGAGTATGTCATGCGGGACGTTCGGGCTAGAGAACATTCACATGGAGGCTGGTTAGTCACGTAATTACAACATGTGGGCTGTACATGCGTGCAAGAGTTGTTTTTGGTCATGTTGGGCCAGGTTGAGATGTATACGAACTCTTTCCATGTTGGAAGTGGAGTTGTATTCAATCTATGTATGTTTGCTCTGTATAAATAGGGAGATGTCTCTTGTTTATTCCTGAGCAAGGTTTTAAGGTTTGTACTCTTTTATTTAAGTACTGTAACCAGATCAAAGAGAAATAAAAAATCTTCTTGCAGCCAAGTTTCTAGCGTCCTGTACATTGCAGTGAGCGCTTTCTTGATCTAGCATACGGCTGTATTTTCGGTGACTAGATAATTTTTGCAGCCATTGTGATTTTGGTGCGTGGCTAGAAGTTCTGCTCCGTGATCAAGATTTATTTGTAGCGAGAGCTTCGAAGATCGACGACATCTTTGTGACAAATGACTAGAAAATCTGAAAGCTATTGCTCGGTCCGGTTGGCGTTTGTGTTTGCTAGTGTTAGCTTTCGGCGCAATCATTCGCCCCTCTTTGATTGCTAGATTAGTATATTTCGATCCTACAAGTGGTATCAGAGTCTAGTTTTTCTAATTAATCTTAACCGGTGATTAGAAACCGTAGCGATGGATAGGTATTCGACAAAACCTTTTGTTTTCGATGGTGTTGATTTTCAGTTTTGAAAAGTAAAGATGGAGGCATACATTCAAACTTAGCGCTTTACAATCTGGGAGAAGGTATACAAGCCATATTAAGTTCCTGAGAATGATGAAGTCAATGACACCAATCGAGCACATGTTGAAACAAAGCGGTAAAAGTCTGAAATTTTGATCATCAAGGATTGGGAAGAAGTGACTTGATAGCGTGATCCATCTCAAATGCTGCATATGAGGTATGGAAATCTCTTTGTGATTATCATAAGGGATCTAACACTATCAAAGAGGTTCGTCAAGATATATATAAGAAAGAATACATGCGATCTGAGATGAAATCTGGTGAGTCACTAGATGATTTCTTTGCTCGTTTCAATAAGATTCTTAGCAATTTACGTGCTGTTGGGGTTTTCTTTGATGAGGCTACTAATGCTAGACAACTGCTTGGTGCATTAGACATGTCTATTTGGGAGATGAAAGTTACATCTATTAGAGAATCAACTGTCATGAGTGAACTTACTGTAGATGTTCTTTTCTCTAAATTAAAAACTCATGAATTGGATGTTCTTGCCAGGATGAATGATAATAAATCAATTGCATTGACCTCCCAATCTAGCATATCTCAGAATAATGCTTCTTCAAGTTTTGCTTTGTCTTCCTTGTCTTTACTAACCGATGAGCAGTTGAGAATTTTTGAAGAAGACTTGGCATCACTCTTCTCGTTTTAATAAAGCTGCGCGAATGTGAGAATGAGGAAGAGAGTTGGTGGTAACCATTCAAGATGCTATGAGTGTGGTGATCTCAACCACATTCGTCCAAATTATCCTAAACTTGCAGGTAAAGCATCAAGGGAAGAGAAAGACAATGATATAAGAAAAGAAGAAGTTCTCTTCAAGTGTTTAAGAAGAGAAACTTTGTAAACCGCAAAGTTATCCACCAAGTCCTTTACGCTCTTGAACAAGTCAATTTGAGTAGCGTGGATTCGCATGAGCGATGAAGATGACTTCAAGCAGTCCAAGCAAGCATGAACTAACGGGGTTGTGTCTCATGCCTAGGAGTGATGAAAACTTCACCAAGGGCGATCATGGCGGCTGACTTCAATGAGGTAGAACCTTCTTCACGATGAATTAGCTATTAGCTTTGTTGCTCGTCTTGGTAAATTGCTTGACAAAAGCGACAAGAAAATTAAAAACATTATGTTCTTGTGGAATCTTTGAATGCTGAAATTGATAGACTTAAATCTTTGATTCTGATGATGATACTTGTAAATCATGTGACTTAATTTACAATGAGCTTACTTCACTTAGAAAAGAACATGCTTCTTTGTTTGAGCAAGTTAATCTTTGAAAAAAGAAGGAAAATGAGAAACATGTTAAAAATGCTGCTTGTTCATTTGTTGATTTGCATGATACAACTCCTTTGTTCTAAATGCTCCACACTAGAATTGAAGTTGCATGATGCAAATGCTAGGAGTTTCTCAAATAACGGATGCTCTGCTTTCACTCATGAGGTTCTTTCATGCTCAACTTATGCGCAAACAAAAAAGGAAAAGTGGGCGTTCTCACGCAATAAGCGTTGCTCTTTCTCGAAAAGTTGATTATTTGGAAAAATCTTTAAAAGCGTTTCACTCTGAGAAAAAAAACCTAAACATGATTTTGGATCAATCAAAAAATCGGCACTCATAACAAAGGTTTAGGTTTTGATTCTTATACTCATCATACATCACATGCTCCCCATTTTGTTGTTAAGGTACTTAAAAGTGGAAAATTTAGAAATGTCAATGAGCCTAAGAAAAGCTGTTTTTAAATCTGATGTTTTATCTTCTCTTGTGATGAATGTAAATGTTGCTTCTATTGTTAAAGCTAAACATCATGTTAAGTACAATTGCACTCATTGTGGTAGAGATGGACATTTAGTAGACTTTTGCTTTAGACTAGCCAAACAGCAAAAGAAAGAAAAAGCTAAGGCTAGGTCTAATTTCAGGAAAGCACATTTTACTCCTCATTTTGTGGCTAGGGTGATGCAAACACCTTTTTTTGCTAGAAACACGAGAAAGGGCAAATCTGATTTTGTGTACAAGCATACTCGTGTTGTGCCTACTCGTCGTGTGTCTCAGTACTGGATTCCTAAATGCTTTATTTCTAACCTCAGTACCGAGGCCTCGACATCTTCTAGTGCTATGTAGGTGTCGGGATTGGATACACTGTACCAAGCGACCATGAAACCCGGCACTCACCGACCATGCCCTTGCTAGGACAAGCGATGCAGAACCGACATGAGCCATGCCCGGCCCCCGAGCAAGCCACGCTCGGGTCTCGACAAATGCAGCGTGGCATTAAATGCATGGCGGCTCAAGGGTCGCTTGCCCGGATCCGCGCCACATGTCCGTGGCGACTTGCGTCCACGCCCATTGTGCCGCGTCGCGTGGTACCTTACGGGCATGTGGCTGACCTTTAAGATCGCATCGTCCTCTGATGGCGCCTCGTAATAAATGATTTGTCTCTTGTAATTCCCTATAAATACCCCCTCCCACGATGGATTGAGGGTTGGACCATCTGTATTACGCACACACTTACACACATCACTTGCTCACGGGAGTTCTTAGGATTGTTCAGGGCCTCCCGAGCAAGCGCCTTTAACCCACTTTCACATACTAGACCAATCCTTTGGGCGTAGGGTTATTATCTCCCGTGAGAGGCAGAACTAGATAAAAACGACCCCGCGCTTACGATTATCCGGTATACCTTTGTTCCATTGCTCGCGCATACTCTTAGGCGTATAACACTTGCGAAAAAAAGGGCCCCAAGTTGATCCTCATTCAACAAGTAAGCTCAGGCGGGGGACCTGTCCCGAAGATCGTCGGCAAATTGGCGCCGTCCGTGGGATCAATCGGAAGTCATTCGCAAGAAATCACGAGGATGCCGAACTCATAAGACAATCGGGACCTCTGCGTCTTCGACCCGGCGTGGAGGGGCGGCGATGAATACTACGCCCGCCGATGGCGTGGCGGTCTGGCCAGGCAGGAAGGCCACACCGAGACCGGAAGTCTTTCCCGGTGGGCTGCGGCGCGAGAAGGCGTTTCCTCTTGCATCAATGAGATACCCTCGCTCGCGAGGAAGAACATGGCGACCTCGCGTGGCGATCGAGCCACTCCCGATCGTCTCGAAGCTCGGCCGGGAAGGAACCGCGCGTGCGACACCACCCGGTGTCGTCCGCAATCTTGGAGTTCATCGCAGCGTCAACATGGCGGGAGGGAGGGCGATCAAGGCGACGCCGATCCCTCGAAGTTTCTCCCACCACCGGCCGCGATCTTTGGCGAGGCCGCCGGAGTTGTCCGGCGTGGAACGATGTCGTCCACCGCCACCGCCAATGAAGCGCGAGCCGAAGTGCTGAGATCGGTCTCGCAAAGATCGGCGAATCCGCTCCCGAACCTGGCGCGGCCGTTTTCCAAGATCGCCTCCGTCGCTCCCAGGCGCCCAGCGCCTTCAAGCCGCCTATTGCGACGTGATGCGTCGCGCAGCCTCCAAAACTTCTCGGTCGAGCCGGACCCGGCGACCATAGGGACACTTGTGGTGCAAAACTGGAAAATCGCTTGCGATATAGGGCTTCGTGGGCGTCACGCGCTCAAGGGCCCCAGAGTGTTTCCAGGACCACAAACACCCTTCCTGTTCGCCTCATCACGATGCCCAGAAGCCTGCTCGAGACGGGCCGCGGAAGCAAGCGATTCCGTGAGATGCGGGCGTAGTTCCGGATAGACTCAGCGGGCTCGGGGCGTACTGACCGGCTTATGAGCCTTCAGAATGCTCTTCCTCGGCGCCTGCAGTTCTTTCTCCGCATCAAGCTGCGTCGCTGAGATCCGACGGGCCCCGACCGTCGTGATCCCCACTCCCACGGCCGCGCCGTGATAGCCGGTTTTGGATCTCGCGGGCCTTTTAAATCCGCCCCTTGAGGTGGTGGATCAGAGGGTCGAGGATGCGCCTAGAGGGGGGTGAATAGGCGTTTCTGGTCGTTCGACGCCACTAAACAATCGCTCTAATCAACCCCTATGTCAAAACCTAATCAATTATAATGCGAGGCGATAAACTCGGTTTTGACAATTAAGGCCTAAATCAACTAGGCTCACTACGTGCACTAACTAAATTATGTCTCTATACAAGAATTACTAAATTGATCAATCAATTAATACTAAGCAATTCTAACACAATCAAGCAATTGATAAATATACAATAAAGCGTAAATACTTGAAAGTAAAAGAGACAAGACGATATTTTTCCGTGGTGTTCGGAGACTTGCTTGGTCTCCCCTAGTCCACGTTGAGGCAAGCCCACACTTGACCGGCTCCTTTCGAGCACCGCCTCTTTCCACTAATCGTGGTTTTTCACGCTTACTGCGCGTAGGCTCAACCCGAACCTTCACAAACTTGGCAGGGGCTTCTCACACTCGAGAGCTCCGCGCCGAGCGCCTCGCCCGTCTGGAGTCGGGCAACCTCCAAGAGTAATAAGCAGCCTCGCTTGAACTTCACCGGGCACAACACATGCGCTCGGCGATCACCAAGTGCAACACATGCACAAGAGCTCACTCAAACCACTCCTAATTGTAACACATGCAATTAGCTCACTCTTAAGCTCAAGAGGCAAAGGGAGAAGGAGCAACACATACAAAACACTCCCACACACAGCCAACAACACCCCAAGGGGTGTATTTATAGCCCATACAAGAAAACTAGCCGTTGGGGCAAGATTCCGAAAATCGGTAGCAGCAGTCCGGCCGGGACCTCGGTCGGTCCGGCCAAGCCCCTCCTGAGACAGCAGGTCGGATTACCGACTAGATACACAGCCGGTCCGGTCCCATCGAACCTTGGCTGGCCCGACCGAGCAACACGGCCGTCCGCCGCCGGCCGACGATCGGCCAACCACACACAAAACGGAAATCGCAGCCTCTGGAAAAAAGTCAAGCGCCGCACGGCCGTGCGGTCCGACCGCATGCGGTCGGATCGGACCCGACCGATCGCCCATGCTCACGGTCAATCACCACCGCCCCCAAGAGATCCAACTCCGGATTTTGCAAACTCTTTTCAACAAACTAGAAACCATTTCTTGAGCCCATTAGATGATCAACACATGATCATACACATGTGCAAAACACATTTGCACCAATTTAGCTCATGCTCAAAGAATGCAACCTAATCACGATCAACGCATTTACATGAGCAAACTCAAGAACTATTTGCAAATCGTATAAGCAAAACAAACTCGAGTTTATGATATTAATTCCCCTAGCCATGTGAAGGTCAACACGAGACCCAGTCAACTTGTCAACACCGTTGCAAGCCCTACTCACATGCTCTCGGAATTCCGGACTCATAAACCTCGGTTTATTCGCTATGAACTTGCAAATAACATTAATAAACACATTTCATGCTTGAGCACTACTCTTTACAACACATGTAAAGTCTAGCTCCAAGCAACATTAAATCAATATGCATGAACTCTCTAATTTGCAACACATGCAATTCTCTAGTTCCATGCAACACCAAAACCAAACTTCAACTAAAACCAAATCACATGTATGAGCTCTTTACTACAACACATGCAAGTCTCTAGCTCCATACAAAACACACAAACATCAAATCATGCTTGAGCTCTCCTTTTGCAACACATGCAATACTTAGCTCCAAGCAACCACAAGATTTTGAAAGATTGTTTTGTCTGAAAACCAAAATATGAAGCTTCAACTAATGCAACACATGCAAAAAAGTGAACTCCACGCAAAAGCCAACGCACTAGCTTATCACTTCTTGCAACACATGCAAATCAAAGCATTATGCGAAAACCAAATGCAACCAAGCATAAGTTTAACCCATTCGCAACACATGCCAAATGGTTAAACCAAATGCAAAAACCAAATCCAAATGGTTTGAGCTCGAGTGAACGCGGAATGAGATCACCAACACATGATGAAGCTAAAGCAAAAGAGACAACCCCTCTTAATAGCACGGCGATTAAAACCTTAGACTTAAAGACTACAAAGTCCTTAACCTATCTAATTATACCTTCGCCGCCGCGCACAAGCAATCCCCTTTGGGGTCTTTATGATCATCACTTTGATACTCCCCTGGGATTGTTACCCTTCTTTATCTTCGGGATCCATTCTTGACGCCCATCAACTCATGATGCCGTCCTTGTCCCGTTCTCATCATCTCATCAATCTTTGGACCTAACTTAATCACAACTCATACAAATAGTTAGTCCAAGATGCATGGTTGTCTCAATTATCTCTTGCACACCATTAACACATAATGGATGCCTTTAGATCAATTGAGCACAACCTAAAACAATTTGAATGATTAAATGTGCCTTAAGTACAGTAATGCAACTCATGCTTTATTATACTTAAGAGCTATTCATTTGTCCTTAATTAATCAAGGAACACCATCAACACATGATGAAATGTTCTTTAATAATTAACAAGACAAATGAACTCAATTTAAATTATCATTTAAATTGATATGAGTATATATTAACTACACAATTTTTCATATACTCATGTTGATGAGAAGTAATGATCCATAATTTGTAGATTGTATGGAAATGATCATTAGTTCATTACTCTAAATCATCAACTATAGAATACACTCCACATGTATATGTGCATAGACATGATTGACTTGGATATAATATGCACATATTCAATTTGATCATATTGGAGTATATCCTATATTACCATGAGTATACTTTAACTAGGCAATTCAAATATATACTCAAGGATTTAGTTTCTTTGTCTTGATCCTTATATGTGTCAACAACGAATCGATCAATACAAAGAGACTTTCAAGTTAAACTACAAACTCCCCCTAAATATGTGCATCCATGTGATATATGGATTGGGAACATGATGCACGTTTTGTGGTTAATATAACGGGGACATTCATATTTTAACTTGACTCCAAAGTATGCAACTAATATTAAGATGAATATGTAAACATACCTTGGGTTTTCCATTTTTCAATGCGATGAGACTAATCAAAGATATTCTAGATAAACAAGTTAGTCTCGATATAAGATTTGTCATTAATAACAAAATCACATTAATGGATAATCACACTATTAGATTTGTCATTAACACCAAAACCATAACTAATGAAGGTTGAACTTACAATCTCCCCCTTTTTGGTGAATAATGACAAATTCAAGCTTAATGAGCACATTTGGATTAAAACTAACATATCGAGAGAATTTAAGCTAATTGAACACATATGCATATTAATTCTCCCCCTTAATCATATTAAGCTTACTTTTTAAACCAAATGACATTAAGCTTCCTAATTCTCCCCTTTTGGCATTAAGCACCAAAATGGAAAAACTAAAAGATTAACTTGGAATACATTCTTCCCTTTTTGGCATTTAAACATTTATCATTAATAAGATTTATCATTATCTCCCTTTTGGCATTTAACTTGGAAAAACATTCTCCTTTTATGTAATGATTCTCCCTTTAGCATTTAACCATTTCTTTTTAATGAAGGTCATATAAGGATTAGAATGCATACTTATGATCTTGGAGTGGAATTTGAAGAACTTAAGCCAAATAAAAAACTTGAAGGGTCATTCAAGAAGTAAAACAAGTTTTTATTTGAAATATGGTCTAAAAATAAGGAAAACTCGAAAAGAGACCATATTTGGATTTGTGGATACCACTTGTAAAAACAAATACCACTTGTAAAGATAAGCATGAAAAAGTAAGTAAGGGTATCTACGGTTTATTTGAAACAAAAAAATATTTGAATGTGTTTCAAATAAATCACTCCTCATTTTATTAGGCTTTGCAACTTTTCAACATGATTCTTTGAAGAATACAATAAATTTGCCTAATAGGGTCAAGCAGTAACCCAAAGGAAATAGATACCACTTGAGCAAATAGATATCACTTTAATTCTATCTCAAGGGCTTTGCATGAAGAACCAAAGGAAATAAGCATTTTCAAATTTTCATGAAGAACAATGCTCAACAGGAGATTTTCCTCTTTTATGTATTCCAACACATAAAGAATCTCACAGAGAGAATTCTTAAGCGGTTGAACTTACAATTTTAGCTTGAGAGGAAAAATCTTTACTCAAAATGTGGTGTCGAAAAATACTACAAAGAGGCAATAAAATACCACTTGTAGGAAATAATTGAATTCAATGATACCACTTAAAAAGAAATCCACATAATCAATTGTAACGTCCCGAAATTTGGTCGGACTTTAAATTTTGGAGTTATTTGAGTTTTTATGAATTAATCAACCTTTAATTGCATTTAATTGAATTTATCTGAATTTTTGGGGATTTATTGGATTTAATTGACATTTATTTAAACTACCCTTCTCTTAATTATTCAATATCAGAAAAAGTATTTATCAAAAATAAATGAAAATATTTTGTTCAAGCTCTAATTATCTTAAAATATTTTCTAGAATTTTTCTAGAATTTTTGATATTTTTTAGAGCCCTAAATAATTACTTTTATTTTTACGAATTATTTTTATTGAGAAAAGCGGGAAAAATCCTCATTCTCAGATGTGTCGGTAGAGCCCAACACCGTGGTCTTGGCAAAAACCTAATCTCCGCTCGTTCAGCAGTCGGATCTTGATCGCAGCAATTTGTGATCGCCTATGCAGCTGAAGCTGAGGATCAATCGTCGCCGTTGATTTCCGATCGGACGGTCGATGTGACCGGACGACCTCGGGACGAGGCGACTGTCGCGCCGCCGTCGCCATTGGTCGCCCTTGATCGTGTCGGGATTTCTTAGCGCGTCTCGAGGTCATCGGCGAAAGTGAAATAGGCGGCGTGTGCAGCACTTCACCCCGCTTCGTTTCCCCTCGCTTCGTTAGCTCTCGTCCACAGTAGCCTTCTCGGGAGCTCGTAGTAGTAACAACTCACCCCGCCACGGTTTCCTCCGTGTTTACGCCGCCCGTCCGTTCCCGCAAGCGTCAAGACCTTCATCAAGTTCCCAAGCCAAGACGCGCATCCGCGAACACTTCATTCCACCGGAGACTGAAACGTCGTCGCCCGTGGTCGTCTTCTTCCACTCCGGCTGACTCGGCCCGCCGCTTCTCCTCGGCGCCTCGCGAGTATCGGCCCGGCCGTCGGATCTCCATCAGACGCCCAAAGTAACGCCACGTAAGGCGTAGTAATAGTGTATCGCTCGGGTAGTTCTTGCGCCGTTAGATTGAATCCGACGGTCGCAGAAAGCGTGCATCGCGTGGTGGATGCTTCATGACGCGTGTTACAATCGTGACATGTGGGGGCGGCTGTTCATGGGCCCGCTTGTCGGCTGTATGACCGGGTTTGACGTCGACCCGACATCACCCGAGGGCCAGCTTGTCGATGGATTTATGGGCGACGTGGCTCGCTCAGTGCCGACCACGATGTCAAGCGGGGAAAATCAGTAGAAAAATCGGTGGAAAATAGAAAATAATTCGGTTTATTCTTTTATGAATTTCAGCAAAATTGAAAACGCTATAACTTTCGTGATTTTAACTCGGATTTGAGTGATTCCAGTGCCCAAAAATTTGTAAAAATGTGAACTATTTAATGGTGATTTTATTTTATTTTTAGAATTTATCTTACTGTCTGTATAGTGTATTTATTGTGTGATTGCTTGTCTGGAGAGTAGACTTGAGTTCTGGAATTCGCCGAGGAGGACTTGAAGACCCTTCGCAGAACCTCGACCAGAACCAACCCTTTTGAAGGCAAGTCATGCTTTGACCATATTGCCCCTAGAATTTAAAATATATTTTGATTCAACTATTGCATGCTATGTTAAGTATAAATGATGTTGTTTGAATGGGATCAATAGTTACAATACCCGTCGTGTTATGCCACCTTGATTATAATGTTTATATGCCACAGAAATCCTTGTCCACCCTAAGATGTTTAATATGTTGGTTACTAATATGGCGCCAACACGGAGGCTAGACCGTGATAGTTGCTTAGTCCGCTTGTATACGATGAATGAATTTCAATAGCAAATGAATATTGACTAACAATTATGGAGCGATTTTTGTAAAAGTGCGATGATGTCATACCATGGAATTGGAATAGTAACCTGTGTGGTGCTATTAATGAAATTAATGTAAATGATGGCATGTGTTGCTTGTATATAAGGTGGGTGGGAAATAATTTGGACCAGCCAAGTGGCAAGAAGGCTTGCGCGGTGGGCTGTGTGGCAATGGGATGTATGAAAAGATTGTGAAAGGTCAGTTGTCGAGATGTATAAAATGGTTGTCTTGCCGGGACAATTAAGGACTTAACCTTGCGAGCCTTTGAGCTGAGTTCCGTGTACAACCACTTATGCAGAATGGGACGGACCTAGTTAAGTAGGTTTCTAATATCTTTCCTTTGATACCTCGGGGTGACAAGATTACACAAAATGTAATCAGACGGGGAGCGCATTGGTACTCGCTTGGTACCCATCTAACAGTATGTGCTCGTTTCTAAACTTTGGCTCTGTGTGAGGGAAGTGTTAGGAAGGCACATCTTGGAGGATCATCGCTAAGTGTTAGTCTCGAAAGACTTTGTTACAATCAATCGTTGTGTGGTGAGCGAGTGTATCTCGTGGGTAAAGTGTCTGAGCCTCTGCAGAGTGTGTGTGTGAATCTATTCAATAAGCCGTGTCAGCATGTCTTGGACATTGCTTTCGGTGATTACTGATCAAGGGTTAGATTTTCAAAATGAAAATGTGGAATGGGTGGTCGTGTGCCAAAAAGTCGTGGATGAAATTAGAATGGTCAGGTGCCAAAACCCTTGGAAAAAGAATTGAGAAATTAATTACTCATAATATTGACTTTCTTGCTTTCAATCTAATGAGGATTACCTATTGAAAGAAATGCTGCTTTTATGCAAAAATAACCAATTAAGCCTTTCCTTTGGAATAAGCCATGCATGTAGTAATAGATCGCATTGTGCATGACTTGTTGAGTATGTTGTATACTCACCCTTGCATCGACAAAAACCTCGTAAGATGAAGCCGTATCACTTGGGAGGAAGGGTTCATTGAAGGCCGGAGGACTAAAGGGTTGGGCCGCACTCGATGCTTTGTGGTTAGAAATGGTTCCGCTTATCGTGTTTTGCTTCCGCTGAATGAACTTGATATCGATAATATTTATAAGCGTAACGCGCTTGTGAATTATTAGTAAAGCGACCATAAGGTCATGTAACTCGTGCTATTAATGCTTGAAGTACTTATTATTTATTTCATTTGTGTATGATTGTGGTACTTCAACTGTTTATCTTGTGTGTACTAGCGTGATCTGGACTAGTACTGAGAATACCTTGAGTGTCCGAACTGGTGGAATTCGGGGCACGACAGGATAATATCGAGCCATCTTGTTCAGAGGACTTAACCCTAGTAGACCGCAGTCCATAGAAGGACAAAAGTAATTTCTAAAAGAGTAAAATCTGGACCAAAAATCAATGAAATCTCGACTCATCTTTTTCTTTCTTACTTCATACCTATGTCAGATTTGCTATTACCTTCAGTATTCTTTTTAAAATTTTATCATCGACGCGTTGCTTTGGCGGATGCGGATGGTTCACTCTTTGGAGAGCGTCACGGAGGCTACGCCATGGAGCTCTGGAGGATGCTTGTGTGTTGGGAGGCTTCGACCAGACCACTCTACAAGTCCCGCACCGATAGTCAACGGATCGCTCGTGGATGGGAGGCGACTCGACCTTATGCGCCGAGAACACGCTCGTGCTAGTCGTCGCTCCGCCTCGCGGTGAAGCGAGCCCGGACTCTGGCGGGCATACAGAGGTGTGCCCGAGTTATGCTGCCGGATCAGCGAGACCACGGCTTGCTGTGGGGGACACACCGTGGTGCACCCTGCAGCGGGTGGACCCTCGCAGCCCGCTTGGACTCGGAGGACGACGCCGTGCTGCACTGGCCGTTCGGCCACGCAGACAGAGGAGGTGATGGGCGCCCACGACTACGAGCTTGTGCCGCTCTACCTGCGTTCCGAGGAGACCGAGGAGGCCTTACGAGACCCGCATGCACGCTGCTCAGAGGATCGCCCGAGTTGGAGGAGGCTCTTTTCGGGCGAGAGAGCGGACGCCGTCATGGAGCTTCGGCGACGACGAGGAGGAGCAATGAGCGGAAAGCAGAGCCAAAGACCTGGCCAAGTGGAGCCCCAGCTGCACCGGTGGGAGGGCATGGGGACCGGTTGCCCGATGCCACTCACGCGCGGTTTACGTGATCGGCGAGCCAAGAAAGGATGGATTGAGGAGTGATGATTTGTCGTGATGCAAGTGTCGACTTTGCGCCGAGACTTCGCTTGTTTTGAGTCGCGTTTTATTCCCGCACTCTAGTATGCGATGTTGTAATGAACAATTGATGTGATGGTTGTGATTGTCGATGGTCACATAGTCCTTAGACTATGTACTAAACCATACTTAATTATTAATTATGCTTGAATGCTTAATGGTTCTATTTAAGTTACACTGCTTTCGTGTATAAGTTCCATACTGCCTATTCTTTTTCCCTCTTATCTCTAAACCCCAAGAATCAACAGATGGTGAACACTCGCAACAACGGAGCAGGAGGCAGTGGTTCGCGCCCAGGAGGCAGCCAGAACGGTACACCACCCCCGCAAGCAGCAAAGACCGCCAATGGATATGCAGAATCGGAGCATTTCTCGCAACCTGCATACGATTAATGCAAACAATGATGACAATAAGATACAACAACAAAGACTCGTGCCGCCGCTAACAATCAAGCTGTGAACAATGGGCCACGTCCGTACTCAAGATTGTCTGAATTTATGAGGACACGACCGCCGACTTTCTCAGGCAATGCCAGCCCGCTAGAGGCAGATGATTGGTTAAGAACCATCGAAAGGAAATTGCATATCACGCAATGTGAAGGAAACGAGAGGGTGCTTTATGCCTCTCACCACTTTTGAGGGAACAAAGAATTGAATGGTGGGAGAATTATCAAGGGCGTCGCAGAGAACCCGCAGGAGATTACTTGGGAGGAATTCACCCTAGCTTTTCGTCAATACCATGTGCCGGGAGGGAATTATGGAGCTGAAAAGGAGGAATTTCGAGCTCAAAGCAAGGAGGCGAAAGGGCCAATTATCTCAATAAATTCACTCAGTTAGCACGCTATGCACCGGACGACGTAGCAACGGATAAAGCAAGGCAGTCTCGCTTCCTGAAGGGACTTAACACAGGACTGCAAGTGGGACTAATTACCCACACTTTCCCGGACTTTCAAGAACTAGTAAACAAGGCACTCATACTGGAAGACAAGCGCAAAGAACTGGACGACAATCGCAAACGCCGCATGGCTCTGCAAGGAGGACGTCAGGGTCATCAGAAAACAAGGATGATACCTCAAAGAATTCACCGTGTTCCAGGCCAGAACAATGTCGAGGTTCACCGCCGCCAATGCCAAGACGGTCGGACAAACCCTCGACTCCCATCGTAATTAATAATCGAATAGCGGAAATCAAGAATGGCGTGAAGGCGCCACATAATCGAATGAGACCGGCATTTCGCCAATATGTGCCTACGAGAAAGGAGGCGTGACACCAAGACACTTCAATCTAGGAGCACCTACCAAGACCCCTAACCAAGGAGGAAGCCGAGGACTGCACCACCGGAGCTACACCGCCAAGATTCACTCGAAGAGATCAATCACATTTCCGCAGATGAAGTCGAGCGCTACGGACGTCGTGCTTGGTAAGTTCTTAGTCAACTCAGTGCCAGCTACAGTACTATTTGATTCAGGAGCTTCGTATTCATTCGTTTCTCGAGACTTTGCCATGACAAATAATCTGGATGTGGTTAATCTTAAAAGTACACTCCTAGTTCAATCCCCTGGATCCGAACTCCGTTCTAAGGTCGGATGTTCTGGAGTTAAGCTACTAATAAAAGGAGTAGAGTTCCTAGCGAACCTTATTATATTAGATACCCAAACCCTGGATGTTATCACTCGAATGGATTAGTTGACTAAACATAAGGTCAGATAGGCGTGGACGAAGAGTTGTGTCTATTGAAAGCCCTGAAGGTAGGAAAGTGGAATTTCAAGCAGTGGCAGTTCGAGGAGGACAGATGTTAGTAAATAATCTGGAGACCGTCAGTATAAGAGATGTACCAGTGGTCAGTGAATACCCAGATGTTTTTCCCGAGGAATTACCAGGAATGCCACCAGACAGAGACATAGAATTCGTAATTGACTTAGTACCCGGGACAGCACCAATCGCAAAGAGACCTTATCGGATGTCTACCGAAGAATTGGTAGAAATGAAAAAGCAAATTGAGGAGTTGTTGGAAAAAGGATTCATCAGACCGAGCTCGTCACCATGGGGAGCACCGGTTCTATTCGTTAAGAAGAAAGATGGGAGTTTTCGGATGTGTATAGACTATCGTGCACTTAACGAAGTGACGATAAAGAATAAATAATTGCGTTACCCGAATCGATGATCTTTTCGATCAATTAAGAGGAGCAGAGTATTCTCCAAAATTGACCTTAGGTCGAGGATATCACCGATTGAGAATCAAGAAAGAGGACATACCCAAGACCGCTGTTTTCCTCAAGATATGGACATTATGAGTTCACGCTATGTCGTTCGGATTGACAAACGCCCCAAAGATACTTTATGAACTTGATGAATAAAGTATTCATGGAATACTTAGATAAATTTGTGGTTGTGTTCATAGATGATATTCGGTTTATTCAAGAATCGATGAAGAGCACGCACATCATTTGAGATTAGTGCCGAAAAGCTAAGAGAGCAATGCTTGTATGCGTAAATTCAAGAAATGCGATTTCGGAAGAGTAAGGTAGATTTCTTAGGGCATGTCATGACGGTACCAAGGATCGCAGTGGACCCAAGCAAGGTTGAGACGATTGCTACATTGGGAGTCGCCTGAAGCAGCCATTTAGCAAGTTCGAGTTTCCTTGGAATGGCTGGTTATTACCGCCGATTTATAGAAGGATTTTCGACAATTGCAAAGCCAATTACGCAATTGCTAAAGAAGGAAAAGAAGTTTGTTTGGACACCGGATTGCGAGAAGAGTTTCCAAGAATTGAAGAAAAGATCGACATCGACACGGTGTTAGTGCAACCGGATGTGCATCAGAGTTTCGATATTTACTGCGATGCATCACGCCAAGGACTTGGATGTGTGTTGATGCAAAATAGAAAGGTAGTCGCCTATGCATCAAGGCAATTAAGGCCACATGAAGGGAATTACCCGACGCACGATCTAGAATTAGCATTAGTGAGTGCACGACCGAAGATATGGCGCCACTATCTTATTGGTAATGAGATGTGAGGTGTATATGCACCATAAAAGCCTTAAATATATTTTCACCCAATCTGATCTGAACATGAGGCAAAGGAGATGGTTAGAGCCGATCAAGGATTACAACATGGGAGTCCATTATCATCCCCAACGAAGGCCAATGTAGTGGCCGATGCCCCGAGTCGGAAAAGCCATGGTCCGAATCGAGAGTAGAAGGAAGTCAAGAAGAGTCGTGTAAGGACCTTCGGTTAAAACTAGAAGTTGTTCCTCAAGGATTCATAGCCGCATTAGAAGTAAAGCCTATCTTGGAAGATCGATTAGAGAAGGTCAAGGATGATGAGAAGATCGAGAGAATCAAGGCCAAGATGGAGGAAGGACAGGCAAAAGATTTTAAGCTGGACGAACAAGGTACATTGTGGATGAAGGAGCGTATTTGCATACCCAACAAAAAGGAATTAAAGCAGTTAATATTGGAGGAAGCTCATGACTCCAAGTATTCGATTCACCCAGGGAGCGCAAAAATGTATCAAGATTTGAAAGAAAGATTCTGGTAGCCGAATATGAAGAGAGAGGTTGCTGAACACGTAGCACTATGTGATGTATGCCCATGAGTCAAAGCTATGCATCGAGGGCCGCAGGATCGCTGCACCATTGAAAATACCGAATGGAAATGGGAAGAGATCGAATGGATTTCATTATCGATTGCCAAGGACGCAAGGAGGTTATGACTCCATATGGGTTATCGTGGATCGATTAACGAAGGTCGCACATTTCATACCGTTGAAGACAACCTATTCAGAGATAAGTTAGCGAGCTATACATGGCAAGGATCGTTTGCTTGCATGGAGTGCCAAGAAGATAGTATTTGACGAGGTACCCAATTTACCTCAAGATTTTGGGATAAATTGCATACAAAGAATGGGCACCCGCTTGAATTTCAAGATCTGACTTATCACCCGCAGACGGATGGATGCATGTAAAGAGTCAACCAGATATTGGAAGATATGTTGAGAGCTTGTGCGTTAGCATATACGCCGACTTGGGACAAATGTTTGCCATATGCGAGTTTAGTTACAACAATAGCTATCAAGCAAGTCTTCGATGTCACCTTTTGAAGCCTTGTATGGTCGAACCTTGTAGGACGCCGTTAAATTGAATGAGATCGAGAGCGTCGTGTCTTCGACCGCATATACTTCAAGAAGTCAAGAGCAAATAGCACCGATCGAGAAAGGTTAAAGATTGCACACCAAGACAGAAGAGCTACGCGACAATCGCCAGAGAGATTTGAGTTTTGAACCTAAGATTACGTGTATCTCGAGTTACGCCGCTTAAGGGAGTCCAGAGGTTTCACAAAAGGGTAAACTCGCGCCAAGATATGTAGGACCGCTCAAGATCATAAGTCGTAAGGCGAAGTCGCCACCATTTGGAGTTACCGCAGTCACTAGCAGGAGTGCACAATGTTTTTCATGTATCGCAACTCAAGAAGTGTCTTCGAATTCCTGAAGAGCAAACATCACTGGAGGAAGTTGAACTGCAAGAAGACTTGACTTACAAAGAGCAACCGATAAAAATTCTGGACACAATGGATCGGAGAACCAGAAACAAGACAACCCGTTTCTGCAGAGTTCGGTGGAGCAACCACACAGAAAGTGAAGCCACCTGGGAACGAGAGGAAGATCTGAAAAAGGAATTCCCAAACCTATTCTATAATTAAGCCTCGAATCTCGGGGACGAGATTCTCATAAAGGGGTAGGTTTGTAACGTCCCTAAATTTGGCCTGACTTTAAATTTTGGAGTTATTTGAGTTTTTATGAATTAATCAACCTTTAATTGCATTTAATTGAATTTATCTGAATTTTGGGGATTTATTGGATTTAATTGACATTTATTTAAACTACCCTTATCTTAATTATTCAATATCGAAAAAGTATTTATCAAAAATAAATGAAAATATTTTGTTCAAGCTCTAATTATCTTAAAATATTTTCTAGAATTTTTCTAGAATTTTTCGGGTATTTTTAGAGCCCTAAATAATTACTTTTATTTTCTGGAATTATTTTTATTGAGAAAAGCGAAAAATCTCACCTACATTGTTTCGCCGAGCCCAACACCGTGGCCGACGCCAAAAACCTAATCTCCGCTTCAGCGCCGCCGGATCTTGATCGCACGTGACAGGATCGTGATACGCTTCATAAGCCGAGGATCAATCGTCGCCGCTGATTTCCGACGGACGGCCGATGTGACCGGACGACCTCGACGAGGCGATCGTCGCGCCATTGCCGCCATTGGCCGCCGCAGATCGTGGTCGGGATTTTTCGCGCCTCGAGGTCTGTCCGAGCGAGTGAAATAGGCGGCGTGTAAAGACTTCACCCCGCTTCGCTTCCCCTCGCTCGTTAGCTCGCTCATCAGCCTTCTCGAGCTCGCCAGTAGCAACTCACCCCGCCACGGTTTTCTCGTGTTTACGCCGTCCGCCGTTCCCGCCGACGCCAAGACCTTCATCAAGTTCCCAAGCCAAGACGATCCGCGGCCACTTCATTCCACCGAGAGACTCGAAAGCGCTGCCGCCTGCGTCGTCTTCTTCCACTCCGGCGACACTCGCCGCTTTCCTCGACGCCATGAAGTTCCAAAGAACCGCCGATTCCATCGGACGCCCAAGGTAACGCCACGTAAGGCGAGTAATAGTGTATCGCCGGTAGTTCTTGCGCCGTTAGATTCAATCCGACCGGTCGAAAGCGTATGCGTGGTCGATGCTTCGCGACGCGTGTTCGCGGCCGACATGTGGGGCGGGCGCTGCTCATGGGCCCGCTTGTCGGCGTGACTTCGGTTCACGACGCCACCGACATCACCCGAGGGCCCGCTTGTCAGTGACTGTGGGCGACGTGGCTCGCTCTGGTGCCGACACGTGTCAAGCCGGGGGAAAATCAGCCGAAAAATCGGTGGAAAATAGAGAAATAATTCGGTTTATTCTTTTATGAATTTCAGCAAAATTGAAAACGCTATAACTTTCGCATTTTAACTCGGATTTGAGTGATTCCAGTGCCCAAAAATTTGTAAAAATGTGAACTATTTAATGGTGATTTTTATTTTATTTTTAGAATTTATCTTACTGTCTGTATAGTGTATTTATTGTGTGATTGCTTGTGCCGAGTAGACTTCGAGTTGCCGGAATTCGCCGAGGGAGGACTTGAAGACCCTTCGCAGAACCTCGACTGTAACCAACCCTTTTCAAGGCAAGTCATGCTTTGACCATATTGCCCCTAGAATTTAAAATATATTTTGATTCAACTATTGCATGCTATGTTAAGTATAAATGATGTTGTTTGAATGGGATCAATAGTTACAATACCCGTCGTGTTATGCCACCTTGATTATAATGTTTATATGCCCTGAAATCCTTGTCCACCCTAAGATGTTTAATATGTTGGTTACTAATATGACGCCAACACGGGAGGCTAGACCGTGATAGTTGCTTAGTCCGCTTGTATGCGATGAATGAATTTCAATAGCAAATGAATATTGACTAACAATTATGGAACGCATTTTTGTAAAAGTGCGATGATGTCATACCATGGAATTGGAATAGTAACCTGTGTGGTGCTATTCAGAATTAATGTAAATGATGGCATGTGTTGCTTGTATATAAGGTGGGTGGGAAATGATTTGGACCGGGCAAGTGGCAAGAAGGCTTCGCTGTGGGCCCTGTGTGGCAATGGGATGTATGAAAAGATTGTGAAGGCTGTGTGCCGAGATGTATAAAATGGTTGTCTTGCCCGGACAATTAAGGACTTAACCTTGCGAGCCTTTGAGCTGAGTTCCGTACAACCACTTGTCTCGAATGGGACGGACCTAGTTAAGTAGGTTTCTAATATCTTTCCTTTGATACCTCGGGGGTGACAAGCTACACCAAAATGTAATCAGACGGGAGCGTGCACTGCATACGGCTTGGTACCCATCTAACGGTATGTGCCTGTTCTAAACTTTGGCTCTGTGAGGGAAGTGTTAGGAAGGCACATCGAGAGGATCATCGCTAAGTGTTAGTCTCTGAAAGACTTTGTTACAATCAATCGCTGTGGTGAACGATCAGATCCTGTGGGTAAAGTGTACACCTCTGCAGAGTGTGTGTGTGAATCTATTCAATAGCCGTGTCCGCAGATCGACATTGCTCGTGATTACAAATAAGGGTTAGATTTTCAAAATGAAAATGTGGAATGGGTGGTCGTGCCAAAAAGCCGTGGATGAAATTAGGGCTGTGTGCCAAAACCCTTGGAAAAAGAATTGAGAAATTAATTACTCATAATATTGACTTTACTGCTTTCAATCTAATGAGGATTACCTATTGAAAGAAATGCTGTTTTATGCAAAAATAACCAATTAAGCCTTTCCTTTGGAATAAGCCATGCATGTAGTAATAGATCTGCATTGTGCATGACTTGTTGAGTATGTTGTATACTCACCCTTGCATCGACAAAAACCTCAGAAGATGAAGCCGTACCAGCTTGGGAGGAAGGGTTCATTGAAGGCCAGGAGGACTAAAGGGTTGGGCCGCACTTAGTAGCCTGTGGTTAGAAATGGTTCCGCTATCGTGTTTTGCTTCCGCTGAATGAACTTGATACTGATAATATTTATCGCCCTGCGCGGCGAATTATTGTAAGGCGACCATAAGGTCATGTAACTCGTATATTAATGCTTGAAGTACTTATTATTTATTTCATTGTATGATTGTGGTACTTCAACCTGCTTATCCTGTGTGTACTAGCGTGATCCTGGACTAGTACAGAATACACAGAGTGTCCGAATCCGTGGGAATTCGGGGCACGACATCAATGATATCACATGAGAGAAGATCAATAATAACCATGATACCACTGGGAGAAATGAGAAACTCAAAGATACCACTTTGTAAGCATATGAAATGAATAAAAGCTCGATTTGATACCACTTAGGATCAACTCACACGCATTGATACCACTTGAAAGGATTATCGATGATATCGATGAGTATCGTGAGCAATATTCTCGTAACAATATACTCACGCGTATCAAAAAACTCAAGAAGGATCAATAAAATCCAAAAGATTTAGTATCAGAGCAAAACAAGGACATGAATTCACTTGGAAGCATTTAAGTGCCCAAAACTTGATATGAATAAACTCCCTGAGATATTCAACAGGTGAATTATGGAGTTATTTGCATTTGAATTGCACAAGTTTTGTCTTTTCAAAAGATCAAGTGAAAATCACGCTTTAAGTCAATTCAATGCTCCTAACTGATACCACTTTGAAAACAAGATCAAATAATTTGTGAAACTTTTGAAATTTTGCACAAATGAACTTTGGGATCATAAGAAACTTTCTCAAAAAGAATTTTTGAAAAAGGAATTACCAATAAAAAGATATCCCAAAAACAAAGTCGAGAAAAATCTGAAAATTCAGAGCTGACCATGCCATGGCCGGTGTGACCACTCTAGGTCCGGTCCAACTGCCCTGGAGTCGTGCAACCGCTTCAAGTCTTGTGCAACCGCACTGTCACCAAAAACCCCGACTTTTTGCAAATTTTGTCAAAATGATTCAAATGAAGTCCAAAAAATTTAAAATTTTGCAGAGATGAACTTTGGACTAATAAGAAGGTTTTGCAAAAAGAATTTTCTCAAAAACTATTTTATTTTGAAAGATATGGCAATTTGCGCTTTGAAGCATAAAAAGAAATTGATTTTCACGAAAAGCCTCAAAATGCAATTCAATTTGGATTTCATGCAATTTTAATTCTCATGGCTTAGATTGGTGTATCAAAAATGTGTATAGCCAAGATTTATGGTGAAATCCAACTTGAAAGCCACGATTTGAGCTATATGCCTAAATAGGCCATTTCGGATTAAATCAAATTGTTTTCGAGCCAAATTCGATTTCAACATAGATTTTTCATTTTGAAAGCTTGTAAAACATTTGGAATACTTAATAGGATACTTTTACAAAGCTTTTCATAAATTTGGGCCTTTTAAATATGAATTTTGGCTTTTGACCTAAATAGTCCAAATTAAGAAGCAATAAAGAAATCGAGACCAAATTCAATTAACACAAAAATTCAAATGAAGTATGGGGTAAGATATATGGATTTGAATGTTGTGTATGAGTCTAAAATACCATTTTGAATCACAATTCTACACAAGAATTGATCCAAATGGAGAAACTCACTAAGTGCAATAATATGACCGTTACGGGTCAAGTATAGTTTTTCGGCGAGTTTCAAAATCAAATATCTTTTGATAAGTTGGTCTTTTGAAAATCTTTTGAACACGAAAATTGTTAAGAATGACCAACTCTAAGATTTTCGTTTTGGAAATACTTTCAAAATCCTTTTACTTTTAATTCTATGAAAAATATAAGTTTAAATCCAAAACAAGATACTAGTAACTAGATTTTGGAGTTAAAACTCATTTTCTTTTCAAAATAGATTTTTGTGAAGCCAAAAACTTTGAAAAACATTTCAAAATCATTTGTATATATTTTTCAACTAGTTTTTCACAAGATTAGTAATAGTATACAAAATTTTGACTTTTGGCTAAATGGTTGATTTTGAATATATATATATATATATATGCACTTATATTAATATTGGCACACGTAGGGATGTGATACACATGAATATGAATTAACACTCCCCCTAAATGTGCCACTTCTAAACTTGCTCAAGATTTGCAATAAGAGAATAGATAAGAGGCGAGAGCAAGTGTCCATACCAAGCAATCTAAATTGATTCTAGCATGAATATTACAATATAACCTTCACAAGGCTATAAAACATAATAGTAATCAATTTAAATGCTTGTTACCGAGATGGCATTGGCTTATGATGGACATGATTGTCTTCATGCTTGACACCACTTGTAGACGAATGTAATCCTTCTCCTCTTGATGTGCAAGCGTCCAATCCATCTCTTTATTGCCTAAAATTCTTTTAGGCGATTTTTGTACCCAATCCTTGTTGGGTCCGACAATGTTAGTCACAATTGATTTAGGAACCCAAATGGTCCTAATTTTAGCATTTTTGAATTGATTAACATGACTAGAAATAGAATTGCAATAATTATTTCTCCTAGGCAAATAATTGGCATTTTTATGAAATGGCTTAGGAGGACAATGATATATTGCAAAACTATTTCTAGTTTGATCTCTTCTAAGCATGTGATAATTAAAATTATGAAATGGCTTAGAGGATCTAGCATATCTAGCAAATGTTTTGCTATTGTTATTTTTCCTAAGCACATGATTTTCATAATTTTTCATAGTCTTAGGAAATCTAGCATTTTGAGCAAACACATTTCTAGAATTGCTCTTCCTATGCAAATGAATATCATTTTGAGCTGCATAGGGACTTGATAAGCTTGGCAAACACATTGCCATTCTTGTCCTTCCTAAGCAAATAATTATCATTTACAAGTGTAGGCTTAGGAGTGATACCTTTGGGACAATCCTTACCGAATGTCCTTTTCACTACAATTGAAGCACGCCACGCTATTTGGCCCTCTTTGACCGATTTGACTAGCTCCTTGCCTGGCTTGCCTCATGGTTGATGTTGTGGCCTTGTTATCCACTTGATTAGGGCACACGGAGGCGATATGGCCCTTCTTGTTGCAAGCAAAATACTTGATGGTCTTCGAGTGACGCGTTGTGCCTTGTCTTGCTATTCTCCCTCTTGGAGTTGTAGCCGAGTCCTCGCTTGTCTTGAGGCGCCCTTGGCTTTCTCAAGATCTCGTCGAGGAGAGCTTTACCCTTTATGCACCTCTTCAAGTCATTTTCTAACTTAATGACTTGGGCCTTGAGCTCTTTGTTTTCCTCTACAAGATTAGCATCTAAAGACATAGAGGAACTAGAAGCAATATCATTAGAGCAATAAGGTATATCGATTAAATCATTGCAAGAGGTGGACATATCAATTTTTGATGAAATATTTGAATTAACATTTAAACAAGGCATTTCATCAATTAAATTACATGATATTCCTATATCCACCTTAGACTTATAAATTTCTTTGAGAAGGAGGGTTCATGATTGTCTTTAAGCATATTATAATCACTTTGAAGTGATTCATGTTCAAACTTTAAAATCTTATATTTTGTTTTCTCCTTCCCAAGATAATTATTGAGCTCCTCTAACATATCCATTAAATCATCATAAGAGGGCTCATCTTCATTTTCATCATTACATACCTCAATTTTACCTTTCGCCATAAAGCAACTGGATTCTTGATGGAAGAGAATATTCCGTCAATCGCTTGAGGCGGAGGTTGAGGTTGATGGAGATGCTTGCTTCACTTGATGTTGACGATGAAAAATCATCAACCGACATATCCTTTTCAATGCAATCTCAATTGATGATGTGGATGATTCAAATAAATCTTGAAGCTTGATCCACATATCATGAGCGCTCTTGAGATTGCATATGAGATTAAATATTTCTACGCCACAACACCAAATAAAGCGTTAGTTGTTTGGCGCCGAGATGTAGGCATTTCTCCTCTCCTTTAGTTAGAGCAATTTCATTTAGAGGAGAAGAAATACCGACATCTACGATCCACCATATTTGTGGGCTCATGGATTTAAAATGATCGATCATAACTAATTTTCATTGAGCATAATTTGATTCATTTAGCATGAGTGGATCGTGTGAGTGCACTAATTCGCTAGACGCCATCCTTTTTACTCTTGTCGGCGTATTTCGCCTGACAGGCCCGTGATCTACAGACCCGGGTTTGGTTCGGAAGGAGGTCGTCTTCGCAGCTGGCAAACCTAGCGAGGGGAAACCCTAGGGACTCCCGCGCGGCAAGCTTTGGCGTTTACGAACTATGGTGACACAAGGATTTATTACCTGTGTTCGTGCCCCTTCAGCGGGTAATAGCCTTACTTCCTGCTGGATTGCTTATCGAGAGTGTTTTTTAACTGGTGCAGTACGGAGCTTGGGAATTACAAGTTCTTCCTTGGGCTCTACTGCTATGCTCTTGCTTGTTTTCTTCAACCTCTGGCTGACCCTCCTTCCCTATGCACCCGAGGGCCCTTATATAGGCCAAAGCATCTGAGTAGGTAAAAGGGGGTCATCATGTCGATCCTACACATTTAATACGCCTTCAGGTCGCTCCTGCTTCTCCACCTTTCATTAAATGCCGACGCATGGCTTCGCCTCGGCCCGCCATGATGTGACCCTTTCTGACAAAGTTGGTGAGAGGCGCCGAGGAATGGGGTTGTAGCAGAAATCTTGCAGCAGACATGTGTCGACATCGCTGCCCTATGGCTCGTAACGGCACGACAAGGAAGGAGCCGAGGTGAAGCCACTCACTCACCTTTTGCCTGTGGCGCGGGCGAAAGGTGGAGTGCCCGCCACCGCCGCCTCGGCGCCACGCGATCGCTTCGCCAGTAGCAGGCGTCTGCCGCCACCTGTCATTGGCGCCACGGGATCGCTTCACCGGCGAAAGGTGGCGTGTTTCGCCACCGCTGCCGGGCGCCACGTGGATCGCCGCCGGGCGAAAGGTATGCGTTTTCGCCACCGCTGCCGGGCGCCACGGCTTCGCCGGGCGCAGCGTGGCGTGCTCGCCACTGCCGCCGGCGCTTACGCGATCGCTCACGGGCGAAAGTAGGGCGTGTTTCGCCACCCGCCGGGCGCCACGTGACCGCTTCACGGGCGAAAGTAGGCGTGTTCGCCCACCGCCGCCGGGCGCCACGGATCGCTCACGGGCGAAAGTAGGCGTGTTTCGCCCACCGCCGCGGGCGCCACGGGCTAGGTATGTCGACCACTTGGTTGATCGCCAGCGGGCGGAGAGGGTACCCAACAGCAGAAAGTACGCCGACAAGAGCCCGCCCGCCTCGAACACGCGCCAAAGCCTCTTTAGAACCCTCATTAAATGCCGGGTGCGTTCTCGGTGGGTCCTCCACTCATGAGGATACGACCGCCTCGGCTCTCTCAGACCGCGATTCGCTTTTGGGACCCGAACGCGACGATCTTGTCCTTCACAACTCGCTTGCGCGCCACATATATAGGTACATTTGTATCAAGCTGTTCACGCTTCGCTTCTTGCGCTTCTTCCATTTTCGCTCTTCTTCGCCTTCTTCGCCCAAAGCCTTGCCTTCTTTGCCTCCATGGTGCGTTTCATCCTTCCTTCGATCATGGATACCTCGCGTAAAGAGGATGGTCGTCATAGCGCCGAGGGCACCTTCGCTCCGCAAGGGGACCGCCACGCCACTTGCCTCTCGAACGAGATCATCATACACTCTCGAGAATGGCGGCGGCCTCGGTCCCGCCTTTTCTCGATTTTTTTTTCACCGTATTCCATTTCACGGATCCACCATCTTCACCTTACCCCCAACTCCATCGTTTTCTCTATCTTCGCATACCTTTGCGAGATGTTCGTGGGGTGATGCTCAATCTTCTCTCTTCCGCCATTTCTTCCTCCTCACACGCCCACCGACAATGAGGTAGTGGGGAGTTACATTGCGTTCGAGACGGATGGCCTCACTACATCGCTTTCCACCAAACTAATCGAAGGCGTGGCGCAATGATCGGGTCAGACAATAACGATGACAATGGTCGACGCTTGGGAGTGTTCACGGAGCGGCGTGAGGCCTCCGAAATCGGAATTCAAGCCGAGGAGACAGCTGAACTTTGCTATGGCGACCGTGATCAACGGATCAAGGGCGCCGATTGACTGGAGCGATGGTGGCTCGACTTCGTGATCCCGAGAATCAATTTTGCGCCGCCGCCGCCAAAGATGGCAAAAGATTTCGGGCGACGATGATAAAGACACGACGCGGGTCTGGCGTAAGTCTTCATTCTTCCTTAGTTTTTCACAGACATGTTCTTTCCTCAGGGCTTCTACCAACCGACAAATTAATTTTTTTTTGTTCGCCGCCAGCGCTGAAACCCGAGGACATAGTCATCGGCAGATGGCTCTCCGTGGCCGATGCCGCTTATCCGTAAGGCGCTTCATCTTCCGGCGCTGCTCGCTCGCCGCCGATCTCGTCAGACGCTGACCGCCTCGAACATGTCAGCGGTTCCCACTAATGGACTCCACGGGTCGCCGTGGCGCCACTCACGCGCTACCGGTGATCGTGACACGGCTCCTACCAATGACCGCCACGGCAAGCGACCGATTGGTTCGGATGTTACTTTGCTCGGACCCTAAGAGGGTCCGCCACGAACAAACTTCACCCGCCGCCAATCCTGCCAGGGCGTTTTCATTAAGGGCGGTAACGCAGCCGCTTTGCCACGATTTCGCTCCGATGCCACCGCCCGCACCGCTTTCGGATCGCATGCCGACATTTCCGGCCACGGACCCTGTGCCACCACTTCATGGTGGTCTCGACGCTCGATGGTCGGGTTTCGCTGAGGGTGCCGCCAAAGACGGCCGAGACACGCCAAGGGCGCTACGCCGAACGGAGGAAGCCTCGCCTTAGCGCCGGGCCGCCGGGAGAATTATGAGGCCGACCGAGGCTGGTTTCCGCTCCAAGCCCCCACGCCGCCATTTCCCGCCACCCGCCACGCCGAATCTTCACCCGCCGGTGATCTTCGTGACGATGGCAACACTCGCCGGCCGCTAGGCACGGAGCCGAGACCGCCAGCATCAAGCGCTTGCGGAGAGGTGAAGGCCGCATGAAGCGACGAGGGCGACACTTGCGGAGGCGTGATCGCGCGGAGAGACTGACGCGCCGCCATGCAAAGCGCGGGCAGAGGGCAAAAGAACGGCGAGAGGACGGAAACGGCCAAGACCTCGTGAGTCGAGTCCTTCTGCCGCGGCGCAACCACCCATCATGTTCAAGAAGGCGTTTCCAACGCACCAAGAGGTGCTCGAACCTTGGGGTGGCGCCAACACGCCATCGAGGACTCCGCTGCACGCCACGCGACCAACCAGGCCGCAGAGGCGCCCGGCCGCCCGCTCTCGCCGCCGCTCCACCAGAGAAGGACGGAGGTTACGATCATGACCACGACTCCACATCCCAGTCACGCTACCGCCACGACGCGCTTCGATCCCATGGCGGGTGATAGCCGACGTTGAGGGAGACGCCGCCAAAGTGAGGCGCTGTGCACGCAGCTGAAAGCACATGGCCGGCTACTCGCAAGTAGACCACCCGATCATGGACGCTCCACCCCACCGGGCGCGGAAGGCGAGGCGCACGACGAGCTTGACTTTGGCGATGACGACCGATGAGCCGCCGCCTTTGCCGCTTTTTTTTTTTTGTTTTATCTTTATTTGATCTTCATCTGCTTCGCATGCACCAAATAACTTTGAATATTTCTTAGTCAGGCTCACCTGCATGCTTCGCTTCACTTCGATGATCGGGCTTCGCTAAATCGCCAGCGCCGCCTTCTAGCTTAGCGGAAATGCTCGAGGAATGCTTAGGTTAGGGTGATGCTCTGAAGTTTCGCCAGGATTATGCATGTTTGCTGCGAACATAAGCAAAGACCACTCAAGTCATAGGGACTTGGGCAAAAACGACCTTGAATCCGGACAGAAACACTAGACGAACTTGGTCATAGCGCTGGCTTTTACGGATTGCCACTTGGTTCAAACCCTTCGAACTCAGACTCGATGATCGCCGTAGCACGCCAGAACGGAGCGTGGCAAGGCAACAAGTTTCCTAAGTGTGTTTAGGACCGGCACTGACGGTGACAACCACAGACTTCAGAGAGCTAACCCGAGGCGACGAGCCGGGTTGAGTACCACGCCTAACTCAAGACTCCGGCCTCTGGCGCGCTAAACGCTATGCTTTAGCGATTTTCCTTCAATCACGAGGGGCCGCGCACTTGGCGCCAGGACAATCATGCGTAGCTTGACCCATCTTAGCGCACGACATAAGGAAATGGTCGAAGTGCGTATGAAGCACTTATCTTGTTTTTTCAGACACGAGCGATCGCCCCTTGCTGCCCGGCATCACAAGAAGCTTGGGGCGCATCATGAAGAAGCTTGGGGCGACCACTTAAGAGGCTTGGGGCACCAGCCACTGAGACTGCTTGGCGACCACGAAGAAGCTTGGGGCGACTACGAAGAGGCTTAGCTTACCAGCCCCGAGCTTGTCGGCGATCACTTAAGAAGCTTGGGGCGACTACTTAAGAGGTTTAAGACCAAATCGAGCTTGTCGGCGCATCACTTAAGAGGTTTAATGCACCAAATTTCGAGCTTGTCTGGTGACCACGAAGAAGCTTTGGGGCGACCACTAAGAAGCTTGGGCACGCCTACTAATGTAATGAGTAGGCATACGAAGAAAACCTCAATGATATAGGTTCTCGCACGGAGTGATCTCTCACCCATTTTTCGGTTTCTAAGTCCTTGCGATTTTCTCGAGATCGATCCATGGTGCCGTTCGTCAAAGTCTCTTGCCCTGTGAGGGGTACTAAACTAACGATGCTCATGGTGACAACCAATGGTGCTTCGAGAGCCAACCCGAGGTGTGCGAGCCGCTTGAGCATCAGATTCTAGCCCACCTCGGTCGCCTGCCCTGCCGGACGCAGACACTGTGTGACTCCATAGATCACCAAGGAATTAGCGATATATGGAACCAAATGACATCCATGCAGAAAAGACTTGCCGCTAAGGGCACGTAGTGGACAAAGAATAGTAAACTCGAAAGCCTTTTAGGCGACAACTTTATTAATCGCTAAGAGCCGCCAACCACCATGGGAGATTCTACTTCATGGTCGACGGGGCGAGCAATGGGCACTTACAATTCCTTCAAGGATAGAATTTCAAGAACAACTCTTGTTATAGGAGTTCGCTGGCCTCGCCGCCCTCAAGGGCTAACCGACCGCCTGCCGAGATACCGAGACCACCTTGAAGGGGCCTCCCACCGGGGAGACAGCTTGTTCAACCCGCATGCGCTCGACTCTCGCGAAGACCAGTCACCTACGCCAAGTCCTCTCAGAGACCCGGGCGTGGCGGTAACGCTCGAGACTTTGTCAGAAGCGGCGGCGCGTGAGAGCAAGACGATCCCACACCTCCTCCAAAGGTTGACATCTTCGCCAAGATCCTCTTGGTTTTCGTTGAACACCGAGATCGCTGGGGAACCGAGCGACAATGGAGGGAGGACAGTCCGCCTCAGATACTAGGAAGAAAGGCGCTCGCCTGCTGTCTTGCTAGGTGTGGTACGGAGCACTATAGCACCGCCGGAGCTCTTCCGCCCACCGCTACCTTTTATGAAGCCGATCAAACGCCTTGTCTTGAGGCCCTTCAACACCAAATACTGCATGCTGCTTCGCTGTTGTTCATGGATGGGCCACCGAGGCAAAATGCACCTTGGTGCCCATTTCTTCGCAGAACTCCGTGAAAGCCGCTACCGTGAACGGGTGCCGTTGTCGGTGATGATGCGATTAGCGACTCTAAAGCGGTGCAAATCCCAAGATGAACTTAATTCACTAGCAATGCCGTGATGGTTCAAGATCGCCTCGCTTCAACCCACTTGGTGAACTTGTCGATAGCTTACAAAGATGTGGGTGAAGCCCTCGTGGTTCGCGTGAACGACCTGTGATATTCAATTTCTGCATCGCGAACGCCAAGAGAGGGGATGGTTTGCAGAGCTTGCTGGTCTGGGTTTGCTCGGCGAAGAATCGACAAGCCAGATGTCCTCACCACCGCAAGCATCCCGAGGGCGGTAGGCCAATAAAATCTTGGCGAACGCCTGTCGACTAGAGTTCGCCGACATATGGCTCCCGTGACGCCCCATGGATATCGAGAGCAGATGCTCCCTTCTTTCCGAGTGATGCACTTCAAGAGAACTTCGCTTCGCTTCCGGGCGATATAGGTCCCCACCTACCGAGTATAGCACTTGGCCCACGTGCAATCTTCTCACCGAGGTATCATCGCCGGGATCACCGTCACGCAAGAAGGCCGTGATAGGTCCATCCATCGATCTTCCTCCTAAGGGTGGCGACCACCTTGCTCGCCGGGTACCCGGGCCGCTGCTTCTCGACGCCGCGGCAAATACGCCGCCTTCCTCCCGACTGGAGCCGAGGCGGCACGCCGCTTTCCCTCCCTCAATTGGAGCCTGGCAAAGGGCACCGCTTCCCCACCGAAGTCTGGAGGTCATGACAGCCTTTGCCGCCGCCCCCACTGACCAGGCCGCGACAAATGACACCATCATTTCCACCGAATCAAGGGTTGCGGTGGATCTGGTCATGTAGTCTTTTCTTCAAAGACCCCGATCGAACAGAGCTCCTTGAGGATGCGAGCCGACACCGTCCAAGAAGGTGATTGTCACGCCGAGGATATGAATATACCCCAAACCTTCAAAGTGACGCCCATTCTTCTGACCTCGCCAGCACGCCGCCATGGTGGGGTCGAGCATTGAATTCTTTTCGCTTGATTGATGACCAGCAGGAGTCTCCTTGACTTGGAGGCGCTTGATGCCCAACGCCAAGCGATGCACAACCTCGCCAAAGAGCCCTCAGATTCACCATGTTGTTTGTGGCCTTGAACTCGAGGGCGACCACGCATCGAGGGTGTCCCTGGCCGGGAGACCAGATTACCCTGCACCCGCGCTTTCCAAACTGAAAGAGCCATCAAGAACATGGTCCAGGGGAAGGTGCGGAACTTCTTCATCTTCCCGAGCGGCGGAGTCCATTCGGCATTTAACTTCGCCATTTTCCGACTTTTGATGGCGTGCGGGGTACAAACTTGATGTTGAATTTCACCCACCGCCCATTTCGCAATTCGCCCTCACCTTCTCATAGGAGGATCTCGCAGAGGGTAGGCCATGACCACGTAATTTCGCCTTGAAGTAATGACGTAGCTTCCTCGACGCCACCAGATCACAGACAAGATCTTCTCGAGCTCAAGGTACCGAAGTCTCTCGCTTCATGTAACACCTTGCCGATGTAGTATACCGCCTTTGATGCCTTCTTCCGCATTAGCATCAAGGCCACCACCTCGGGGTGGCGGCTATGTACAAGAGTATCGGCTTCCTAGGCCGGGGGAAACCAAAGACCGGGAGTGGTTAGGTACCGCTTCAATTCTTCAAACGCCTGGCTTCTTCACCACTCGGTGGTTCGCCTTTCTTAGCGTTTTAAACAAGGGCAAGCTTTTCTCTCCCAATCGCAATGAACCGCTTTAGGAGGCCAGCGCATCGCCAAGCATTGACTTGCTTGAGCCGCTACCGGCGCTTCATGTGCTCGATGGCCGATATCTTGTCGTGGTTGGCTTCGATGTTCCCGCTTGATACCGTAAAGCCCAATAGCTTGCCGGAGGCACAACCAACACGATTTTTCCTGATTGAGCTTCAAACAATTCTTCCGTGAGGTTACCAAAGGTTTCTCCGGTCTTGGATCAATTCATCGCTTCTTCTTAATCTTCACAACCAAGTCATCAACATAAACTTCCAGATTTACGCTTCTAGTCAGCGCTAAGGTGATATGCATGGCGCTACTGGTAAGTTGATCAAGATTCTTTAAACCAAAAGCCATTCTACATAACAATATACACCCGTAGGGTTGCAAAAGCAGCTTTCGCCTTCAAGTGCTATGCCGATCTGGTGGTATCCGGAGTACACATCCGTGAAGCACAAGACCAAGACCCTACCGTGGAGTCAACGATGAGATCGACTCGCCAGGGGGTAAGGATCCTTCGAAGGCCTTGTTGAGGTCGTGAAGTCGGCAACAATACGCGCCATTTCCGTTGACTTCTTGACAAGCACAGGTTGGCAAGCCACCAGATGAGAGACCTCCCTAACAATCCTCGCGCCAGCAGCTTTCTACCTCCTCTCGAATGGCATCTCGCCGCCGCTGCCTCCTGACCTTCATTGACCGGACGCTACCGGGAGCGCTAATCGGTGCTCAATCACCTCCTCGGGACCCCAGCCATATCGGACGGTTGCCAAAGAACACGCCGGAATTAGACCTGAGGAAGGTGACAAGCGCTGTTTTCCTATTTGGCGCCGAGGTTACGCCAATGTTGACGACCTTTTTCTTCTCACTCAGTATGACCACCTTTACCTCACCGCAGAGCCAGTGAGGCACGGGTCCGACCCGAGGGGTTCTCGAGAAGTGGCGCTCAAGCACCCGCCGCAGTGGCGCCGGCCAGTCTTGCGCGCTTTGAAACAAATAAGAAAGCCTCGGCCTTGTCCACCCCGACAGAATAGCTGGGCCCCAGATCTTCACCACCATATACGCCAGAGGGGTGGCCGCCATGAATCGGGCCAACGCCGGCCGGCCGAAAGCAGGCATTGTAGGGAGGTCGGTCGGCAACCTCGAATCCACCACCAAGCAGAAGGTGTCCTCCCCAAAGGTGACGGGAGGCGACCGCCAAGGGGAAACATACCACTGGGCTACCTCAAGAAGGGTAGCCGGGCGCAGATCCGACCGCGGATCTGAGCGCCAAGAATGCCGAGGAGGATAGGAGGTTGATAGAACTCCCCGCCCACCAACACGCCGCTTAGCCGCACATTCCAACAAAGGGCGACACCACGATCGGGAGGTATCCAGACCGGCGCCGGATGGTCACCGACCAAGGTGAGCGCTTGTTCGACCACTTCAAAGATCCGACCCGACCTCGAAGCTCGACAAGCGCGGGCAAAACCTCCTTCTTCGCCGCCAGGTAAGCGGCGTTGAGGGAAGGTGGAGGATCCACCATGGATGTAGGCCATCATGCGGTCGGCTCGGCCGGAAGGCCACGGGCCGAATCTTCATCTTGATCATCGCAGGGCGGCGTTTTGAGCCGCTTTTTCCACTATTTGTCCACGACCGGCCAGCTTGTCCAGTCGTGGGTGTTGCGCGTGGATAAGGCAATACGGCTCGCCTCCTTTTGATCGCGGGCGTCGCTTCCACGCCGCCAAGGCCATCGCGCCGATCACGGCGATCGCTACGCCGCCACGATGGTCGCCGCCTACGGCATGCGCGGTTGCGCTTCGAGGCGCGGGTCTTTTCATCGTTAGGGGCCGGCCAGACCGCCTGCCTCCTTCGCTTCCAAGGCTCAAGCTTTTTGATCGCACGGCCGAACCTTTCAAGGTCCCGGCTTGCCCTCGCTTTTGGCCACCCTTGGGGCCAGGCGCTGGCCCCCTCGCCTCCGCAGCCCGCGCGCACTTATGTGCGAGGGAGAAAAGCTCGGAGGTTGAGCCGATGGTACGGTAGCCATCTTCTCCTTCATCTTATGTCGCAGACGCCTCCCCAAGGCGGCGACGACCGATTGTTCGGAGATGGGGATTGTATTGCGGCAAAGGCGTAACTGCCAATGAAGTCGCTGGTTTACTCCCCTTCTTCTTGCTCCGTATGGAGGTCATCCTCCACACCGGCCGCGCGAAGAGCCTCCTGAAAATTGGCGACAAAGATGTCGACAACATTCCCCACGAGTGCACCGACCTGGGAGATTTAGCACCAGAGCGGGCGTAACCCGCCAAGGCCGCTGGGAGGTAGTTGGCCATGACCCTTTCAGATCCACCGCCGCCCGCACCATCGCTGTAGATTTGGAGGAACTCTCCGGGTTGGTGGTGCCGCCATATTTTTCTATGGCCGCCAGGCGAACTCTCGTCCGGCCAGCACGCGGGCAAGCAACCGGCGGAGAAGGCCTGCACCCGACGCCAGAGGAGCCGAGCCGCCATCGAGGCTCTGGCCCGAGACTGCATGGGAGCGCGAGAACCGGAGGAGGGACCTCCTCCGTCCCGAGGGTGAGAGCCATGAGGGGACTCTCATTGCCACCGCCACCGCTGCCATGGCGACGCTTGGTCCGGGGCGCGGCAAAGCGACCACGGAGGTCATCACTGCTTGCCGGGCGGCTCATCAAGGTGAGAGCGAGGTCCCCACGGCCTCGATGAACCGACCAGATTGCGTGTGCCCTCTTCGACCTCGCCTCCTGGCCGGGCCTTTGTCGCTTGGGCGGCCGAGGCTCGAGAGCGCCGCCGGCGCCTTAGGCGCCAAGGCACGGCTGTACTGACCGACCGGGAGCCCCACTCTGAGTTGGGCCGATCCACGAGGCTGGCCGATGTTCGCACCCGAGTGGCGGGGAATCTCTCGCGAACTCCACCGGAGGGTGGTCCAGAGAGCGAGCGCGCCCGTTCTAGGCAGGTGGTCAGCCTGTGGCCAGCCGCGATGACGGATCGCTTCGCCACCGCGGAGCAGCCGCGCCGCCAGGGGCGGGTGAGACGGTCCTCAACCGGCGCGACGTACGGAGGCGCTTTGGTCGCCGCCGCTTCGCGATATCCCGGTGCCGAGGATCCGCATCTTCTAACGCGACGAGCTCGCTTCAACTCGAACACCGGTTCGCCGGAGTTAGTTTAAAACCGCCTACTAGCCCCCACTGGCGCTACTGCTTGCCAGATTCCGCCGACAGCCCGTGATCTACGTGCATCCGGGTTTGGTTCGAAGGAGGGCGTTCGCACTGGCTAAACCTAGCGAGGGAAACCCTAGGGTCTCTCGCGCAAGCTTTGGCGCTATTTAACTATGGTGACACAAGGATTTATTACCTGTGTTCGTGCCCCTTCAAGTGGGTAATAGCCTTACTTCCTGCTGGATTGCTTATCGAGAGTGTTTTAACTGTGCAAGACGGAGCTTGGGAATTACAAGTTCTTCCTTGGGCTCTCATCGCTATGCTCTTGCTTGTTTTCTTCAACCTCTGGTCAATTCTCCTTCCCTATGCACCCGAGGGCCCTTATATAGGCCAGGCTAACGGGAGTAGGTAAAAGGGGGTCATCATGCTAATCCTTACACAACGAATCGATCAATACAAAGAGACTTTCAAGTTAAACTACAAACTCCCCCTAAATATGTGCATCCATGTGATATATGGATTGGGAACATGATGCACATTTTGTGGTTAATATAACGGGGACATTCATATTTTAACTTGACTCCAAAGTATGCAACTAATATTAAGATGAATATGCAAACATACCTTAGGTTTTCCATTTTTCAATGCGATGAGACTAATCAAAGATATTCTAGATAAATAAGTTAGTCTCGATATAAGATTTGTCATTAATAACAAAATCACATTAATGGATAATCACACTATTAGATTTATCATTAACACCAAAACCATTCACGGTCATTTCGGTGTCACGCCCGGGGGCTGTCCGCCTTGCAATGGAGGACGATCGCTGCTCACCAATTCATGGAACATCGACCAGCTACGCAAGTTCTACATCTAAACTCATGTTCCATTTTACATTATGATTGTAAATTCACGACCTTTCTTTTGAGCAATGCAACTTTAATTCGTCCAAAATCTTTTCACTCCGCGGAAATCGGCCTGCGCACGCGTGATTGTGCAAGGCGCCTAAAAATCACCACCAAAGGCTTCGGTCTTGATAAGCCGACCTTGGTCCGCAGAGCTATTCACATGCGATACACGCCGCAAAATGACACCCTTTCGGCCGGTCCGAGATTTAGCCCGGCCACTGTCGGTTTGCCGCCACGCCATGTCCATCAACCGTGCGTTCTAAGTGTCAAGAGTTTTAGGCGACTAATTTTTTCCACCGACCTAACCCACGCCGCCGCTTCTGACAGCTTGTTTTGGTCGGAGGGCGCGCTTTCTCGCCTCTCCCGTGAACAAACTCGTGCTCGCAAAGACAGCCTACACGAGCTTTATTCACAAATGGCTGGATGGAAGCGAAGTTATCGCGCCAATACGTTGTCACCACTAAGTCACAAATTGCCGTAAAACATTGCTCGCTTCAAGCACCGACTACCTTCGCGAAGTCATTCTATTTCAGCTTACTCCGGGCCTATGCCGCCCATGCGTCGATTTAACCTATAATGTGTCTGCCTCGCAGCTATCTTTTGCAGGGTAAGTAGGAGAAAGCCCAAAAAGGCGTCATTCGCCAAAGCTTTCCAAAGTAAAAAAGAAAAAAATGTGCAACCCTAAGCTCCGGGCGTTGCTCCCCTAAGCGCCGCGGAGAGTTTTTGCCTATAGTCGGTGATCTTGGCTTGAAGATCAATCACCTTCCGCCAGGCATCGCGGCCTTCGCGGGCTTCTTCGCGAAGCTGCTCGACCTCTTCTTTATCTTGGTCGGCAAGGGCGACGGCCACGCCGCCGCCTCCTCCGCCTGCCACCTTGGTTTCGAGGGTCCGAGCACGCTGCTCTCTCGCTCAAAGTCTTGCTCGAGCCCAAGAACCTTCTCCCGCTAGAGGCTAGATCTTTTCCAAAGAAAGCCGGCCCCGCTTCCACTTCTAGCTCGCCCTGGCCCGGCGCGACCTCAAGCTCACCACCTTGGTCTCAAGGGCACGGCATGTCGCTTCTCGCCAAGCTCTTGCTCGAACCCGTGAACCTTGCTCCGCTAAGGGCAAGATCTTTCTCCGCCAGCTAGCGTCCGCTTCAATCGCTTCCAACTCTTGCTCGAGCGCCAGCACCTTCTTCTCGACAACCGCAGATCTTCCTTGACCGACGGAGCCCGATTTTTCTGCTGAGCTCCCGCCGAGCCCGAGGATCTGCCTTGGTCTCGCCGACGCCTCCGCTCCGCCTCTCGACACCTTTGCGGAGCAAAACTTCCACCGCTGAAGTCGCCATTCTCCTCCACCTCTCGACCGGGCATGAGATTCTTCGTAAAGCAGCCACGGTGTCGGGACGACAAGACCTCTTCAAATCGCCAAGGTCTTTGAAGAAGCCGGGCGTAAGAGCTCTAAGTAAAACTCCCCGCAAGATCCGAAGAAGAAAAATCACCGCAGCGGGCGAGCATCCCTACCGAGCAACGCGCGCGCGACGCTTCTCCAGTATTGCTCAAAGACCGCCGCCGCCGAATATCTTCGCCTCAATAGGGTGTGCGACAAGCCCGAATCCTTGAACAGGCAGTCACTCGAGGACAACGAACGCCCCCGGCATGAGATTCGCCGAGCGCCGCTTCCTTCGAGCAAATCCCACGCCGGAGTTTCTCGCCGTCCTCCGCATGTTCTTCGCCGGCGGCAACGAGGGGTCATCCCGAGCATGCTGCTCGCCAGAGGCTTCAAGCCTCTGGGCAGGTTTTTCGCCAATCCTCGGCTCGATCACCTCCCTCCTTGCACGCCCATCGTGCTCGGGAGGCCAAGGGCTCCGCCGCCTTGGTCATCCGCGACGAGGGTGTCCACCACCGCCACGCCTCCGACATCACAAGGTCGGGCGACGCTGCAACCTCCTCTCAGACGACACGATCAAGGAGCTCGTCAATCACCCTGCGAGAGTCCGAGCGGGACCTACGAGCTACGTCGCCCACGTCCGTTGGGTGGGGCTAGCTCGGGTTGACATGCACAAAATCGGGTTGACATCGAGGCTTACCTTTGGCCAGGTCCTCCTCTCCGCTAGCAGGAGGGTTCGCAGCCGCCGCAACCACCGGCTTGGCCCTCTCCTCGGCGGCCTAGGTGATCTTCGCCAGCCGGGGCTCGACCTCCTCCATGTCAACCCCCCACCGCTTTTCCCGACGCCGGCCACAGGTAAATGGTCAGGCGCCTACCGATGATCCCGAACTCCCGAGCTTTGATAGCTCACATGAAGTTGATCCTTCAGACGGCGAAGCTCCTCTCTAGCGCCTCCCGCCGCTTCGCTTCCATTCCTTCGATCACTCCTCGACGATTTGTTCGATTTGAACTCCCAAGTCGTAATTTCACCAAAGCCTCAGCGCTTACCTTCTCCTTCGATCGATACTCCATATGCCGCTTGGTGATCTTTACGCAACAAGATGCCTCTTCTACGCCGGAGCTCATGGGTGGCGGCGCCGACCTCTTGCCCTTCCCTTTTGGCCTTGGCAGCGGAAGGAGCACATCGCCATCGCTCGCCTCGGACTTGAGCTCGCCCACGCCAACCTCAGGCAATATTTTCTGTCAAGAGAAAACGGATGCCATCAAAAGAAAGCTCGGATGTCGCTCCTGCGCAAACACTTTGTAAGGCTCGGATGTTCTCCCGAGCATAAATCACCAAGATGCTTACCACCTTACCCGCTTAAGCATCGCTCATCGACCTGGCGCTTTGCTCAAACTCCTTGTTCTTCGGTCCGAACATCTCGCCGACCCTCTTCTCCACCCAACAGAGTCTGAGGCTATCACCGTGTTGCACGAGAAGTCAAGATGGGTTCAAGCAAAACTTATAAAGCAAAATCGTCAGAAGTCGCGAGGGCATACCAGATTCGCCTTCGCGGGTGATGTCTTCCCACCCGCCGGCTTTGAAAAGGGTGCTCCTCTTCCTCGGCGGAGATATCCTATTCGGAGGAAGTCGCGACGACATCTCGCCCAGAAGCCCCATCTCCGTGAGCCCATGGATCGCCATCGTGACCCGCCTCCTTGGGGGGTGATCAAGGCGCGGTGTCTCGCTTCTGCCGCCTCTCTAGTATAGCGCAGAACTCCCTCCGACTTCCAGTAGAACCATTATCGCCCACCAGCGACGGAGTCCTTGAGGGTGAAGATGGGGAACTCAGACGCAAGGGCGCTTCAACCGAAAGTACAGCCACGGTGGAAGAAGCACTACCTGGCGGAAAAGGTTGTAGAAATGGAAGAAGAGACTTGGCGTGGGAAGGATGCCCACGAAGCCTTCGCAGAGGTGGGCAAAGATGTTCAAGACAAGGATGGAGTTGGGGTTCGATGGGTGACCTCAAGACCGCATTGCTCGAGCACGCCCCCAAGAATTCGCTCTCAGCACCGGAGCCTGCTGATCGTGTAGAGCTCGACGAGACTATCTCGCTGCTAGGTGGCGCTGGCCCCTCGCCGCCGGATCCTCCAGTGTAGGGGTCCAGTACCCGTAATCCTCAAGAAGATTTTGAGCCTCTCCGCCGTGACCTTGTTTCAAGACCGAACCGCGCCATGGGAGACTCGAAGATGAAGCGCCGCAATGAGAAGGGAAGCCGAGAAGTTTGGAGGTTTGGAAGTCGAAGCCAGAAATTTGTGGCGGAGTGTTTGTCGAAGGGGCGAAGATGAAGGAAGGAAAAAGGCTTTTTCAACGCCCCAACGGATACCAGAGGCGGAGAAGACGAATGGGCAAATGAAAGCTGCCGATTGTTAACGCGGGCGGTCCGGCCCCGGCAGCTTCGACAGGCGCGGTTCCCGAAAAGTCGCTGTCGAGTCACGCCATGACGCTCGTGGGGAAGGAACTGCTGCAGTTTTCCTCGCTCGCCATGAAAGCACTATTTGGCCCAGACTTCGACCAAGTATGCTCGGGCTCACCGGAGCGCACTGTCTCGAGCCAAAGTTGTTCTGATGTCGAATAGATTCACTTCTATAGTTCTCTTTCTTCCCGAGCGCAAGAAATGGATGTCAAGCAAGCAGCAGAAGATTTTCGCCCGAGCATAGTTGTTTCTGCGCCAGAGCAACTTTTTTCGCTACGGGATTCCCCACTCCCGAGCTAGGGAAGCTTGGGCGCCATGAACTCTTCACGCCCAACCCAATCCCACTCTAAGAAGTCTAGAGGCTTAAGGCGAGGCCTCAAGAAGGCCTTTCCTCCCTTTAGCCTCGGGGGGCTAGCTGTCGGGATTGGATACACTGTACAAGACGACCATCGGCTCGACACCAACCGACCATGCCCTTGCCGACAACGATGCAGACCGACCTTCGCACCCCGCCCGAAAGCAAGCCAGCTCGGGGTCTCGACAAGGCGACGTGGCATTAAATGCATGGCGGCTCAAGGTTCAAGGCCGGATCCGCGCCGCCACGGTCCGGCCGACTTGGTCCGCGCCATCGTGCCCACGCCGCGTGGTACCCATACCGGTGGCGCTGCATCGCTCACAGACGTCCTCTACAAGAGCGCGCCCCTGTAATAAATGATTTGTCTCCTGAATTCCCTATAAATACCCCTCCCACGATGGATTGAGGGTTGGACCTTCAGACATGCACACACTTACACACATCACTTGCTCACTAAGTTCTTAGGATCGCTCAGGCCTCCCGAGCAAACGCCTTTGTAACCCACTTTCACATACTAGAGCAATCATCGGACGAGGGTTATTATGTCCCCGTGAGAGGCTCGAACCAGATAAAAATGACCCCTTGTGCCTTACGATTGTCCCAGATACCTTCGCTCCATTGCTCGGCATACTCAGACGTATAACACTTGCAGAAAAGGGGCCCCAAGTTGATCCCTCATTCAACAAGTAAGCTCGGCGGGGGACCCTGTCCCGAATCGTCGACAGTAGGTTTTTCAGATGCGGGTTGGAGAATAGAAACTTAGTGGATTTTGGTCTTTTGCAAGATGGGATCAAGACTTGGATGGTTCTCACCCTTGAGATGGCCTTCAAGAGGCATATACGATAATTCTTCACATACTGTGTGAGCTATTTTATACACTCATGTCTTTTACATTCACAGATATCTAATTGTGGTATGTGATGAGATGTTTGTTCATATGCTCATATGTATTCCTAGCATGTTCAAAAATGTTATATCTTATATCATGCCTTTTCATGCTTAGAATTTATTTATCATGATTCATGCTTATGCTTAACTGAATATACCATGATAACTCAAGCACATATATATCATCACCTCTCTTTTGATTTCATTGGTTATCCATTTGAGGGGGAGTTAATGGATTTTTGGTAAAAATTTCTTTCGTTTGCTTTTTGGGAGGATTGTTCTTTCAGTTTTCTTTCGTTTGCTCATACCAATATTGTTGAGTGAACACCCATCAATATATCACCCATTCAATCCCGTCATCCTATGGAGGTCCACCAAATAAAAGGGTAAGTGTCGAGGACTGAGAAATCTATGCCTGGTCAACGGATGGTCAACAAAGCCCTTAGCTCGAGCTCGAGCCGCGAGATCTTTGACCACGACGTAGACCGCGCGGCTCCCTTACGACCTCGAGCTAGGGGGGCAAGGAGTCAGCTTCCGCTCAGAGGGTCAAGCTCGAGATACGAATCGTGCATTCAACCGGCGGTTACGAAGGCCCTTAAGTGGTGGAGTTAAGCCAGACGTGGGCGGCAAATCCGGGACGGTTACAGCCCACTTTCATTGCGCACGAAGCCACTCTCCCAGGAATCTCTCTGGGAGGTTTCCAGTAATGGCTAAGAGGGGTATATAACCCCCTGGGACAACCGTACTAAGGGAGATATAGCGACACACACACACACACACAAGTACTCAGGCTATGGAAACTCGAGCTAGAAAAGACCTTCTTGTACTCAAACATAGTGAGATTCACCGCCTCCAGGCAAGACTGGAGTAGAGCTATTACCTGCCATAGGGGCTCGAGCCAGTATAACTCTTGGTGTCCTATTCTTTGTCTTTACCTCCGACCATTAGAGCAGTAGGACCGACCCTTCGGTGAGTGAAGTCAATTCAGGGTCCCAAATACACGATCAACCCTCTTTCTTTTCTGCGGTCCGGCGATCCCGATCGTCGACAGTAAGGATGTTTACTTTTTTATAGAATTTTTAGCATACTCTATTTTTTAGTAACTCTAAACCACATGTCATTGACTTTTATAATATAATAGATTTTGCTTCCTCCTTCGTGTTACACACAAACACGCGAAATAGGGCACCATGAGGCCTAGGTATCATAATTTTAAATGTGTGAATTCAACCAAATTTTGTTATATTTTTTGAAACTTTCAGTTTTATGGTACATATCCATCTATAAAAATTCAAATAAAACACATACCTTTGAAAAATATACTTGAATTCAAATATTTGAATTAATTTAGATCATATGTTTTGCTGATTTATATATAAAATCAGCATATACCTACAATCAAACTATCATGAAAAAAGGAAAACTCTAGTTTAAATCTTGTAAACTAGTTAGAAAACTAGTTAAACTCGATATCTTAAAATTTCAAAAAATTTGCATGTAAATACATAGGGGAAATACCTATTTTGGATCATGGTACTAACACCATAGTGTCCCAATTAATTGTAACACACACACACACACACACACACACACACACACACACACATATATATATATATATATATATATATATATATATATATATATATATGTACATACAAACACACACATACATATATGCATGTACATATGTATATTTATATGTATACATATACACATATATATGTATATTCTTCTTATACACTTTCGTATTAAGTTTTAGGTTGCAATTCATACATAAATCCAAATTGCTAATTTTTTGAATTTATATTTATTTTATTGTACTTGACATGCACTCTTTCTATTTAATCTAAATTTATTTTTATTTAATTTATTATTTTAGTTTTAGGTTAAAATTCATATACAAATCCAATTACTATTTTTTATCTAAATTTCATTCTAAATTTTAGCTATGTAGGGATTTTAATTTGGAGTTTGTATGAAACTGAATTGTGAATTTTTTATTCTAATTTTATGTTATTATCTTTTGTTTAAGTTTAAATTTCTATTATAGATTATAATTCATATACAAATCCAAATGCTAATTTTCATCTAATTTTTTTCCAAATTTTACCTACGAGGGTTTAAATTTGTTGTATACATTGCTAATTTTATTTTATTTTCATTCCAAAATTTTGATAATTTTTATTTAATTTCAAATCTCATATTTACGATACAATTCATATACAAGTCCATCTACCAATTTTTATCTAATTTTTATTCTAAATTTCACCTATGTATAGATTTTAATTTAGAGTTCGTATGAAAATAAAAGGCTAATTTATTTTTTAATCCAAATTTCTATTTTATACGTGTACTTTGGCATGGACCCTTTATTTTAATCTAAGTATTTTAACTTGGATCTGCTAGATAGATGATTACATGTTCTTCTTTAAATAATAACATGCAATGATTGCTATAGTTAAACTTAGTTAAGATCCACTAGATTAAGGACTAATGTTTTATATTTTGTCAGAATTTTTAGCATATTTCTCTTTTTTATTAATAGCTCTAAAATACCCGTCAAATTAGTTATCGAATTAAGGGCAAAATGTTTTGCTTTTTATGAGAAATTCTAGACTATTTTTCTTTTTTTCTTAGCAGCTCTAAAATACCTATTATGAGCTTTTAATATATATATATAGGAAAAATATCTTTTACTCCTGAGTGTAGTTACTCCCATCTCTAAAATATTACCTAAACGAACTTGAAATACTCCTTTATTACTTTTGGTACACTCATACACTAATTATAAGATACTCCAATGTGAGCACATGAAAAAATAACAAGGGAGTCCATGATTTTTACCGTATTTTGCAAATACCTTCATGTTACATAAAAAGGAGTATGTCCAAAAAATATACATACCACCTCTGAAAAAATGTATATATCACCTAGATGATCTTATATACTCGTATACTACACATACATACTCTTCGTTACACAAGATTTATAACGCAGCATAAGGGCAAATTTTTATGTGTTTATTCTTGGATTCGCAAAAGTGCACAATTGGCTACCACATCTTTGTCTAGCGAGTGGCTAGAGAATGCATTGTGCCATACATGTCGGTCATCACCCCAAAATGAATGGAATCACATCACGCAGGTGATTGGTATGCAGGGGCGGATCTACAGGGTATGCCAGGTGGGCCACGGCATACCCTGTAGATTCGACCCAATATAGTCCATAATATCGTCATTATCTTATACAGTCAGCTTGTAAAGGTCATAACTTTAGATCCGTAGATCCGATTGAGCTGATTCTTATTGTGTTAGTTTCAAAATTAAATCTAGTTTTTGCAGTTAAAATTTCACATCAATCCAACGGTTGGATCTTTGATAATTACTATTTAAGTTAATATGTATCAGTCTGTTTTTGCTGAAACCGAAGCAGTTATTTATAATTTGTTTAAAGGTGATTTGAGAATCAATAAAAATTTGTTTTAGTTTCTACGCAATCATTCACCCCCTGATTGCTATATTAATGTATATCGATCCTACATGTGATTTGAGTACAAAACTGTTAGTTGATTTATAGAGTAGAAACAAATATAATTGCTACTTTGCTAGAGACTAGAGAGTTGCTTGTTGATGTATTGCTTTTTTTTGTTTATAGAGTAGTTGAATTATGAAGAGGAATGGAGACATTGCATCTCTTTTTCGAAAACATGCAGCAAAGAAGGCTGCTGCTGCTTCATCTCTTTTCGAAACAACATTGCAAAACGAGAAGCAAAGAAGGCTACTGCTGCTTCATCTCTTTTCCGGAAACATTGCATCTCTTTTCCGGAAACATCTATTGAGCGAGATATTTTCTTCCAAGTTGATGAAAATGATATAATCAAGAGTTTCATAACTATTAGAAGGCGGAGACCAGACAAGAAGGACAAAAAGTAATATTATATTCTTTGAACTATTTTAAGTGCGTAAGCTTCTTTTATACATATTTCATACTTAAAATGTTCGAACTATTTATATTTTAGTTTATACTTGTATTATCATGTTTCTAGTTATTTTATACTCGTATACCGAATTTCTCGACAACATTTATAGTTGTTTACCGAATTGTTCATTGGATTTTACCCGAATTGTATATTATAATATTAGCTCGGCATACTCTAACTTAAAATCCTAGATCCGCCACTGTTGGTATGAGGTGGATTCCTCACAAACCTCACGTTAAACTCGTTATGATGCAGAATTTATCAATGTTAGATACTGTACGTATGTACAGTAATCTTCAGAAGGAAAACATGTTTGTCCGCCGCAAAACTGCTGGTGGCTTCTGTTCGTGCTAGAAATTGCCTGAATGCCAGTTGATTCCTTTCAAAAGAATGGTGCCGGTAACACCCACGTTCAAATTTGCTCAGGGCCTAGAGTGTATCCACGCAAACATAGCACTAGGATTCAAATTTCGTCGAATTTTGGTGAATTTTCAGATTTCGGACCACCACAAAATCTAAACTACTGCCGAATAAAAAAAACTTAAAAATTTTGAAATTACTACAGTAATTTCATTTTTCGGTGAAATTTTGCCGAAATTTGGTATTTTTGTCCTTTTTGGGAACTTTTAGGACCAAATTTGGTCCAACAACCCTTAAAAAAGTCATCTTCTATGAAAATTTGTTAAAAAAATGAATTTTGAGACATTTTAAAAGTTTGATAGAAATATCGTTAAATTTTTATAAAATTGTACAAGCTTTATAACAATCTAAAAATTTTATGGTACTATACTTAGTAGTGTAGGATCATAAAAAAAATTAAAAATAATTGAACTTCATTTGTTATCTTTAAAAAATCAAAAATGTAATGAACATAATTAGGACACTAATCTTTTTAGAATTTTATAAATTTTCTCGTGTGTGATCAAGATCTAAAATTTTTATGAGAGATTAATAATTTTCTCAGTACCATTCTATAAAATTTTCAAAAAAAAAATTCAACTTTTTTTATTTTGTTCAAATTTGCCGATAAGCCTTTTAACAAGCAGTAGCACTCTTCAAAATTTTAAAAATTTATGATGCTTAATCATCATCTAATAATTTTATGAGAATATTATTGATGCATCATAACCATGGACAAAAAATTTCATAAGTTTTTAACTTGGTTTGAACTAATTTTCATTTAGTTCAAACTTGTCGGTCAGTGTTTTATCAGGACAGTAGCAAGATTTGAATTTTTAAAAATTCCCCAGATAAGATATTCATCTGAAATTTTTATGAAAACATCATTGATATGTCAGAAATCTCTATAAAAATTTTAAAAAAATTTTACATCGTTTGAATTATTTTTTGTTAAGTTGAAATTTACCAAAATTTAGGCAATTTCACCCAAAATTTCAGATATTTCGCCCAAAATTTAGTCCAAAAATTCCGAATTTGAATTTTGTTCGGATTTTGTCCGAAATAACGAAATTTTTCCAAAATTTCGGATTTCGGTGGGAGCAAGGTATAAACCAAAAACGAATTTTGTAACCTTGCCTAGCACATCGTTTATATTTTTATCCTCACTTCGCGATACCTCGAAGACTCGAACTACATCTCAGTACATGGCTGTGTGTCCATTGGCACAGACACATGGCGACGCTTCACATTAACAGATCGGAGTGTTACAATGCTACTGTTAGAACTTTCAACTCTTTGAGCATGTTCAATGTACGGTCGGGCCAATAATATGATCCCAACTCAGTGCTGCTCTACAGTCTACATGACTGCCTGGTCACACGAGGAGCAGATCACTCCTAGCCAAGGATTTAAATTTTGGCAAAATTTCACCGAAATCTCGGATTTCAGGCCTCCATGAGATTAAAATTACTGGTAGGATAAAAAAAATTGAAATTGCTACAATAATTTCATTTTTCGATAAAATTTCACCTAAACTGGCCAAAATTTTGTGAAATTCAATCGGATTTTGCTGTTTTTTTGGCCGGATTTGACTGGAATAACATCAATAATTCATAAGAAAGTGATCAAGAACCCCTGGCTGGTGGTAAGAAAATACACTCGGCAGTTTAAGGATGAAAACGGGAGAATTTCCGTAGCTTATCTGCAAGAGCTCACCTGTGGGCCGGGCATGAGGCGGGCGGCGAGGAGGCCGTGGTCGAGTAGCGCCTCGGTGTCCTCGGCGGCGGTGGCGGACGGCAGGTTGCCGTGGCTCGTGGGCGGTGAGCAACAGGTTGTGGTCTCTTGGATTCCTCTCCCTCAACTCAGGGACACACACCGTAAAGAGACTTGGGAAGTGAGGTCGGATTGATCGAAGCATTTCGATCAAACGTATGAAATCTTATGGAAAATAAAGTGGAGAGAAAACTGATTAAAAAAGTAAACTAATGAAAGGGCGGGATAGTGAATTAGTCATACATAATGCTTGTTGAGTAAATGAAGTCTGTTTGAATTGTTGATGAGTTCGCTTAGAATTATGTGCCTTTTTTGGAACTTGCTGATGAGGAAGTCTCTATATTGATCACAGTAGGTCGGAACACGAGGAGCCGTGGATGTCATTAGTTTTTCTTAGACCTCGGCGGACAGTCCATGAGCATTGCAAGTCTACTTTTAGCTCTGCAAACGAAGCGTCGTCCAAGTAGTTTAAAATGTTTCCGGAGGCGAGAGTTAACAAGGCTAATTTTACCTCTGCAAATGATGCATCATCCAAGTAGCTTAACATGCTGATCATGATCTCAAAATTTTATAGTAACATTAGTGATGCATCAAGACTATTCACAAAAATTTTCAAAATTTTCTAATATTGTTTGAACATTTTTCATTTGGTTGAAATTTATCGGTCACCCTTCATTTGCACTATCCGAATTTTTAAAAATCCATGAAGCTCGATCATCATCTAAAAATTTTATGAGAATATTTTTGATTCATCATAACCATGCATAAAATTTAAAATATTTTTAACATGGTTTGTACTATTTTTCACTCGGTTCAAACTTGTCGGCCAGTATTTTATCAGGACAGTAGCAATGTTTGAATTTTTAAAAATTCCATAGACTTTATAATCATTTGAAATTTTTATGAAAATATCATCTGTGTCAGAAATCTCCATAAAAAAATTTAAATTTTTTTGACATCCTTTAAACCATTTTTTGTTCAATTGAAATTTACCAAAATTTCGGTAATTTCGGCCAAAATTTCGGATTTTTTGGCCGAAATTTCAGAAATTTCGGTGCAAAAAATTCTGAATTGAATTTTTCTTTTTTTATTTCCATCTGGATTTCATTTGAAATAATGAGATTTTGCTAAAATTTTGGATTTCAGATGGCGACGATATGTAACATGAAAACAAACACTTGAAGACTATGCCGAGTCAGGCCCAAAGGCGCAGCTATAGAAGCGGAAACGGAGGCAAGGAAAAAAAAGGAGGCGTCCCATCAAGCCATCACCAGTTCACCGCTCACTACGAATAGGCGGCATGCGCAGGCTCTTCCGCTCTCGTACTGGAGCGAGGCAACTTGCGCACCAGTGCTGGGACCCGCACTCGAAAAGTGATCACTATTCTGGTATCCTCTCCCTCTCTTAAAAAATGACTCTTTTCTTAAAAAAAAAAAAAAAACCTAACTCCCTCTTTCACTATAGAAGACATGGCGGCCAATAGGAGCATAGGAGGACTGGGGTGCCGCAGACACATGCCGTGGGAGGTGGGCGGCTCAAGACCAACTACCAAGCACACTGCTGCACTTCAACAACAGGAGCCACAGAGAAAGAGCGCAGGAGTGACGGTGGCATGGGGCAGGTGTGGGTGCACAAGAAGACCGATGCCGTGGAGGGGAGCGCGGGAGACCCTTCTATGGTAGAGGAGCATGGAAGGTGTCTTCTACGGTAGGTAGGGAGCTAGATTTACAATTTTATTTGGGAGAGAACTATGTTTGGAAAAAAAGAGAAGAGGGTGGGACTAGAATAGCGATCACTTTGCAAGGTTCAAATTTTTTTTCAAGTTTGGTTCCTCTCATTATGAAGTTGTAAATCTGGTCTCTTCTCGACCACTGTAGTCACCAATCATACTCCTATACCATTGCAGTTGGATCTATGGTATAGGACCATAGCAGGTGACACTTGTCGTATTTCGATCCTTCTGTACTCGAGAATAGGCTAGATTTGTAATTTTCACTCAGATAAAATGCCAAACTTAAAAAAAACAATTAGGCCAAGAGGACAAAAAAGACAAAAACTCCACACCTGACATGGCGAATGTCATCATCCCTCGATTTCTGGGGCCGATGAGGCCCACCATCCTAGCCACATCGCCGTCGCTACAGCACACCGTAGACGTATACGCTTCAACACATGTCGCCTAACAACTACAGGGACCCATGTGTCAGTGCAAGTTAACTACACATGGGGTTATATAGTGTGGTATTATCGAGAGATTAATGGAACTTGTTTTTTTGGGTATAAGGCTACACACACCACTCACCTCCTACACACACATGCGCGTCTTATGCATACGCTAAAGAATTGTTTGAAGGCTCCATGGCCTCGGAGCACGGATATGTAATGTCTTAATGAACATGCACGCGTGTGTGTACCCATTTTTAATCGGTGAGCACTTGTGTCGAATCGAAGGTTCGAACACGGGTAGGTAGCACGCACAATGGCAATGCTTGAATGGCAACTTGTTTTGCTTTCTAACTATTGTTTTTCAAGGTTCGTCCAGCTCTCTAAGGGCATGATTCCAATCCAAGGGCAAATCCAACCACGACGGGTACCCCCCCAACTCTCCGACAGCCATGGCCTAAGCGCTCGACCCCATACGTGATTTGTTGAGGGAGGTCCCATACTTCTCACGAGAGATCCCCTCACGCCTCACGGACTCCCAAAGGGAGCATTGAGGGGAGGTCCCCTCGTACCCCGTATGGTGTTGAGGGGAGGTCCCTTCGTACCCCGTGGACCCTAAAGGAAGCTTTGACGAAAGGCCCCCTCAAACCCCACTAGAGGTCTCCTTATACTACATGGGCTCTCCTAGAGGGTGTTGAGGGGAGGTTCCTTCATACCTCATGAGCTCTCTAGAGGAAGTACTTGGGGTGGTCTCCAGTCCTCCAAGGAACCTTGCCCTGCCCTCTATTTGTAGGGCACATGGCGGGACGCCCGGTCCAAGAGGGTGCCCCCCTTTAGGTGCCCATGAAGATGGGTGGGCACCCTCGTGCTACATAGGGCCAACTGCCGAGTGGGTTCACCGGCCAAGTCCCCTGTGGGACCTTGGAGTCAGAGATTTACCCCCTACAAGACGATGATGTAGGATTTACTACCTCCCCACTAGATACCAAGATACTCTGCTTAAGCTACTGTAGTAGGGGTAAGATGGTATTTTGTGTAACAGGTTGAGCGTCTATAAAAACTCACTGTAACCCATACTTATAATTGGAACTTTGATGAATACAAAACATACAACTGATGTGTCCTCAGGGAGCCCAAACCAGGAGGTGCCCCTCTACCCCACCCCCCACAAGGAGCACACCAGCAAAAGTTGAGCGACTACCTTAGCGCCCGAACCTATATAAACCCTCAAGTCAACCCTCTCTCTCGTGGATGGCGACCTGTGAAATGGTTGTATACGTGTATTTAAACTAGAGTTGGTAATATAGTTGTATACGTGTATTTTGATGGCAAAATGTGGAGATCTTTTCAAGAACAATATTTAAAAAGTTTGATCAGTTATAATACATTATGGAAAATTCAAGCTAGCGCCTTAGCAAGATATGTTTCTTTTATTTTGAATATCCATAATCATTTACAATTTAAGTAATATACTATTATATCACTTATTTTGCTAATCTTGATATGCAGATCGCTACTTATTGGACGCATATTTATGCATTTTGGGATGCTTTTCTCGAGGTATCTTCGTTGTATTACGCTTTCTCATATACTTCTCTTTAATTCATACATAGATTTAAAATGCACAACACTATTATAAGCCCGGCCCCTATCTATTTTATCGCGTGACTTCTACAGTTCTCCCATCCGCTGCCGAACCCACTAGCTACCTCGCTCTCTGCTGGGTCGGCAGCCGTCCCAAGACCCAAGACGCAGATTGCTATCGACATGCGGGTCGCTGCTTCCATCACCCGTAGGTTGTCGGCGAGGCGACTTAGGCCCTGCTTTGTTTTAGCCGATTCGGATTCGGCTCTAAAAGCGAATCGAAACAAACAAATTTGATTCTAGAATCCGATTCTCACAATCCAAATTTCACCCATATACACTAGAATCTACAATCCACTTCATACGTGCTTCTGATTCCAGCTTTTGGAGAATCGACCTCTCTACGGCCATAATCCAGAATCGCTTTTGAGAATCCAAAATTCAAACAAACACGCCTTAACGTAAGAGAAGCACTGAACTGAAGCAGCCGATAAGCTTTTATACGGGTTTCACCGGAGGAAGCTTCGCGCGGGGCGCGCCGAGCCGCGTTTCGTGGATGGGGTCCCCCACCCCACTCGCGGAGAGGCAGCATTTTGTGGACCGGCATGCGGTATTGGGCCTTCAGCCTATGTAATTTGTGGGTCAAATCGAGATGTCGAGGGGTGAGACTTAAGTCACGGGATCTGGCCCGTCCATGATTGAAATCACGAGCTTCCTCTTGCTGAGAGGAAAATTTTTCATTTCTCTGTACTGTGTTATGCTTAACTAGATGTCTTTGCGTTGCAACGAAGTACTAAAAGAGAGTAATATATACCTGCAAAACATGATTCTCTAAGAACTGATTATAGATTGTAATTGTAAAGAAGTTGATTATTCAAAAACTAGAATCCAAAAGTATATATAAAGTGGATTGTAGATTCTAATATATATCGGTGGATGGGTAGGCTGGATTATGAGACTCGATTTTTAGAATCAGGCTGTTTATTTTTTTATTTAACTTTTGGGGCCAAAATCCAAAAGCAAAAGCAAAAACAAACAGACCCTAAACCATATCACGTACATCAATTTTATCTTACACACATATAGTGAAACATACGTGCACACATTTAGGTCAAACCGGACATAAATAAATGTCATCAAGCATTCTGATTTTCAAATAGTGCTACAAGGCAAAGTTTTGCTCTCCCAAAAAATGCATTCATAGCCTCATCCTCTCCTCATTTCTTCTCACACAACGCTCTCCGCTTCCCCCTGACTCCAATCCGCCCTACAACGCTCTTTCCTCGCTGACGTTGCGCCATCACCCAGCTCAGGTCTTAGCCCCATCGCCTGGCCACCTCCCGCCGCATCGGGCTCCTCACCGCACCCCACCACTACTCGTGGGTGTCAATTTGTACCATGGGTATCCTATGACATGTGGACTTTACTTTTTATGAGATATATATTAGAAAAATAAAACCCTAACTCACTAACTTAGTGTCTCGGTGGGAGTGCAGCTCACACCCCCCATTCCCCGATCTACTTGCCTCCTCCCTCCCGAGTCTCACCGCCCTCCGCCTCCACCTCCCTCGGTGCCAGCTTAGCCCCCTCGCCTCCCTCCGCCTCCACCCCCCATAGCCCCTCACTTCTATTGCCCCCCATGAACCCCACAATTGCCTCTCGGGCTCCTCCCTCTCCCTCTTGAGTCCTGCCACCCCAGCCACCTCCCTCCCCCACGACCCCCTCACCCCCATCATCCCCCACGGCCTCCACAACTGCCTCTCGCACCCCTCCCTCCTGAGTCTCGCCGCCATCCACCTCCCACCATCGCCTCTGCCTCCCTCAGCGTCCGTTCAGCCCCTCGCCTCCCACTGCTGGTTTGCCTCGACCACCTCATCCCCCACGGCCCTCTCACCCCCATAGCTGCCTCCCGCGTCCCTCTCTCTCCCTCCCAAGTCCCACAGCCTCCACCTTCCTTAGAGCCAACTTGGCCCCCTTACCTCCCTCCGCCCCAGCTGCCTCACTCTACATGTGAGCACATCGTAGGCAGTGCTTGCACGGTGTCGTGGGCACATCGGTGGCCTTCCCCTCTGTCAGGTATGCCATTTCCTATCCTTCTTGGGAATGGAATAGATTTGTGCCCGTAAGTACCTATTGGATGCCGTACCTATCGGGTTTGAGCGTGAGCACAGACTTGTATCTATAAAACTTAATAGGTTTGGGTAGGTAACAGGTGTTCATGTTCGGGTGGCGGTCTGAGACAGTCATACAAACAGAGAGTAAGTAAAAGCACATTTGAGAAAAGCGTCCAAGCGCTCCGCGGTTAACGTGTCGACTGCGAGCGGGAGGTCTAGAAACATCTTCTCGATTGTGCCAAGACGCACAAGCACCATGAGAAGCATGAACACTCCGACCATCTCCAGTTGCACAAATTAAGTCAAAGAAGTGACCAAACTTATCACCCATCACGTACGAAGTCAAAACCACATCCTGGAGGAAACAAACTAAGAGTACAGAATCGAAATGCCAAGGAGCAGGAAGTCGAGGGAATTAACCCTCACCTGCCGAATCAGTTGCGCCAATGCACGTCTCGGCGGACCGGATTTGTAGGTTGCCTAGCGTGGCAACGCGTCCTTCGTTGGTTGGTGTTGAGGAAGAATCCCCGCGGCCTCACCGCGCAAGTCCACTGTGTCGCCTAATTGGAACCCTCGCCGACCGCCGCGGAGCGTACGTACTCCGTCATCGCAGTTGATGAAGAAGCCGCTGCGCATGTTCAGCGGCCACCAGATCGCACTCGCCGGCGGCTCCACCATCTGGATCGGGGCGAGAGTGAGAATGAGGTAGACGGGAGAGAGACGAAAGAGGATGAGGATGTGTGCGTATGTGTGAGAGGATAACAGAGCATGCATGAGCCTACGTGTATCGTGCGCGAGGGGAGAAAAGGACGACGGATACATACATACTCATCTTTTATATTAATAGACAAGAGAAGAGAAGAGAAGAGAAGAGAAGAGATAGTAAAATTGGGCCATGCCCATAGAAGCTTAACTGATCAAATCTGCTGGACTGTCTGGGTCGTAATCTGTCCCATGGTATTCCGGCCCAAGCTTAGATGGTACAACTGTTTGACGTTGCTTTCATCTTGAATTAGGTTCTGTAGATTCTTTGGGTTATTAATTTCTTGTCTCAACATAGTACTCCTTACCCGCTTATGTATTCGTGGTGCGATACTTTACTACTCGAGCCACCGTACATACATATCGTCAGTACATTTATACATTGCAGGGGCTCATCACAATTGACAACAGGGCTTTTGCTCGGGGCTACTTATTTTCAAGAGGTATTACAACCCTGAAGGTAACAAGGATAATGTATGAAGGTAATAAATTCTGCTTTGAGGGGGACAAAGATTGTGCACTTTGTACTATGCTGAGGTTTTCAATCCAACCTCCAATGTTCATATGTTACCAGGAAGGTTTTTCAGTCCAACCACCAATATACCACGAACAAGACCTCTTGTGTCTGTTCTAGAATAAAATGCATTGCACTCATGTTATATTTGTCGACAGAGTATCACCAATATAGTAGTTTCAATTGGCAAGTGGCGTGTAAAAAAGTCTTGCTCCGGCTTTTGTTTAGCAGATGCATGTATATATATAGTGGCTTAACTATTTCCGATCCCAACTTGCTGTTACAAAAATACGATAGAACTCCAAGGATAACAAAACAAACACCAGCAGTATAACGAATTCGGAATCTATATGCCCTCTCGGCACGACAGCTGCTAAGCTCATGCCCAAGACGCATGGATTTGAGTGACATATACCCTAAACAATGATTGGCTTGAAGCCAGCACAAGTACTTCAAACTACCACTGCACGGATGCATCCAAACAGGAATAACAGATCAGTAGTGGCTGGGAGTGAGAGCCATCAAATGGAATCAGCACAAACACATTGGCGACTAATCAAATGCCTCCCTGCAACTCCTTTTGAATCAGCTCAGAATCCCAAGCATTTGTCCTCACCCTTTTGGACTCATGTCTGGGGCATACGACCACGGATAGGCAAGTGTCTCTCCAAGCCCTTGAGCACATGCACACTCTTCTTGCGTTGCTTTCACAGCACTCGCACATCTTGTTGCTTGTGGTGTCTGCATGGGAAAAAAAATCCATGGGGATTCAGTAGCTAGAGAGAATTTCCCTAGAAAAGTTCAAATGCCTTAGCCTAGTTGCTTGTCTCCATGCTCTTTTATCTTCTAGTTCCACTAAAACAATGCACTAAGCCTTTGCTGCCAAATATAAAAGACCCATGCCACAACAGTGCCTTCAGTCTTCTGTAGCAGAATAACAAAGGGAATTGCCCCTTGAGAAAAGCTGAAATGGCTTAGCCTAGCTACTTGTCATCTTGCCCTTGTACCTTTAATGAAGAATCCTGTTTAGTTAGTGCCTGATCATCATTGGGATTAATATAATGGCACTTGCTTAACCCTACTTCGCCCTATGTCCTTTCCTTGAGATTCTTCCGACAAAGTTGGTGGCCTTTCCATGCATGCAAAATTAGGATGTTGAATAACCTTTTCTGGGAATAGTAGTCCAAATCATCACTTTTCTAGCTCATGTGTACTTTTTTGGGCAAATTTATCCTCCTTCTGAACATTATTGCAAAATTAGCTCAATCCTTGACTATGAAAGTGTCAAAAGATAGACATATGTCGCCTTTTGCACTCCCCTAGCGTGGAAGTCCTTACGGCGCAGCAAACCACCGAAGCTACCGCGGTGAGGGATAAAGTTATTTTTACAATTACGCAGAAGAGAGCCAGATTTACAAAAATAGAAAAATTACCATGGAGTTAGAATGGCTTCGTAGTAGTCATGCAACAAGCATGTAGCATAGCTAGGTTCAGCCAAGGAGGAACCAGCAGGCCCCAACTATTGCCATATTTGATCAGGACGTTTGGAATGCTCTGGATCACAAGCTTTTGTTGTTCTGATGTGACTCTAATTTTGGTGTTGTTTAAATAATCAACCTAGTCTCTGATTGATCTGCCTTTTTGGTTGCTGGATTTGGGTGTTTTGAAGATGCATACACAGCCCAATCTGGACCATACTTGCTAGGAGTGGTGATACGCAAAAGCATGCGCTTAATTAGCATAAGGATCGACACGTGTGAAGCTGCTTATAGTTGATATATAGGAAAATTTCGAAAAGTAACAATAAAAGATGATCACGACGTTACTAATTTAATTCTCAGGGTTGAACGACTTACTGGCTAGCGCTCTTTGCTGAAATTATATATGTGTCTCATGCTGATAACCTTGTTATTGTCTGATCAAGTAAGTTTAAAGATTGCAAGACACATATTCGTCTGTAAGTCGCAGGCGTACGTGTGCAAGAGCCAGTGAAAAATATACGCCAAAAGTCCTAACGGATAAACGTTCGATTATGCTTAGCGAAAATATGTACGGACATCTAACAAAATTAAAAAGTGAAACTAATTAACTATGAAGAACTTACTTTCAACTGTACTAGTCCGAGGCAAGAGATTTATGTACACAGTACGACCACTGTATTAATTAGACAATATCTTCTTCAAGTTTCAACCTCTAGGCTCAGCGTGACTGTGACATAGTGTGTGACCACAAATTCAAACCAAGTCTGCGCACTAACAAAAATTATAGCCGCCCTAGCTATGAACATAAAATCATCGCATTGCTTTTCATAATCTAAGAACTTGCTTAAACTAATTGCCTAGCTGTACGAAGTTTGGCAGTGGCAGATCGACCTGCTGGGTGTAAGGGTCTATAGGACACATCCTACCCCCGACGAGAAGAAGCGGAAGGGTGGCTAGCGGAGAGCAGAAGAGGCGGTGGTGCGGCGGGCTATAGATGGATGAGCACCCTCTAAGATTTTGGCTTAGATCCACCACTACTAGCTGGAGTAGCTTCTACTACTTGCATGCCAAGCAGAAATAGATCCTATGCAGTCGATAGAATTGTAACTTAAGTAGTTCCTAGCTGTCAGGACCATTTGATCGAAGCAATGAACGGTCCGAATCACCTAATAATCAAAATCAGCACTATGTTTTTCTAAATAGTACTTTGTAGACTATCTCTTTTTGATCTGATCCGTATTAAAGTTGCAGTCGTAACTGGGACTTTGTTGGATCACTTTCCTCGCCAAGTGCCGTGATCCGTCCTACCACTCAGCAACTTGCAGCTCGTCAGAATCATCTCCGTTCGCGTTTTCTGGAAGTGACAACTGCTATATCGAAATCAGTTACCACGAGAAAACTCAAGATTCGTCATTCATCACTCATCAGCAAGTTATGAAATCAAAATCAAGGAATATGGAATATTAGGATGATTAGGCATATACACATGATACATGCCGAAGACCACAGTGCTGCCTCCTATATATCACAGAGCATAAGATTTCGTTGCCATACGTCGTCGTCTCTATGCACGCAGGCACAATAGTGTTCCGTGGTCCCAATTCGTGGATGCTTGATCCGCGAATCAAACGCTCTTTACCGCATATACAATGCCCCAAACGCATGCATCGGTTTCAGAGGGGGGAATAAAGCTCGCGCCCGGCAGCTAGCCTTCGATCGGTTGTTACGACGTACTCGCAGCTAGCGGAGGATAACTTGCGATAAGAATCTGATATTTGGTCCCCGCATGCAGCTTTAATTTATGAGGGGAATTAGTAACCAAATTAAACTATCGCAATGACATTTACGTTGTCACTCATCGATCGATCGATCCCATGCACATGCACATGCCGTGGTGTCAAGAGAAAACTTTGGGTTGTTGGTTACTACGGCTCACGGACGCAGGCATATATCCTGCGTAAAATTTAAATTTATAGCACGTATTTTAGCTTGTTACATAGATTAAAGAGATATTAAAAAGATTAGACTAGTCCTAATTACAAGGAGATATTAAAAATGATTAGACTATCCCTAATTATTATCTGTATGCACTATATTTAATACATGCATGTAAAGAATATCAAGTAAATTTAATTATTTCTTAGAGGTATAAAGGAATATTACACTAATTTACATTAAAATGTAAAATACGTATCGACAATACTGTTAAAGATTCTGGTATTGCTAAAAGCTTGGAATCCTTTATTCTCAGGGAGTCTGGTAATCAAGATAGTGGAATTTTGCAAGAATCTGGAGGTCAACATACGAGCGCCGCTCCCATTGGAATTTCTGGTGATGAATGTTGGGTGATGATTCCAGATTCTAATGTCTCAGAGACCTGACGATTGCATACTTCCAGGTTTCGGCAGAGAAACTGGAAAGAAGTTCTTCCCTGACGAGTTATGTTGTTTTGGTTGTCTCTTGTTTCCCTGACTAGTATGATTTGAAGAAGATGGCAGTGATTCAGTGTTCAACTGGAGGAATGTTGTGGTTGTTTGTTGTGTCTGGTATGATGGTAAATGTTGGGTTGAGTTGCGTTTCCAGGTGCTTATATCTAAGGTTGTTAGTTGGTATTTTGCTTTGATTTGTCGGGGCCTAAAGTTGTGCTCAGCTCATATGGTTGATACTGGCCGTGTTTTTGAGTTTAAGGTTGTATGGACGCTGATCGAATGTTAGAACTGGGGCATTTGTTGATGTCTGATCTAAAAAAACAATACTGTTAAAGAAAATACGGCATGTATACATGGATAGAGGGAGTAATATGCACGTACGCATTGATTCATCCACTGCGGGGGCGTATATGCGTCTCGTGGATCGATCGCACGTGCACGTGAGGTACGTAGAACCGCAAAGGTAGGGACCAGTGCATCGCATTGCAGTTTCGCAACCAACCAAATGTCAGTGTAGATGCGGTTCGCATCCTTTACTGCGCTAACGCAAGGGAGCCAACAACCAAGCGCGGCCGGTCTACACGTACGTACGGGTGGTCCACGAGAAAGTACGTGACGCCGGTCGGTCAGGAAAACTCGATCCGTGCATTTATGTAGTCATCTAAATGTTTTACTAAGATGCGCATGGTCTGCGTGATGCAGTATTTCAGTCCAGTGCACTACTCATCTATACTGCGTTTGGAATGACATATACATGCAAAGGACGGTTTTACACTTCTACCATATATATGCATATGCAACGAAAACCGCTCTTTGTATACGTGCGCACATTCGTTATTGCACGGTTTCGACCTGTTGTTTTTGGAGAATACGCAGGAGAGCTGCGTATCTTCTGTATTAAGAGAGAGATAAAGGTTTCGATCTGTTGGTAATAATACAGTGGGAAAAGTCTATACATACGAAGTTTTCATACGAAACAACTACGAAGAGGTTTCACGCGTTCGCGGCAGAACATCACGGCTCCTGCATGGCTGTGGTCGATCGTGAGATTCCTTTTCGTAGGAGCTTCGTACCAAAAAAAAAAAAGTCATGTGCATAGCCGCGTTGTAATATAGTGCAGCACAGTTTTGTAGCGGACTCCTCCCAGCCGGCTAGCCCAACACTTCAACGGCGGCTAATCAAGGTTTTAAACCACGATTTTCGTGGCTCTACAGAAAGATTTATATTTAAAACAGCTACAGTAACTATCACGGAAGCTAAACCATGGTACTTTAGAAGGTACATTTATAATAAGAATATGAGTCAAGTCCGAAATCAACAAACATGCTAATACATGTGAAAGACTATATGTTCTTAACAACAAGTACTTAATCACTAAGAAATATAAGCACAAGATTATTTAAAAGGGCTAGATGAGGCGTTTCATTAAGCTTAGACTTATAAAATATGCATTTGAGCCTTCTAGTAATGTTAGATTTCAAAATAGGCCTAATGTTTTGGTCTGTGAGTATCTATAGAAGATATTGAAACTATCACTACCTACAAGCTATGATATATGGTGGAACTATTACTAGTTATAGCACTTGTAACTAGTATAGCGGAACATTGACTCGACACCTATGTCTAAAATGATAATTATTTATGATCGGAAAGAGTGTATCTTAACAAAGTAATGAACATGTAATTAACCTCACCAAAAAATTAAGAGCATGTAGTAAACTTGTAATCATCAGATTGAACTTTGATCCGAGCTGTGTAATCGTGGACCAAACAATTCTTTGCGTGTCCAATTGGACCTCAACCGATCACTCCCCCTATGGCCCATATGCACGTATTTAACCATATTCTCTGCCATTACTTCCTGGCCATTAGATTGAAAAGCGAACATCAAGATAGGTGCCGTTGCTATAGCAATTGTTGTACCAAAAACACCGTAACACGTGTTAGTATAAAATAGAAACCCATTTCACACGTTAGCTCTCCAGTATGACGGCTAACATCGAAGACAGGGTAGGACTATGGTTGAAAACAGATCAATTTGGACAATTTTTTAATATAATTTTTGTCGGCTCAGTATCCAAAACAAGTATAGATTTTCTACTTCAGATATGAATACAGATTCAACAGCTTATTAGTTATTTTCTACTCTCAGATATGAAAATAGATTCGGTAGCTTTATTTTCTTGTGCTAAACTTTTACTTCAAAAATATTCCTAAGAAAATTATAGGCCAATTGATATTTTAAAGATTGTGAAACAACAATATTATTTCTGTAATTCAATTGTTGCATATAGAATTTTGTTGAGTATTCATATGGTCTTTGCATTTGCAAAAGGGAATTTTTATAATTTGAATTTTTTTGAAGTCCTACTTGGACTTTACAATGACTCGAGAAAGATCTAATGGATTGAAAAGATTCACGATAGCACTACAATGACTAGACGTATGGTGATTACAAAGTTATACCAGTTTGGATAGTGAAAGATGATCATTTGTTCTTGTAATTAACCCTTTCAAGAGTGTCTAATTTTAAATTTAGCTCTGGGCCTCCAAAATGCTAGCTACGGCCCTGCATAGTCTAGCATTTAAAAAATATTTTCAAGATTTTTATAGCTTCTAAATTTTCTCAAAAATTCAAACACTTCTATCTTTAATAGGAAAATATTTTAAATAAGTAGAAAAAATTAGAAAAACTCAAAAATATATAATTAAATATTTTAAACATAATTCAACAAATAATTCAAATCTTGGGCTATTACATGTTCTTCGTGAATGTGTTTGGATCAAATAAACTAGGTATGTTTCCTATTTATTTTGTACTTACAATTTTAATATTCTAAGAACTATTCATGACAGTATTCGATTTGATTCGTATTCCTCCACATTTATATTTGTGTTCATATCCGAATTATCTATACTCATATCTAAGTCTGGTAAAAAAATATGAAGACAAGTATGACAGTGTTATTATCGGACCGTATTTGATGCATCTTCAGCCCTAGATTGGACGCTCTCCGTAACGGAACGGATGGCCATAAGAGTATATACTTGCTGCACCTAGTGTTTATTTCCGCCCGGTTGATCATGAGAAGGCCCGCCCGGCTGGTACACGTTAAATGCGTCACACACATGACACGGTGCATGCAGCTAGCGTCTCATGTACCGTGGCGAGAGCATGCATGGACAGGAAGGAGCATTCAGTGTCAGTTCTGCAATCTTGTGCGACCATTTTGGTTAGCCACGCACAATGTTCTAAATAGCTAGTATTTTTGACCTAAACGTGAAGCTACGAGCTGTAATTAAACTTTCAAAATTTTGACTGTTAATATTATTTGAAATATTTAAATTGAATACATGAAAATCATATATGTAGATTTATCTTGAAAAGTACTTTCATAATATTGTAATTTTATTAGGTTTTATAAATATATTTTAATAAAATTAGTAGTTAAAACTGTGTTTTGAAGACCTTATCAATGTCCAAATCGACAACTATTGTGATGGGAGGGAGTAGTGCATGTATATCACTTTGATGATTAAATCAACCTCAAAACTTCCCTGTAGTCCAAATAGTAGAAATTGTATGTGTTCCATGTTAAGCGGGAAAGAGGGTAGATTTCGCAAGAATTTTTCTTTTTTCTTTGTTTCACTAGAAATTTGTCATTTAGTTTTTTCAGCATGAAGTGATTACTCCCTCTATTCTCTTTTATTTTTCTTTTGAGAATGTGTATAGTCAATCTCTTAAAACTTTGATCATAAATATACATAAAACTATTAGATTTGTGACATGAAAATTATACCGAGGATTTGAAGGATTTCGCTTGAAGAAATGCCCTCATATTCTTGTAACCAACAAATGGAATAATTCTCGAAGTGAAACTACTATTCAGACCCAACTGACATCTATCAATGCGGTTGAGTCTAGAGAGTAGCATACCTGGTCTATAATATTCTTCTGTCGAAATAGTTTTCAGTGCTTGGACGTGTAAGTTTAAATCCAAAGAAAAGAGTCATTTTCTGGTTACAACAAAGAGGATTTGAAGGACTTGTTTGTTTTAGCTTTGAATTCTCTAAAAGCTGATTCTATATTGTGGTTGTAAAGAAGTTGATCCTCTAAAAACTGAGTGGATTATAGATTCTAATGTATATAGATAGGCTGGATTGTGATAATCGAATTCTAGAATGAAATTGAGACCCTCAATAAAATATATAATGGACCCTCCAAAATCTCTAAACTAGCTCTAGCTTGTCCCACGTAGGACCTGACGCAACTGACCGAATCATTTCACCATGATATGGCCCGTGATCTCTCTCTCTCTCTCTCTCTCTCTCTCTCTGCGCGTGTTGTGTAAAATTTCATACGAGAAATCCGTGCCTCCTTGCAAAGCTCTCGACTTAGAGCAGTGCTAGCTCTATGCATAGCATTATCGTTCGTTAGTTAATTTGGGCTCCAAAACTTCTATATGCGCATTTTAAATCGAGATAAATTCATGAAATGTTTACTCAATTTTAAGTCAACATTCGTCCCGTCAGAATGATTACAATCTCGCGATTAGCTACCTTCCCATTGATAACTACAAAGATTCGAGTGGCGAAATTTGGAGCACATTACCCAAATGAACAATTTCGTGGTCTGTGTCAAACGTAGGAATCTACACCAAAAAAAAAAAATATTGTAGGAAGCAGGGCAAACTCTGCGGGCATCATCCAATCTGAAGGGGCACACTAGATGCTGTTACATTTTTGCCCTTTTTGTGAGTTTGTAATTGTCATTTTACATGATATTTACCAAAAGCAGTACACTAATTATATAAGTTATTGTTCATATTGTAACATGTTGTTATCCTAATAGTTACTAGTACCTAATTATTATAGACAAATATGCAGCTGTCCATCCAGAACAATCCAAGAAAGCACTACAAAATTCATTCTATAGTTAGCGACCTTGTGACTTGTAACCTTCTTCCCCCTCTGCTCCCCTCCCCCTTCCTCTCTCGCTTTCCCAATTGCTCCTCTACCCAGTTCATCGACTTCCCTAAATTAAGCTCTCCTTGTAGACAAGCACAAAGGCCCGAACAGGTTCACTCTTGAATTCGAGCTATCTTGTTTGATGCATGCATCTAGTACACGTGCTAATCATCTTGATTCCTTCCAGTTACATGTAATAGTGCTTCTAGATCCCGATCCTTCTTGATGGTATGGTAGATAGAAGAAGACTTCATTTCTTGCCTTTAGCTCCAGATCCTTTCCGGCTAAATACAAACCAGCTACAGTTCCATCTGCTCCTTCACTGAAATATTCCTTGTACTTGATCGCCTTCTCCTTCTCCCTTGGTTTCCCCTTTGAATTGATTCACGTTCCCAAAGTTCTCATGGAATCGCTAGGAAACCACGTGTAGGTGTAGCTCCAAGCAACAGGTAATAGCTCTGCCTCCGTGCTCTTTTCTAATCATCGCTGCGTCGCGGAATTTGTATCCTTGTAGCTCCTGCCACCTGTGCCGCGACCCTCCATGATGCAGTTCACTCATACTGCACCACCTCCACCGCCTCCCCACCCGAATGGCCATGGACTAGGGCTAGGGTTGTTCCTGGACGTCGGCGCGCCGAGGGCAACGACGTGGCAGGGGAGCTTCCCGACGCCGTGGTCCAAGATCTCGCTCGGCAACCTCAACAACACGAGCTGCATGGAGCAGCTGCTGGTGCACTGTGCCAACGCCATCGAGGCTAACGACGCCACGCTGACGCAGCAGATCCTGTGGGTGCTCAACAACATCGCGCCGGCGGACGGGGATTCGAACCAGCGGCTCACGGCGGCGTTCCTTTGCGCGCTCGTCGAGCGCGCGTCCAGGACGGGGGCGTGCAAGGCTGTGACCGCGGCCGTCGCTGCCGCGGTCGAGTCGGCGACGCTCCATGTGCACCGCTTCACGGCCGTCGAGCTCGCCAGCTTCGTTGACCTCACTCCGTGGCACCGGTTCGGGTACACGGCGGCCAACGCCGCCATCCTTGATGCCGTGGAGGGCTTCCCCGTAGTGCACATCGTTGACCTCAGCACGACGCACTGCATGCAGATCCCAACGCTCATCGACATGCTCGCGAGCCGCGCCGAGGGCTCCCCGATCCTTCGGCTCACCGTCGCTGACGTCGGGTCCTGCGCGCCGCCGCCGGCCCTCGACATGTCCTACGAGGAGCTCGGCGCGAAGCTGGTCAACTTCGCGCGATCCCGCAATATGTCCATGGACTTCCGGGCAGTGCCCACTTCGCCGGCCAACGCGTTCACTTCCCTGGTCGACCAGCTCCGGGTGCAACAGCTGGTTTCTGACGGCAGTGAGGCGCTCGTCGTGAACTGCCACATGCTGCTGCACACCGTCCCGGACGAGACGGCCGGATCTGTAAGCCTGGCGCAGCCGGTCTCGCTCCGGACCATGCTCCTCAAGTCCCTCCGAACCCTCGACCCGAGCCTGGTCGTGGTGGTGGAAGAGGACGCCGACTTCACGGCGGGCGACTTGGTGGGAAGGCTGCGTGCGGCGTTCAACTTCCTGTGGATCCCGTACGACGCGGTGGACACGTTCCTGCCCAAGGGGAGTGAGCAGCGCCGGTGGTATGAGGCGGAGGTGGGGTGGAAGGCGGGGAACGTGCTGGCGCAGGAGGGGGTGGACAGGGTGGAGCGACAGGAGGACAAGGTGAGGTGGGGGCAAAGGATGCGCAGCGCGGGGTTCCGAGCGGGGGCGTTCGGTGACGAGGCTGTCGGGGAGGTGAAGGCGATGCTGAACGAGCACGCGGCTGGCTGGGGGATGAAGCGGGAGGACGACGACCTCATGCTCACATGGAAGGGGCACAACGTCGTGTTCGCGTCGGCGTGGGCGCCGTCGTGAGTTGTGCGACGTACGCCGGTACGCGGTACGGGAGACATTATGGTGAGTGGTGTGTGCCTGCCTGCATGGATATGGGATTTAAGGTTTGTTCGTGTATGTTCACGATATGAAATATGATATTGTCAAATTGGGCTTAATTACTAGCTAGGTGATTCACTACTTTTTTTTTTTTGCAAACGATTCGCCACTGAGTTGACTGACCAGTTTAATCATTGCAATTAGAATCTCTCTCACTTTCTGTCTCTATCATGCCCTAGAAGAACGAAAGAAAGAAGGAAAAACATGCAATCGTATATGTACTCTATAAAAATGGAGAAAACATTCTAGAAAAATGAAGATGAAATTATTCAGATTGTAAGTTTACGTACTTGGAAGATAAGCTTTGGATAATCTACCACTCTATTTTTTATTAAAACTAGTAGGGTGCCTGAGCATTACAATGGATTCTAAAAACAACATAGGATCGTCAATGATACTAAGATGTGCGCAACCTGACAAACCGATGGCGCCAACTACTGCCTGGATACAGCAACTTGCGACAAAGGAATTTGTCCAAGCACACGCTTTGATTAATGTCTACCGAACTACGCAAAGGTTGACGTGCAGTGACAAAGAGATTAACTCGTAGATACTCCCAATTCCCGAAGGGGCGCGCGCAGTCGGCGGTTTTGCTCAAATCCTAAGAATAAGAGCAGTAGCTTCTCTGAATAATTGTCATAAAATTAATGGTTATGGTTCCTAGGACATATACGTTGTCTTATATAGCCTCTTACAACTTAGAAAACAAACCTGGACTCCAATACAAACAAAAAGGAAACTCTAAAGTTACAACCATGACTTTGTTTTGGAGATTGTGACACTCACAGAGAGAATCTAAAGATGGAACTTGAGCCCTTGCATAGGATTTGAAGTTAGATTTCCAACAAGTATAAGAACTTTGAAATCCGACTTTGTATACAAAAGTTATAGCCTTTTCAAGATAGACCGTGTTGGATGCTCCGAACCAAGTCCGAATTGGAAACATCTCTTCGTATATTTCCTTTCTTTTTTTTTCCTTTCCAATACGTGAGGTATAAGTAAAGCAAGCCTTTTAAAACCATCAAAGACCTTGAATAGAAGGAAACTACACATACATACCATGTAAGCCACGAATTCATCAACTTTATCAACTCTACCTACAACATGCACTCCAATGGCCACATTTATTTATAGAAAGCTCCAAATTATGTGCCGTTTGATGGGTTGGAAAATACATGTACTTGGCAAGCTTTCCATATATATATGTGCATTGTGTGCACAGTAAACCTCTCAGTGGCTGTAGATTTTGTCACGAACTTTGAGGACAGAACAGCACGCCATCTCTCCTCTGTGTGCCCCTACATTCCACTCCTCCCATGGTTCACAGGAGCTGGTACACATCATCAACTGGTTGTTCATAAAAAATTGTCATGCTCCTTAATTCCCAATGGTTCAACATTCTGTTGATCATCAGCTCTTTTAGTGAGCTCATGATGTTTAGCTCGATAGATTGAAAACAATATATGGAATTGCATCACTAGGGATGTCCTCCTATCGCAAATCATCAAAATATAATACCAAGCCATACAACGAACATCAATTTTCTCTTACACATATCAAACACGAATTACATAAAATGTAGCTCGTTAACATCTTGAAAAGTTGTCCAACCGGTATCCTAAAAAAAACTGGTCAACGGAAAGATAAACAAAAGAGAGTACAATAGGCATCAGACATCTAAGATATTTAATTTTTTTGGAATATTTCTAAGGGATTTTATAGGATTTCTTTACTATATAATTAATTTTTTCCCCTAGGCTAAGCTGCAAATGAAAAAAAGAAGAAGCTAGTAACATGTTCATTAAAAAAAAAGAAGCTAGTAACTGTATATCATCATTTCTGTACTGAGAATGCAACAACAACCACAAATTTGGGAGAAGACATCCCAATTTCCTCCCATCTGAACCAGTTCATGTGGCCCATCCAAAAAAAAAACACAAGAATTACGAGGTGGATGCACTTGTGAAGAGAAAGAAGCTAAACACTGAGCAAATTTAGCCCATGTTTACATGGTGGAAAACATATCTCACCCACATAGTTCGTGCCTTGACTTATCGGTATGAGTGCAACTATAAAACGATATACCATTACAACATATGGTAACAATTTTTATACAGTTTCAGCGAGTTTTAAGATAACGTCCAAAATGTTTCAAGTTTCAGTAGGTTTCACACATTTTTAGAAGTTTCTAGAATATTTTAAGCTAAAATTTTCGACGAGTTTCAAATTCTGAACCCCAAGTTTCAACCGATAAGTTTACAACAAGTTTCAGTAAATTTTAACCCAAAAGTTTTAGCAAGTTTCAAAAGGTTTTATCAAGTTTCAACAAAACATTTTGATAAGTTTCAACAGAAAAAACAGTGCAAAAAAGAGCAAAATATGCCGGCATGCTCACCAGGCACGTGTTGTGAGGTCTGACGGATCCCACAGCCAGCAATGAGGAAGATGATCGGAACCTATAACATCCCAAAAAATTTAAAAATGGATGAAATTTAAAATTCAATTTTAATAATGATTTTAAATCAGAAAATCCATTTTTCTACGTTTTTCCTTGAATTTGAAATTTTGATAAACGTTTTTAAATACCAAAACTATTATTTTAAATACTTGAAATTCAAAATAATATAAGGATAAAAACTGAAAAATATAAATTCCAGATAATGTTTATGATTTTTATTCTGGTTCTCCAACTTTTCTAAATTTTCCTTGAATTTTGGTCTTTTAAGAAAACTATTTGAATTGCTAAATTTCTCATTTCCAAAATACAAAGCCAAGAATTATATAAAGGAAAATTAAGAGAAAATCCACATAAATCTTGAACCACCTCCAAGACTAACCTGTAAAAATCTCAAAGTGTTTTGAAAACATTTTTTGCCAAGTTAAATCTAAAACAATACCAGAGACAATGCATAGAAGCAATTTCAGAATTGTATAAAAACATCAAAGAATGGCTATCTCGTGAGATTTTTAGGGTATCATTTATAGCATTAAAATAACCAACCTAAAAAGTTTCAGGGTAATGTGAAAACATTTAATGTAGATAAGAAATCAAAAACTATATTTATAGACTATGAACTGGAACATTGTTAGAATTAATTAAAATTGTACAGACCTGAACTTCCTTTGAAAATTTTATTACATCATTTGCATGATGAAAATAATGTTTAAAAAATTAAAAATAAATAATCTTATTTGATGCATTTAGAAAATCAAAAAATTAATCATTTTAAAAACAACATTATCAATGTCAAAATTTTATAAAATCATTCAACATCTAAAATTTTTAAGATAGCCCCTATGAACCATTTGGATTACACAAAAAAATTAGAGGAAATAAGCCAAATTGGGACTTTAGAAAAATGAAAATCAGAAAATTAAAAACTAACATAGTATGCTTGTTAGAATTTTATAAAATCACATAAGTCAGATGATGGGTTGAAATTTCTACAATAGGACAAAAACTACCTCCAGATCATGTATAAAAGTTTCAAAAATCTTTGACCACGAATGGCATCCCAATTAAATGCATGAGCCCTGATTTGTCCAAGAGAAGAAACCTAGCTCCTATTTCGCTTACACTGTCATGTGGGTCCCCTCCTTACCCTAGGCCAATTGCCAGTGCCTAGCCTTTCCCTTACCTTGCCCTTTTCTCAACTGGACACTGTTTTCCCCTTGCCCATCTTCCATAACAGTAAGAAATTGCAGCAGCAGCATCATCACTGCCATGGCAGGAGAATTGATGCCATGTCCTGCCCATGTATGAAATCTTACCACCGACCTCGCTATACTGGCAGCAACACAGTCCTTCACAACCTCACCCTTTCCCTGGTTGAGCACTGTCTTGCCCAAACCTTGCCAATCCCTATCGCGGCAACTAATCACCAACGATTTTGCTACCACGACAGCGTGTAGTTCATCACCTGTGTTGTGTGAATCCGGTCCAAGACCCTACACCGACATAGCTGCCTTGGCCATTCCCTGACTCAACTCTGCCCTGCCTTTACCCAAGCCTTGCTACGGTGATGAAAAGCCCGTCGATTCGCTGCCACGGCAAGCGCCAAGCTTCAGCACCGAACCAGACTATGTCGTGTGAACTTGGCCCGGTCTTGCGTTGCCATTACTGCCTATCCTATCACCCTAGAACCCAACCGTGCTCCCCTTTTCTAAGCCATCAGGGCACCGCCTATTCCACTCTGTGCATGGTCAATTGAGTTCGCCTAATTTTTCTAGCGCCGTGATGACCAAGCTCTACCGAGATAAGACCCTCCATACCTCGCCCATGCTCTGCATCGGCTATGATTGGGGAAACCACGCCGCTGTCACCTCTGTCCCCGCCACAAGGGAAGACGCGATGAGTTCAAATTCTATTGACACCATGTTTCCGAGCCTATTTAAGCCAACCTATTGATTCACTTCGCACCGCGCTCAAGCTTCCAAAGACCTCCCTCAAAATCCGCCATAGCCAGTGAGCTCCTAGAAAGGGGCAAAATTAAATCAAGTCGTCTCGATAAGCCATGATTAAATTCCTTGAGCTTGAATCATCTCTGTGCATCACTGAACTCGCTGCTCATTTTGTCATCGACGACGAGAAAGACGACTTGATTCGGTGTAATCACTTGCGGCCTCTCGAAGTCCATTGTCTACCTTGCTAACCAGCAACCACTTGTTGTCCGTTGCCGCCACCCAAGCCCAAGGTCATCTCTCAGCCGCCAGCCTACTCACTTTCCACAGCTCACCCGCACGTGCTCGCAAAAGCAAAAGATCGTAGCACTATCATCATGTGAAGCCGAGTATATCGCAACAATGGCGGGTGCATGCCAAGGAATATGGTTCAAAAGATTGCTTGCAAATCTAATGAATCGAGAAGAGAAAAGGTTGTCCTGAAGGTGGACAATAAATCTGCAATTTTGTTGAGCAAAAATCCGGTACATCATGATCGAAGCAAACATATAAATACAATGTATCACTTCATAAGAGATTGCATTGAAAAAGGAGAAGTTGATGTTGAACATGTTTCAACACAAGATCAATTAGCGGACCTATTAACAAAAGCTCTTGGAAGAGTCAAGTTTGTTGAAATGAGAACAAGACTTGGTGTTGTTGAAGTCAAAACAGGAAAACAAGATTAGGGGGAGTTTTGTTGAGTTAATCTTGTTGTTCAAGGTCTGCGTTAGTTTTGGTTTGAGTCTAATGTTTAGTTTGCTACAGAGTCAAAGTCTGTTTAGTTTCAGCTTCTCCGTGTCTGTGCCGGAAGTCAAATAGTAATCGGCAAAGTTGATTCAGTCCGTAGTAAAGAAGGTTTTCAGTCCAGATTGTAAAACCAAGTCAGTTTTGATGTTTGTAAGCTGTTGAGTATAAGTATTAGCCAAAGCAATGAGAAAAGCAGCGAGTTCTGCCCCAAAATCCAAATCTGTGAAATTTGATTGTCTCGCTCAAAGTACCCCCTGTGCTTCGTGCTATTTGTTGCCGAGAGAGAGTTGCCTGAAGAAGTATTATCGCTGGAAGTTCTGAAAGACAGAACCAGTGCAAACCTCTGAAGATTTTTTACTTCTCTGTTCTATGCTCTGTATTGTCGATATAGAGTACAAAACCTGGGCTTTTGGTTTGAACAAGTGGTATCAGAGCCTGTTCAACAGCCATGTCAAGGAGCGGTTCGGCTGCAGGAGGTCAGCGGTCAGCGGCCGGAGAGCTGTCTAATCTAGCACCTGTAGGCGTTAAGGTGGCTCCGAGAGGAGTACCAATTCAGTATCTGATGCTTGATGACACAAACTACGGACTTTGGGCCGTGAAGATGAAGATCATCCTCCGTTCGCTTGGTGTTTGGCGAGCGATTGAAGGCAATGCACCGATCAATGAAGAGACAGATCAGGGTGCTATAGCAGCGATATCTCAGTCCATCCTGGATAACGTCATGATGGCCGTTGCCGGCATGGAAATGGCAAAGGAGGCGTGGGAGGCCATAAGAGGTATGCGCGTCGGGAAGGATCGCGTCAAAAAGGCAAGGATACAGGTACTGAAGCGTCAATTCGATTGTTTGATCATGGGAGATAATGAGAGTATTATGGAATTCTCTCAAAAGTTGTCTGCACTCGTCGGCGAGATACGATCACTCGGTGCAGAATTGAAAGACGACACAGTTGTGGGAAAATTGTTCAGCGCGGTGCCCCGATCGTTTCATGCAAATTGTCGGCACGATTGAACAATTTAGCAACGTCAAAACAATGACGCTACAAGAAGCGATTGGACGCCCGAGGGCGTTTGAAGAAAGTATCAAGGGAAGACATCGTGGTCATGGTGAGAAGGATGGAGAGCAACTTATGCTCACACGCACGCAATGGGAGAGCCTTGCGGCGAAGGACAAGAAGCAAGGTGAAGCTTCTAACTCCGGTGGAAGGACGTCAAATTGGCGTGGACGTGGCCGAGGAAGAGGCCGCGGACGTGGCCATGACAGTGAACACGATGGATGTCAAAGTGATGAAGGAGAAGAAAGAAAATTCAGAAAGTTCGACAAATAAAAAATCAAGTGCTATAATTGTAACATGATGGGTCACTTCCGGAGCGAGTGTCGCAAGCCATGAAGGGAGCAAGCTCATTATGCTGCAAAGAAAGATGATTCCGAACCAGCGTTGTTCCTGTCCGTTACTACAAATCACGTCCAGAATTGCGGCAATGAAGAAAAACTTGTGATGCTTAATGAAGACAAGGTATTTCCTAATCACAGTCTTGATTCAGCCGAAAGTGCAGAAACTTGGTTTCTTGATACAGGTGCTAGCAACCATATGGTGGGTTCTAGAGATGTGTTTGCTGATCTGGATGAATCAGTAAAAGGCACAGTTTGGTTCGGAGATGGATCGCTGGTAAACATCTGTGGGTAGGGCTCGGTTTTGTTGAACTGCAAGAATGAAGAACACAGGCTGCTCACGGATGTGTACTTCATTCCGAAACTAAAAAGCAGGATTATTAGTCTCGGTCAGCTGGATAAAAACGACAGCAAAATACAAATTGAAGACGGAATCTTGCAAATACATGACCGATCAGGCACTTTGTTGGCTCGGGTGACTAGATCACAGAACCGCTTATATACGCTGGACTTGAAGACCACCGAGCCAGTTTGCTTAATAGCAGCCAAAACCGACAAAGCATGGTTATGGCGTCACCGCTTTGGACATTTGAATTTCCGTGCACTAAGAAAACTTGGCGTGGAACAAATGGTAGAAGGGATGCCGGCTGTGGATCATCTTGAGCAGTTTTGCGTCAGATGTTCATTAGGAAAGCAACACCGCCGGCCGTTTCCTCAAGCTTCTCAGTACCGATCAGAAGAAATACTTGATCAAGTCCACTGTGATCTTTGCGGACCGATCACTCCATCCATGCCAGCAGGAAACAACTATTTCTTGCTAATTGTAGATGATCATAGCAGGTACATGTGGCTTGAGTTGCTCAAGAACAAAAGCGAAGCTTTGGATCACTTCAAGAAATTCCGAGTTGCTACAGAGAATGAAACCGGCAAGAAATTGAAGGCCATTCGAACGGATAGAGGAGGCGAATTCATGTCAATTGAATTTGAAGTATACTGCGAGGAAAAGGGCATCAAGAAATATACAACGGCTCCTTACTCTCCGCAACAAAACGGCATTGTGGAGCGAAGGAATCAAACGGTGGTTAAAATGGCGAGATGCATGCTGAAAAGCAAGGGCGTTCCCGGAAATTTTTGGGGTGAAGCCGTCAAGACGGCAGTGTATATTTTGAATCGATCACCTACTCAAAGTCTTGAGGGCAAGACTCCATATGAAGCATGGTATAAGCGCAAACCGAAGGTACAACACTTTTGAATGTTTGGATGTATTACCCACGTTAAAATTGTTAAGCCAGGGCTAAAGAAGTTGGATGATCGAAGTATTCCAATGGTGCTTCTTGGTTATGCCGAAGGAGCTAAGGCATACCGGGTTTACGATCCGAAGAATAACAGAGCTCATGTAACTCGAGACGTTATATTTGAAGAAGAGAAAAGCTGGAATTGGGAAGCATCAGAAGAATCAAGTAGCAGATTCACTCGGCACTTCCCTCCTGAAGGTGAAGAAAACCAAGACGCAAGTGACATTGTTCCAGTCAGTAGCCCTGTACATCCGGTTGGCAGCTCCGGACAAAAAGAAGACGTTCCAGAATTGAGTGCAAAGGCGCCAGATCAATGGTGTTCGACTCCCGCACGTACAGGTACAGACTCGACCCCAGTATTGAGTCTTGCATGTACAGGTGCAGCCGCAACACCAGAAGCTTCTCCCGGATCAAGTGCAGTATCTTCTTCAACTTTAGGTTCTGCATCTCCTGAAGTCCATCGCAAAACTCGCCCCTTGCGAGAACTGTATGATGTGACAGAGCCGGTTGAGTTGGCTGAGGAACTTGGGCTCTGTCTAATGAGTGTCGAAGAGCTGGGAAATTTTGAAGAAGCGGTGAGTATGATTGTTGGAGAAAAGCAATGCAGGAAGAAATAGATGCAATTCAAGAAAATAATACATGGCACTTGACAGACTTACCAAGTGGGCAAAAGGCAATAGGTTTGAAGTGGATCTTCAAAGTTAAAAAAGATCCACAAGGTAATATTTTCAAACACAAAGCCCGCTTGGTTGCAAAAGGATACGTGCAAAAACAGGGAATCGATTATGAAGAAGTTTTTGCACCGGTGGCGAAAATTGAGATGATGAGGTTGCTAATTGCTCTAGCCGCTCAAGAATCATGGCAAGTACATCATATGGATGTGAAATCTGCATTCCTAAATGGTGAATTAACGGAAGATGTGTTCGTATCGCAGCTGCTTGGTTTTGAAGTGAAAGGGAAGGAAAATAAAGTGCTAAAACTCAAGAAAGCACTATATGATTTAAAGCAAGCCCCATTGCCCCAAGAGCTTGGAATGCAAAATTGGACAAAACTTTGCTCTCTCTACACTTTGAGAGGTGTCCTTTGGAGCATGCAGTCTATAAAAGAAACAAAGGAAGCAAAACATTGATTGTTGGGGTGTATATAGACGACTTGATCATAACCGACCCGGATGTTCAAGAAATTGAAAGCTTCAAAGATCAAAAGAAGAAAGCTTTCAAAATGAGTGATTTGGGACTGTTATCATATTATCTCGGCATTGAAGCGAATCAAAGCATGGAAGACATTTCATTGTGTCAATCGGCATATGCTTTGAAGATATTGGAAAAGTGTGGAATGTCGGGGTGCAATGCGACAGCTACTCCAATGAAGGAGAGGTTGAAGCTAAGCAAGGTTAGTAGTAACCCTCCTGTTGATGCAACCATGTATAGAAGCATAGTGGGTAGCCTTCGATATTTGGTGAACACAAGACCCGACATTGCGCACTCAGTTGGCATTGTAAGTCGCTACATGGAAGCACCCACAACACAACATATGGCAGCGGTTAAACACATATTGCGATATGTGAAAGGAACATTGAACTACGGGTGTATGTATACCCGCAAGAAAGAAGATGAACCAACATTGGTTGGCTATACGGATAGCGACCTTGCAGGTGACGTGGATGATAGGAAGAGCACCTCGGGTATAATATTCTTCCTTGGCTCAAATTTGGTTAGTTGGACTTCACAAAAGCAAAAGATCGTAGCACTATCATCATGTGAAGCCAAGCATATCGTAGCAACTGCGGGTGCATGCCAAGGAATATGGTTCAAAAGATTGCTTGCAAATCTAATGAATCGAGAAGAGAAAAAGGTTGTCCTGAAGGTGGACAATAAATCTGCGATTTTGTTGAGCAAAAATCCGGTACATCATGATCGAAGCAAACATATAAATACAAGGTATCACTTCATAAGAGATTGCATTGAAAAAGGAGAAGTTGATGTTGAACATGTTTTAACACAAGATCAATTAGCGGACCTATTGACAAAAGCTCTTGGAAGAGTCAAATTTGTTGAAATGAGAAGAAGACTTGGTGTTGTTGAAGTCAAAATAGGAAAACAAGATTAGGGGGGAGTTTTGTTGAGTTAATCTTGTTGTTCAAGGTCTGCGTTAGTTTTGGTTTGAGTCTAATGTTTAGTTTGCTGCAGAGTCAGAGTCTGTTTAGTTTCAGCTTTTTCGTGTCTGTGTCGGAAGTCAAATAGTAATCGGCAAAGTTGATTCAGTCCGTAGTAAAGAAGGTTTTCAGTCCAGATTGTAAAACCGAGTCAGTTTTGATGTTTGTAAGCTGTTGAGTATAAGTATTAGCCAAAGCAATGAGAAAAGCAGCGAGTTCTGCACCAAAATCCAAATCTGTGAAATTTGATTGTCTCGCTCAAAGTACCTCTTGTGCTTCGTGCTATTTGTTGCCGAGAGAGAGTTGCCTGAAGAAGTATTGTCACTGGAAGTTTTGAAAGACAGAACCAGTGCAAACCTCTGAAGATTTTTTGCTTCTCTGTTCTATGCTCTGTATTATCGATACAGAGTACAGAACCTGGGCTTTTGGTTTGAACAGTGGCCTAGTTAGTTAGTATGAGTTGGGGGTCAAGTGGATACAGTCGTGTGTAGCCATCGTGAATTCGTTGTGCTGAATCATTTAGGCACTGTGGATTCGAGTGACTAAAATCAACTATATATTATTTTCTATAGTTGTATTAGCTATCTACAGTATATGGTATAGTAGCTTTTCTGTATCAGCAATAGTGCATTGGTGTTCTTGTTTTTCAGTAGCGTTGACTGGCTTGCATACATGTTAACGATAATTGGCAAGATGGAGATTTTGTCGCTAATATTACTTTTTATGATGTGCGTTTCAATGTAAATTGTACGTCATACCTAGTGTGAACAAATAATGCCTTGTGGTCGATAGTTGGAACTAGGGAAAAATCAACTGCAGGTTCTGGTAGTGCTAGTATTATCATGCCAGCCGTGATCCGTGTCGGTCTTTATATAAATAAAATTCCATATTTGAATCAACATCGGTCACAATACTATCTTCAATTTAACTTTTCCCTTTTTTAACCATTATCGGTTAGAAATATCTATTTTTATTCTTAGTATGATAAATTGACCATGTCTTGCCAAACTTGGGTGCTAACGATATGCAATGTAATCACAGGTTGATTTAGAGGGAAATGGGTAATGCAACTGCCGCCATTTAGGCTTGCCCCTAAGTAGGGATGCAATCAAATCCGATATATGCCGATCGACCGAATATGTTTGAATTGGATTCGGCTAGTCTGGTCGGATATTTTTTGGATTTAGTTTCAGATATTTGGATTCTGATTTGGGATTATACTATCCGTTGGTTCGGCATTTACCGAGAATATTGCCAGATATTTTTCAAAAATAATCCTTCCAATATCAGAAAACTCCCACTATGGCGACCGACAAACGCCTCCCCTCATCTCGTCGCCTTCCGCTGTCGCTGCAGTCCAGGGCACCCTCGTGCTCCTCCCAGCCATTCCGCAGCATGCTGCCTCTCTTGAGCGTGGGCGGGTGGGGGCACCGGGGCGCGGCGATGGTGGCGGCAGATCTAGGGGAACTGCACCTGACCATCGACAAGTACCCAAAGGGCATCCTCTCCAGCGAGTGGCCAGAGAATCTCCCTCCTCAGCTACGCTGACTTCCATGCCAGGATGAAGCTGACGTACCAGTTGGCCACAACACCTTGTCTGAGTATGAGCTTTCAGACTGCAGGAACTTCTTCAGAGAAAACAAGCGGTTCAATCTGAAAACTGAGAGAGGAACAAAGCTTTGGCAGGATAGTATTCAGAGACACGAGCAACACAATTGCGAATTTGCGATGCGCAATACCACCCACATCCTTTTCTAGATTTTATTGTCAATTTTAAATAGCATTAAAAAGTTACGGATAAATTTGTCAAACACCAAAACTACCTAAACGAACTCTAACCGAATAAGTAACAAACTCAATTCAGTTTCCTTTGCTTAACTGACAACAGGACAACCTGGACTCTTCAAGCTGAAACAACTTCTAACTTCTAACAGAACTCAGACACAAACACCATCCAAACAGAAGTGCAAGATTAGTTGTCAACAGTACCTACACGGCGAGCCGACGAGGTGAAGGCACTAAGGTTGACACGGGGGCGGGGCTCAGTTGGTCGGTTCGGTGGCGACCTGGCGGCTGGCGCCTCCCCAGAGGTCGTCACTCTACCTGCTTGCGTCGTGTAGGCGGGTGGGTGGGTGGATCTGGCGAGGCGTGGGTCGCCGCGATCGAAGCCGAGGACGGGGGCCGGATGGAGGGGGCGTGAACTGTGAACGGAAATGAACTGAGCTGCTGCTCCACCTAACCGAGCTGGGCAGGGATGATGGGCTACGTCCTACGAGTAGTTGGTTTTGAAATAGCATGGCTATGGACTTTTTTTTTGATAATGGAAGTTTTTATTAATTTTAAGAAAATTACATCAAAAGATACAAAACCTCTGAAAATACTTCCGGCCTCTGCTTGTAAAAGTACACAGCCAAACATGGCTATGGACCTGTAGGTAGTTTTGATTTATACAACTTGTACGTAGCTGATTAATGTTTGGGCAAAAATGCAGTTGGTGGAAGAGCAGGAGCTACTCAATCATGGCGCTACGGTGATGGGATGAGTCGCTGCTGATGCGTTTGGAGCTTGAAAATGTTGGGCATCAACAAGGAGGAGATTGCATACTGACGAAAAGAAGAGTTCAGAAGTTGGAGTAGTCAAAATTTGTTTCTAACAGATTTGTTTTGCTTTTCTTTCTAGTTAGACCATGTTTGGATCCCTGAACTAATTGTTAGCTGGCTAAAAATTAATTCTAGTCTATCCAAACAGGAAGACTAATAGGTGGGCTAATTTTTAGCCAACCCTTCAACTAACAATTAGTCCATTAGTTGGTGGGTGGAAGTTAATTTGGACTAAAAGCATGTAACACGCTGGGAAAAGTCTGAAATACCTTTACCATTATGAGGGGCAGACATGACTTTTCAAAGAAATTAGCCCAACCATTAGCCATGTATCCAAACAACCCTGGGTTAATTTTAGATGAACTAATTATTAGCTGGCTAACAATTAGCTCTAGTCATTAGCCAGCTAACAATTAGCTCTAGTCCATCCAAAACATAGCCTTAATCTGTTGAGAATAATTTCACCGCACAATTAGTGATTGTGTTACTGCGCTGCCTGTAAAAGCCTTTAATGTTGTCCGCCGCTTCCTTTTACTTTCCTGCATAATATGAACTTCATAGTTTGTTTCTATAGAAAATGTCAATCTTTGTTCTTATTGACGAGCAGCTCTTTCTATTCGCTTGACAAAGCCGCTGCTGCTCTTTCTTAATGCCGTTTTCGCTATGGAAGAAGCCGTGGTGATACACTTGTTAAATTATGATAGTTCTATTGCATTCATACTTATATGGTTAATTAAACACTGTTATATGTATGTTTTATATGGTATCTATTTTTGCGTGATCTCCGATAAAAAATATTCGATACCGTATCGATTCCGCTCCATATTCGCTTCGAATCCGTAGCTGATATTATCCGCGTATTCGTATTCGACACTATCCGTATCCGACTAAAAAAGTATAGTTTAGGATACGAAAAGAGCAATATTCAATCGAATCCGAGCCGATTACACCCCACCCCTAGGACTTTTTCTTATAGGTTTTCTGGGGCTATATCAGAGCTGGAAAAGGTGAATAGTACTGTAGGTCCATTGGTGCGTAGCGTGAAGGCAACTTCTCATGTGTATATATGTTGGTTTCATGTTGGTCAATTGAATGCAGTATATTGAGTAGTATGAATTATGATCGACGTCGCGCTATCTTTGGATCAATCCTGCGTTCACTACTGTGTGTGTATAGTAGAAACTAGTGATGACTGATGAGCTAAAGTTGGGCAAACATAAAAGACTCGAGAAAACAATGGGTAAACAAGAGAGATGAAAGTAACCGTAAACACCAGAAAGCCAGTTTCGACTCTGCGGGGAGCATAACCCCACAAACATCGGTGAGTCCTCGACTAATTGAGCCATGTCGATATCAAATGACGAAAAGAGGTGGCCGGCGTCCGGCGCGTTGCGTGAACCGAAGCAGGTAGGCGGCATTGTGCGGCAACGTCGGCAAGTACGCCGGCCGCCACCCCCACATGGGCCGCACGTACTCGCGCGCTGCAACCGCGGACCAATTCGCCGTTTCTCGTGCGCTCTATGGCCCATGGGCTACGCGGGGTGGTAGTGCAACTAGTCCAGGCCGGCGGCTAGGTGAGTCTGCGGCCCGCGCCAACCTGACGCTGGCTGCTTGCGGCCTGTCACCTGTAGGCCGGGCCGCGCGCGCTGGAGGCGGGATCCGTGTGAACCCTGATAGGCCGCAGATGCTGATGCCTCCAGCACCGTGGTGCGGGCGCGGCATAGTGGGCTGTGTTCCTTTGGCAGACTAAGGGTCTGCTTGGTTCTATGCCTAAACGAGCCACGCCTAAGGTTAGTAGGCTGCCACAGATGTGGCATGTCTAAGCTGACCGGCGGCTATTGCTTTGTTTGGTTCCCTACCACGCCTAAGGTTGGCACGTCTAAGAATTTTGTGGCACGTGTTTGGATTGTGGCCATGAAGGCACTTTAGACAATTTTGACGCTTGATTTGTCCGCCTCACTTTTGGCAAAAAAAATGTGAGGCAAAGAAACCATGCCACGCCTAACACTTGTGGCCTGCCTCACCTGGGTAAGGAAACCAAACAACTGCCTAACCACGTATGGCATGTCTAACTTGAGTTATGGCTCGCTTAGGCAGGAAACCAAACAGGCCCTAACTTTCTCCTATATTTTTCTTTTGGACCGTCGAAGGTTTCAAATTTGTTTATATCATGTCTCGCAGCGGTCAAAATCCGAAATTTTGATATGATTTTGGATTTTCGGTTGAAATCTGAACAAAATTCAAAAAATAAATTTGAAATCTGGTAAATTTGAAACCTAGAAAATCGAAATTCCCTCCGAAATCACCAAAATTTCAATGATTTTCAACTTCCTGTGAAATGGTCTCCCGAGGTTTAAAAAAATAAAAAAATATGAAAAAAAAATCGTACAAGCATTTATCTAAATTTTCTATCAATTTGAATGCAAAATAATAAGTATTTGCACATAAAATTCCCAAGTTAGGATTTATGACAAAATACAATTTAAGACTAAAATACATCATGTAATACCGAAATCTAAGTTAGGGTTTAGACCGAAATCCAAGTTAGAATTTGGGATTTAGACCGAAATATATCATGTAAGGCCGAAATATATCATTTAAGGGCGAAATTCAAGTTAGGGTTAGGTTACATAATTTGTATATGTTTTTTTTGCAAAATTTTCACATGCATTTCTTATAAAATGTATTATAATTCTCTATAAAAAAAATTGGTGCGAAATCCAGTCCAAATCATCGAAATCTTGTCAAAATTCACCGAGATTTTTATCAAAATTCTGTAGCAACCCTTATTTTCAAATTTTCCGTTTGACCGGGATTTGAAATCTCAGTCTCTAACGAAATCTAAAATTTTACCGAGATTTTAAAACTTGGCCACCGCAATGTTGTCCGGCGTTCTATCTTGTAGTACATTTGGCATAATACCGTGTTAATTTACAGTGCAGGGAGTTTGATTTGATCCCCTGCCAGTCTTCCACTAAAGTGTTCTGAAGTCTGAACTCCAAGACGACTCTCACGGATTCAGAATATGGTATCTCTTGCTCATTGATCCGGCCCCCCCACGCAGTTACAACGTGATGGTCCGGCCCCCCCACGCAGTTACAATGTGATGGTTTTTCGGTACACGTGTTTGTAAGCTCGGTCCTGATGTACAAACAATCCAGGAGTAGTACTTTTTAGCTGCCACTCTCGCATGTCACAGAACCGTCTGAATTGGCTCTCAATACTGCTAGCCAAAAGACGGACACGCTGTACTGCGCATCTACAGCGGATTGGTGAACCCGCAAAACTTCCATTTGCCTCTTGTCAGTGCGCTGCTGTAAATCATCTGTCAGGACTCGGGAAATGCTGTTTTTCAGAAGGTTGATGGCAGCTTTGTTCCGGCGTTTCACGCTTCACACAGTCGCGCTAGCTACTAAAGGGACCCAGCACGAACTGATCCGTGATCACACCGTCATTCGTCACTTTTGAAGAAAAATGTAGAAAAAGGGAAATTGCTAGGGGGATTTTATGCATGAAGAATTTTGCTACACAGAGGCCAGACCCGAGAGGCAGAGTGGATGGGGGGTATGAAGAGACCGATTGGTCGGATCTAAGAAGTGAAAGGGATGGGGGAGGCTAGGCCTGGTGGATCGAGCTACGGAGGAGAAGGTTGGTCGGATCCAAGAGGTGGAGGGTCAGGGGATGAGGAGGTCAGATTCAGCGACCAGAGGACACGAGTAGACCGGACTGAGTGGTGGAGGAGATGGGTTGACCAAATCTGAGGTGCGTGGGAGACATGGTCGCTAGAACCAACCCAAACCCTAATTAACACAAGTCGTGAGATAGGTGAGAGGGAGTGAGGGAGGACGAGGCGTATGGGTTGGAATGAAGGAGGATGAGGAGAAAAACGGAAAGGGGATTAACTAATATAGCGATAGCATTTGCAGGTAATCGTAATGAAGTTGAGTGACAAAGGGCTATTTTGATTTCGCAAAAGCCCCAAAAAAACACCTCTTAACTAGCATTTAACTTTTAGTTATATGAAAGCTTTAGGCTTTTTTAAAGCCAAGTTGAAAAATCAATCGTTTATTTTTGTTTTGATTTTTTTGCTTTTAATACAGTAAAAAAGTTAAAACAAATAGGGTAAAAGTGGTGAAGCAATTGCAACTTGAGATATTCTTTGGGCTACCAAGATTGAAAAAAAATTTTAAAAAACTTTTTGAGTCGCGCATAGTTGCACATATTTTGAGAGGTAGGGTACTGAACTGTTCATTAAGGTATGTACAATAAGATCATCTCAGCTTACTCTTAACATGTACACATCAGTTTTGTCCTATATGTAAGAGTAAGAAAAGATGAGAGAGAAGAGGGCCAGCTCTTATTAATAGCAAGCATCGTACGGGAATATAGATGTTATTGTCAGCTTAAAGCCAGTGTTAAAGCCGGTACGAACAACTCTTAGTGTTGAAGGTCGCAGATAACCAACGAGAGATGGTCACAATAAAATGTACAAATCACTTTCAGATGTACTTAAAGGTAAAGAGGATAGGTTAGTGTTTTACCTATAGCCACAAAGATAAAGTTAATATTAAATGCTTAAATTAAATATTTTAATATTTCTCTACAGACAGCCTTTGAAGATGATCGTTGAAAGAAGCTGGCTAGCTTTGGGGATAACGGGGACGACGAAATCCAAACATTCCGTGAGTGTACGGTTTCAATGACTATGGACATTGAGCCCGGGAACTTGCGAATCCTAGAGAATAGGAGTAATGGATTAGGCTGGGTTGGATTAGGTTTATATAAACACTTTTAGCTGCCTCGGAATTTGGAATCAGCGGCTGCAAACAACAGGGTGCAGCCTTTCTCGTGTAGGCGCCATGATTAAGCTCTTAGTTTATGCTCCAGTGTGCAGTGCACATCATAGGCTCCCAGGGACATGCACGCCGGCCAGTATCTGTAACTTTGTCCTACGAAATGCTGCCTTTTGCGAGCTAATATTGGCCTTTCACCCGTATACATGTTCCGGCCTCGCTCACGCTCTCGTGATCTCGGTGCGTTTCACTCGATTACCCTACGCCTTTTTGTTTACTCGGCAAACCAAAGGCACTAGGTGAGACGATGTGCGCATTTGAACGTCTTTCTTTTCGATAAAGTCTAAATCTAGCAAAGCAAGGTGCAGCGTCGGCTTTGTCAGTTTCAGCCACCAAAAAGCAGCGACCGTCCCTTTCGTCCATTGCGCTGTAAAAAGAACTGGTTTGGTGAGGTTAGATGAGCTAATTAAAAAAAGGCAGCTTCCGAACCGCTCCAAGAATCAGTCAGGGCTCCTCACGAAATCTCCCCACAGAAAGATACAAATACAAGGATTTAGCCCATCCGAAGAAGCGATTTGAAGGATAATAACCGTCAAACATGCCTTGCACACGAGCTTAAAGCGCCGGCTAGGCGTTTCGAGTGCCAGCCTCGCCTGCTCCGACCACGCACCGCGCGCCATATTTTTCTCTCGTTCGAGTTCCCGGCGAGACAGGGATGGACGTCGCCGTCGGGAACGGATTATGATACCCGCAGCCGCACTGCACCGGCCGGTCGCGGTCGCCACAGCGCGCACGCGATTTTGGGCCGATCGATGGGAATCGATCACGAATTGCTGCTGCAGCTGCTACTTGGTAGCAGCAACACCACGTACGAGCTACGGCTCCTCTCCACGTCGCTGTCTCGGTATCCACTTGGGATACGAGAGGACAAGCGCTCGACGTCGATCGACCAGGCGGGGCCCGTTTTGAGGCATCTCGCAGCGTATCGACAAGTGGCAAGAAGGTTCAGACAGCGAGCGCCAAGGCGGCGGCGGCGGTGGTGCGAGCTCCACCACGGCAATTGGATTGGGAGCCCTCGTGACTGCAAACCGCTCGTGCTCGACGGGCGCCTGCCAGCCACGCCTGTCGGCTGTCGCGTTGGAGAGGGATCCTGGCATCCTCGCCACCAGCACCGCACCTAGCTTTCCCAAACTCCATGTTGCCCGTGTACACATGGCATCGCAGGGGGTTTACTCGGATATGATAAACCATGGTTGTCCGAGGCAATTGGAAGAAACCAGGGTTGACAATATAGATTTGGAAAATATCGCTTGAAAATCAAAAATTAAAAATATCGGGCTAAAATCGTAGAGTTTCAAAATCATTTTTAAAAAAAATTTAAAAATCAACTAATTTCCATGAAAAATCAACGGACTAGTTGAACTTTTTTTGCCGTCCATTTTTTTAGGTGATTTTCGTATTCACTGATTTTCGATCAGTTTATGTCGTATAAACTTTTTTGAATTTTTGAATCTTTTTTGAATTGAACCGATTTACCAAGTGGTTTTAGAAACTGAGCTGTGTCAATACAGGTGAAAATTTCGTTGATTTTTTGAACCCTAGAAGGAACTCGTTAATAATGAATTGAGCATTTATATAAAAGCCTGTTTGGCGGGGATTCAACTTCTCCATATTCTGAGAATCTGGTGAAGTTGAAAATTTTAGCTTCACTAGATTCATGAGTACATTAAGAGTGTTTAGATGGATCATCTTGTTTATATTTTAAATTAAAAATATAAAATTAATTCACTTTATTTTAGTCTATAAGTTTCAGATCTCAGATGAAGCTGGAATCTAGAACTTTACCAAAGAGGCCTTAAATACAGATAAGCCGCTTACTAACATTGGCTGACAGCCTGACAGCTGCGTTTGGGTGTAAGTACATGAAAAGTGAATTCTAAATAGTTTGTTTATTGGTGAGTGTACTGTAAGATTCTAGCAGCAAGTACTAATGACAAAATGAAAACAATTACTGAAGGTTACATATGGTGTCCCCTAAAAAAGAAAATATTGTACTGTAAAATGAAATACTACTATCCTGCAAGTAGAATTTGCGAGAATTGCAAACTTAAGGAACAGAGAAGATAAATTATGATGAGCTTCATAATCTGTACAAGCCTTTTTTTTGTGCATTAAGCATTTCACGTCAATCAAACAAGAAAAATCCAGTGATCAAAGTTAGATGTTTCCTTGATCATACACAACTCACAGAAAGACGCGATCTTTGCACAAGATTACTTCTCCTTGGTGATGGAAAGCTCTTCGAGCCAGTCTAGGATCCTACTACGGCGAACGCTCTGGCCTCTTCTCATGCCTACCTTAGCCCTGCTCCTCTTCGATGCCTCCGGCATGCTGACGGGCTCGACGACGTCGGGCGAGCACTTGCATCTGAGGCCGTCACCGAACAGCCCCACGGAATGCTTCCTGTCCATGGCGCGGCTCGCCTGCTCGAATCTTGCACTCCTGCCGCTCCCGCCTCTCGCTCCGGCGGCGTTCTTGACCTCGGCGGGGCGCGGAGGGTAGACTTCCGGAGCGCCGACGACGCCGAGGCGTATGATGTTCCACGCAGCGGGCGACGGCGCCGACCCGGTGCTCCGGCGCGGCCGGGAGCGAAGCTGCGGCGACGGGCTCGGGTGCGCGTAGAACAGGCTGCTCGACAGCGACCGCCGCGGCGGCGCGGTACCGTGGTCGGATGAGGCGCTCTTCGACGAATGGCTGCGGCTTACGCAGCCGCTGCTGCTGCCGCTGGAGCTCGCGCTGCGGCTGTTTGACCGGAAACCAAAGGCCGCGGTGGACGCGACCGACTCCGATCGCGGCAGCAGGACAAGGCTGGCGGCGTCGGCGGCGGTGGCCGAGGAAGGGCGGAGTGGGAGGAGCTTGCCGTGGGAGAAGAGCTCGTCGGCCACGCACATGTCGGCCGCCGCGCCCGCCCGGGCCGGGACGAGGCCGCCGGACGACATGATGTGGAACTCGAAGTCGTCGGCCACGTCCGAAGTGGGGTCCCCGGCGCCGGTGCGGGGCTCGTGCCCGGTGTCTGCCATGGCTCAATTGTTTCCCTGGTCCAAGGAGAAGGGGGAACAGTCGAACAGATGGGCAGGTCTCGTGTTGTGGACTTGTGGTTTTCTTTTTGGCTTGTTCGGTTTTAACCTGGAAGAAAGGAAGGGCTTGGGGAACAGGTGCTGAGGTGGGCTATGAGGTGGTCTATGGTAGTCACCTTGTTGGGACCCAGAGATGTCTGATGTCTCAGTGCTCAGTAGTCGATGCTCGACTGTCCATTAGTCAATGCTCAAACCTCGTTTGCTTAGGCTTTTTTTTAACGAAGTAATTCTAGGTGTAATTATATTGCAATTCTTGGGGGGCAGGTAAACGTAAAATTTATCCTTGTAGAGCACTAAAATGCTTTCGACGCTATACTTCACACCAGACAACAGGGTTTGAAATATCCACAAAAATGACTCGAAAATTGATATTTTTGATTATATCGAACTGGTTTAGGAAATGAAATCAATCGATAAATCAGTCTAATTCATATTTAGTGATACACGCTCTCTCGTTGTTAAAAAAAATTATACATGATCGTTAGTACTATTAACCGTGGAGTCTTTAACGACGGCTGATGACCATAATTATGTTGTTGTTAGTGACTTTTAATAACTATATCTCGCGTCACTAATAATTGTTTTCCTAATAATACTAATCATTCATTGAATATCCTTGATTATCCTACAAATACCCCAACCTTTCATAATGTCATCATAAAACAGAGTTTTAGTATAAGAGGTTATTGTTTTGAGTTCTCACGTTACTTTTACTTAAATATCCAGTATTTTCTATAATTTTTTTTCTAATTTTCTTCGAATTTTTCAATTTCCGCTAAGTGTGCCGATTTTCGATGTAAAACCGGTCGAAAATCGGTAAAACCAATCAGTTTTTGATTTATTTCAACTATGTTTGACCGTCAATTTAACAAGTTTGACTTGGCAATTCCTTTAGTTTCTATCAATTTTCGACGGAAATCGATCCCGTGTACGATTCGGTAATTTAAACGCTGCTTCACGCTATTTGTACGACACACTAGTGAAAAAGCACATGACAAAACTAACGATGGCTCGATCACAACAGCACTGCTCCTTCGGCTGTCCAACATTTCGAATTAAATTCACCCACTGGTCGTATTAAACTGACATAGCTAAGTAAAGACCATATCAATTTGTCCTGCTTCCTTTTGAAGTTTTGATCATTCCAACTGGACACAACACGGAGTCACAGAATTCCTGAATTCCATCTTTGTTTCCACCAAATTCAGATACGCTAGTACAATAGCAAAGATTACTACTGACTAATAGTAAACTAAAATCTAGCTTGTACAATACCCACCTCTGAATATTGTGAAATAAATATCTTTTCTCTTGTATATAAATAATCTACCTATACTTCCGTGCAAAACTGGCTACTAAATAAGAAATAGCTATCTTCTCTCTTCTTTTTTCTCACTCTTCCACATAAACCAAAACTGATGTATATAGGCTAAGAGCCAGCTGAGGTGAGCTTATTGTACGTGCCGTCCAAGCCCAGCCACCCTGTGGTCATGACTGGTCAATGTACTACCGCTAATCACCACTTCCTCTCGTGTGATTTGCTGGGCGATGATTAGATGTCGTGACATAAATAAGACTAGACAGTATAGCGCGCTACGTCGCATCGAGCAAATCTTATTTCGGAGTTTTTTGTTGCAAAAATGGTAGAAGGATCTAAATGTAATTTTAATTTTTTCGAGCTTAAAGAATCGACGTCCTTATCAAATTTGCAGAACCACGAGTTTTTTTGCAAAATACCTAGACCTAAATGTAAATTTAAATTTTTCGAGTTTAAAGAACCTATGCTCGAGAGGACCTAAAAGTAATTTTAAACCTTCTGGGCTTAAAGAACCGGTGTCCGTGTCAAATCTACGGAACCACGATTTGTTTTGCAAACTAACCAGACCTAAACATAATTTTAAATATTTCGGGTTTAAAAAACCGACGTCCAGGGCGTATTTGCGGAACCTCGAGGGTTTTTTTTTTGCAAAATAACCGGTGCAAGGACTTATTTGCGATTTTGGAATTTTTGAAGGACTTTTTTGCAAAAAAATGATGTGGCATGGTTGGTTGGGCAGCATTTCTTACTAGTCAGGGTAATGCGCTACGTTGCGTCGTGCGTGACGATGTAACGTGTAAAATTTAGGAAATTTGGTCGTATTTTCGGTTTTTGTATTTTTTAAAAAAATGATTGTTAGGACCCGTCGGCGAATCTATAGGCTGCTACAAACGTTCGACGAATCTGTGTTTTTTTTAGAAAACAGCGGTTAGGACCCGTCGGCTAATCTATTTTCGATTTTCATGCTTTTTTTTAAAAAAAAGGTCGTTAGGACGCGTCGGCGAATCTGTAGGTTGCTATAAATCTTCGACGAATCTGTGTTTTTTTTATCGAGACGTATTTTTGTTTTTGAGTCCGCTTCTCTAAAAACCGCTGAGAGGAGCTAAACGTAAACTGCAGAGGGACCTAAACGTAATTTATTTTTTTCTGGGGTTTGTTTTGTTGAAAACCACCAAGAGGACCTAAATGTAAACTATAGAGGGACTCATACGTAATTTCATTTTTTTCCAGGTCTTTTTTGCTAAAAAACGACCGAGGACCTAAACGTAATCTCGCATTTTCCGAAGGGCAAACTATAGAGCGACCTAAACGTAATTTATTTTTTCGGGGTCCGTTCCGTTAAAAACCACCAGGAAGACCTAAATGTAAACCGCAGAGGGATTCAATCGTAATTTTATTTTTTCGGGTCTTTTTTGCTAAAACGACCGGAGGACCTAAACACGATTTCGTATTTTCCGAAGGGCAAACTATAGAGGGACCTAAACGTAATTTATTTTTTCGGGGTCCGTTCCGTTAAAAACCACCAGGAAGACCTAAATGTAAACCGCAGAGGGATTCAATCGTAATTTTATTTTTTCGGGTCTTTTTTGCTAAAAACGACCGGAGGACCTAAACACGATTTCGTATTTTCAACCTAAACGTAATTTATTTTTTCGGGGTCCGTTCCGTTAAAAACCACCAGGAAGACCTAAATGTAAACCGCAGAGGGACTCAATCGTAATTTTATTTTTTCGGGTCTTTTTTGCTAAAAATGACCGGAGGACCTAAACACGATTTCATATTTTCCGAAGGGCCTTTTTGTAAACGCGCTTAAGTGGCATGCCTGAGGTGTCGGCATTCCTCACCGCATTAATAAGAAGTATACATCATTATTATAAGCCGAATCTCACGCAGCGATATCGTGTAATGAATGTATAACCATGAAAGGTTAGGCTCCCCTGTTTACCCTCGTTTTAACGGCACCCGCATGGCTTATCGCGTGATCGCAATTGGCAGGGGAAAGGAGGGGCTAATCAAGCTAACTTACAGCTTTCACATCAGCTAATTATGCCACGAGGAGACCTCACGGAAAGGGGATTAGTGATTAAATTCTACATAGCTAGCTGATGGCGAAAGGGACTATGAAGTGACACCCGCTGATCGGTGTGGATTGATTGGTTGATAGCCAATTAAGCATCGGAGCATATAGCTGCAGTGCCATGCTGCCATGAACAGCCGGGGAAAAGAAAAGCTTTAGCTGCCATCAAGTGCTTCGTTTTGATCGATTGATATCGCGTTTGCATGTGTTTTCCGCCGAGTCGGACGTGATGAGACCTTTGTGCGCGCCTAATTAGCGCCCAACGGGCGGCATGGGGCAGCGGCGGTGGGCTCGGGCACTTTCGGCTCCTCTATTATGATCCATCGGTCATCCCCTGACACATGCATCTCAAGCTCGTACACAGGCACGGCAGTAGTGGTAGCAGCAGTAGTTGCCACCTGCTACAGGGCAAGGTTCGTTGGTGGCGATCGCAGCGGCCGGCACGGGAGGACGTCTTTGCTTTATCTTCTGGTACAGTGCCATGGCGCGGAGGAAGCTTGGTCCCATGGCTGACTGAACTTCTGGACGCAGATTCTCAGCCGTTCGGCCTCTGCCGTACAGTCGCTGCCGCGTGGGTCCCGCGTGACGTAGGATCCACACGCAGTGACCGTACAGCAGAGAGCCATAACGGCATAGGATCCTCTTCCGAACTCCTTGTCGACTGCACTGCAGTTGTGTAGTTGATGCGAGAGTGCGGTAACATGGAGTGGCTGGTTGAGTGGTTGTACAGGTGTGTACTTCCTTGCAGGTAGGGTGGCAGGCCCCCACAAGGATGGCTTTGTCATCTCCGTTGAAAAAATCCATGTACCACGGTAAATTTTATTCAAAATATATCTGTACTTGGAACTATAAAACTATATATTTAACCTCTCGATCTTTGGTACGAGGTTCAAATGACACCTTAATCCGATTTAGTATAGTGGTGTTGCCCATATGATATGAAAAATGAGCGGTTTTATCACGTAGGATGACATACTAGTCAGATTTAGATGAATAACAGGTGTGATTCATAAAGGTTTCTCTTCTAAATAGAAATTGAGAGGGAGAGAGCTACAGGGTGATAGCCATAGAATCATTTATTCGGAGCTCGACAGAGAAGTCCATATTAGCCCCATCTCATTATTTACCTAACTTGATTCGTGTGTCATCATACATTGCAAAAACATCCACTCATTACATCACATGAGCAACACCACTATGCGGAACCAGGTCAAGATATTATTTAAACCAGATTGTAAAGTTTGGAGATCAAAATATCTGGTTTCATGGTTCTAAGTGTTGTATATACTTTCAACCAATGTTTTAAGTGTTACATAGATTTCTTCTTAGTTTTCTTACATGAGATTATACTCCTTTTTATATATTTTAATAGAACATTAATATATATGTTAGAATATATATTTTGAAGCTATATTAAAAAAATATCTAAATACTCATAAATTAGTAAACGAAGCCGTCCTATTATTTTAAAATTTTCTTTAGCCGGACCCCGTCCCCACCGCTACTGCAGGACCCTGTACTAGCGAAGGGCTGGGTTAATTTGTTTTGTTGCTTGGTTGGCACGGTAGGAGTAACAGGCCGGCTAGACACTCCGCCAGATGATGAGGCGCATCCTCGCGCATCCTGGAGGCCCTGCGGATGTAATACAGTTCAAAATGAGGTCCACGTAAAACATTTAGGTGCTCCTCCAGGCTTCAACTTGCCCAAGCCTATATATCATCCCAACTAAAGGACTAGCCATGCATGAATGAAAACGGAAGAGCACCGTTCCGGAGAAAAACAAAAAATATCAGTATAAAAATAGAAACGAAAATTTTTTATCAAAAATGAAAATGGGAGAGTCATTTTTAACGGAAACAGAAACGAAAATTCTATATAAGTAAAACTAAAAATTCCATCGGAAATTTGGCCCACTTAGCCCAAAAAGGAGAAGGTAGAATTTACATTATTTTCGAATAAAAATAATTTCAAAAATAAAAATGGCTTTATAGAAAATATCAAATAGAGTTCAAAATTCTAGAAAAAATTCTCAAAATACTTTGGAACATTTTGAACCTAGAAAAATTATTTCTAGCATGCTTTTTGTTTCATTTTATGAATAAATTAATTCTATAAATCTAAAAAATAGCAAAATATCATTTATAAACTCCAGAAAATCCAGAATAAATCTAAAAAAATCATAAATGAATATTCGACAATAATATGCAAATTTTAGGGTGTAACACTTTTATAGTTGGAGGAGCAAGAGGATATCGATGATAATGATATGGATGATGATATAATAGTCTGATCGAGGGATAAATAGTTAGCTTTCAGTTTACAAACTTGAGAAAAAAAACATTCTAGTGATACCAGTGAACATAACATTATTTTTGTATCCGCTTGGAGGTGGAGTGAGTTACATTGCTTTTGTGGTTATGTATATTGTGATCATATACTGTGTTCTTGTGGAATTTTATATTTTGTTTCCATAGCCACTCTGCTCCGTTCCGCATCCGTTTTCATCACTATTCGTTTTTTATTGGTTTCGATTTCATTTCTATTACCAATAAAAGATGTGAAAACAAAAAATCATCATTTACCGATCGTTCCTGTTCCGTTTTCATCTCTAATCTCAAACAATCAATTGATTCCATCGGTACGGTTTGTGTGGGCTGAAGCGGAAAATCGAAACCACATGTACAAGGATGTATATGTACCATCCTCACCACACATTTTGCTTTAAGATTGGTGTATATGGGAGACGAAAATACAGTAAAAAAATTGGTGATGGGTCAAATACGTATCTCTCTCCCTCGCCTCCGGCGGACGAAGGGCGGCGAAACCGGCAAGCTGAAGATAGTGGGCCGAGGTGAAGAGGGACCAAATCCAGCGTTGGGCTAGCTGGTTCCACCGTGGTGGCGACGGAGATGGTGTAGAAGGACTAATACAGCAAGGTGGAAGGACTTCCTCGGATCTGGTCCTCACCGCCGTCGGCTTCCTCGGATCCGGTTGTCGCCGCCACAAAGTAAGGGTGCGTTTGGTTCAAGGTCCAAGCCTGGATGGGATATGGCGGTCCCTGTTTTTGCACTCATTCAGGCGTTTGGTTGGATGAATGGGGTGGATGAGGTCATCCAGGAAAACAGTATATTCGCTAAAGATCCTGGATCGATCGATCCGATCATTTTCCCCGGACGAAGCCATCCCACTCCCGCAGCCCCGTGCGTGGAGGCGGCAGTGAAGGGCTTCGTCATTGGCTCCGGGCTGAAGGGCGGCCTCTCTCTCTCTTCTCCGTCCTCGTCCGCCTCCGTAGCCGCCGCTCCCCAAGATCGAGGTCCGCTTCGCTCTCCATCCCCCGCAGAAGTTGGCTGCTTGGTGTTGCAACTTGTAATTCTTGTGACGTGGTGCGTGCAGGAAGGTGGGAGCAATGACGAACGAGGAGACGACGGTGCTGGCGTTGAAGGAGATGGTGAGGTACGGCTTGTTCTTGGGGACCTTCGCCGGCAGCTATGTCTCCGTGGACGAGTGCATCGCCGCTATCTGGGGGCGTAAGAGGTCAGTTCTCTGAAACCCCGCTGTTGAAATACTTCCTCCCTGCTTGTTTATCGCAAGGAAAGATGAGAGCTTTGATGCGGAGCGGTGGTGAATCCTACTTCGGATTTGCATGCAGCAAGGTTGATAGGTGACTCCTATAGTGATGATTTGGGCAAATAGTTGGTATTGGCTTTGGTTAAGGTGATACTCTACGAACGTTTTGTTTATATCCTTGTTAATGACTTAATTCAAGAGTGGAGAAAACTGGAACATATATCTTTTTACAGCTTAGAGAGTATTCATATGTCGAACTTCAGAGTTTACACTCAAATTTTCTAGAGAATTAGCAACGCAGTTTTTCATATCCAATGCTCTGACCATTTCAGGTTTGGTTTTCTTCTATGTTTCCATTACCATTCGTATTCTCAGTTAGTCTAACGTATACTCATCATTTCAGGAGTATACTAGGCGCACAACTACTACGCGCCTACCTGGTTGTGCATGTGATCAGCAGTGGAACTGGAGAACATGGGACATCTTATTGAATTGTCTTAAAGAAGTAGAAATCCGTAAATTCCGAGTAGTAGTGATCTCAAATTTTATAGTTTTGATCTAGTCCCGTGGTTGCTAACTTTGTTTATTGGATGATCTTCATTGATTGATGTCCCTTTCTCAGTTTACAAGGATGGCGGTAAAGAGGACAAAAAGAAAGAAGAGAAAAACAAGAAATGCACTTGTCAGGAGAAAAAGAAAGAAGAGAAAAACTAGAAAGAAGAGTTTTGTTTTGTATGTGATTTTGCTATCTAAGCTAGAAGAAATCGTTGTGTTCTACACAGAGTTTTGTTTTGTATCTCAAGATTTGGCTCTGAAATGCCCAACAAGTATCTTCAAGGGAAACTTTCCGAAGTCACTATTCTTTTTCTCTCCATTTTTGTTGCTTTACTAATATATATTATATTTGCAACAGATCTGTCAAGAGGGAAACATTGAAATTAATTGAGATTTTGTGGACAAGGCCGAAGATTTACCACACATCGGGAAACAGTTTGTTCCTCCAATGATGGATCCTGTTCTTGGTGATTATGCTAGAAATGTGCCTGATACAAGAGATTCTGAAGTTTTGTCCCTGTTTGCGACAATTATAAACAAGTATGCCTACTGTTTGATACCCATTTTGTGTTTTGTGTAGAAGGAAATTTGGTATAAGGAGCAAACTTAGTTTATTTTGGGTTCTCTAACCCATGTTGTCTGAATTTTCCAGGAGCCAATAGCATTGTTGGAAGGCATTTGCGTTGTGTCCAATGGATTTTGTCAAAGGATGAGTCTTTTCAAGTTGTTTCGGTTTCATCCTTTTGCGTTAATGGTATGTGTAGGTTGGTCATGGGAGGGGATGGTTGTCAAAGCATACAGTAGGAAAAACATGAACTTTGTGGATGATTTGTCTATTTGGCCGGAATTTTTTTTGTGTGTGGAAGAGGGTTTTTTTCCCCTGGAAAGTGTATGGATACTCGCTAAGAATGTTGTCAGCATGGTGTGTCTGTCCCGATTAAACTTGCTGTAATTTTGTCTTCCTGCTCTGACATGGGAAATGGTATATTGAGCATGTATTGATGTCACCCGCTGTTGAGTTAAAACGCCATGCCTGAATTGAAATGCTTCGTTTCCTAAGTCTTGGTTTGAAGGTTGCAATCCTGCTGTAATGGATTTATACTACATGCTCTTGTATTCCAGAAAAAAAAATTGCAGCATGCTAAGATAAGTCCATTTCTGTTGTTGCATCTTTTATTGGGTGTATTTTTTTTTTGAACTTTGAAGCAAGCTGTTGCCAAATTTTTGTTGGGTTCAATCTTGCATCTGTTTTCCTTTAGCATCATTAGTTCATTTTGTCATCAAATCTCATTGAAGTTGAGAAGCCAATTCGAGATAATCTAACTTTGCCGACACCAAAGTACCAAACAGCTCCAAAGTTCATCTCCGCCGGTGCGGCCCTGACGAGTCAAGAATTGGTTGTTGGCATATATATATTTTTTTACCATCTTTTTTGCTTTCTTGCGCAGTAAGTAGCAACTCATCCTATCTATTCTCATCCATCCAACCAAACAAAAAACTGACTCATCCCATCCATCCTCATACATCCAACCAAACAAAAAATTGGCTCATCCATATCCACCCAACCAAACATCTACCTGGATGACTCCATCCTATCCAGACCTGGCTGGCCATATCCCACCCAACCTCGTCCTCCAACCAAACGCACCCTAAGAGGAGAGAGAGGATGGAGGGCTGCCGGCTTCCTCGGATCCGATGGGATCCACGAAGAGAGGAGAGGGTGGCAGGGAGAGAGACACAGAGATCTGACATGGGTAGGGGGAGATACGTACACATAGCGGTGTACAATATATATATACCGGTACACAATACAGTGTGACCCACTTCTCCAACACGACTCCCAAAGCAAAACAATAGCGCAGAATGTGCACGGATGTCCATGTACATACGGTGAAACCACAAGTCGATTTTGTTAACGGACCCGTTAGTTATCGATGGGAAATGGTAAGTGATGAATGATTTTCAACCTAACTGCACCTCTACTTGATGTAGGCTATTTGGTGAAGGTGCAACTGTACAAGTATGAAGGGATCAATCATCGTCCTTCTAGAATGCTTACCCCGATTCCATTTTCAGGTCTACCGTCCGAAAGCATTTTAGTTCAAGTCAAGCTCGTACCTTTCTTAAGTGACAGCATGATCCCTTTTTGGTCAGGCGACATGCAATTTCCTTCTTTTTCCGTGGGATGAAATTGGTTTATTTTATGATCATCTTCTAAACTCAGCAACCAAGAGGTCACATGATCAAACTCTAAAATAATCATAGATAACTCACTTAACACTGGTTCGATTCAAACCGTGACCACTAACCACAGGACAAGTACCACACCAATTGGACTGCCCATGGTTTGATAGAACAATCAATATACAAATTGCCGTTGTAAACATGCAAGTTGAGATCGAGATGGGACCAACATGCACGCACGCACGTGTGGTCTGTACTTGCATAGTTGCATATGCCAAGCAGAAGATCAATTCCAAGTTTGTAACTTTTTTTCGCGTTCCTCCCTCGTGCTACTTTGACGCGCGCAATTCACCACGTCACGTTTACATGTATAAAAAACCATGCAGACACGATCACATCACATGCAGCGTGATGGGTCAAGACGACGACTACCTCTCCCTGTGCCTCATGGCTCTTGCCGCCGCAACGCACGGGCAACACAACGCGCCGTCGCCGTCGCCACCGGCCGAGCTCCACTTCCGGTGCTCCCTCTGCGGCAAGGCGTTCGCGTCGTACCAAGCGCTCGGCGGCCACAAGGCGAGCCACCGGAAGACAGCGACGGCCGGGCCGGCGCGCGAAGACGCGGAGCCGTTCCGTCAAAAGGAAGACTCGGGGACCGCGGGGTCATCGGCGGCGTCCGGCGGCTCTGGGCGACACATCTGCTCGGTGTGCCGCCGGGGCTTCGCCACGGGGCAGGCGCTCGGCGGGCACAAGCGGTTCCACTACTTGCACGGACCGTCGGTGATTCGTGCGGGGTCAAGCGTGGGTGGTTTTGACCTGAACTTGGTGCCCATGGAGCCGGAGATACGACAGGGCGAGGAGGAAGAGGTGCAGAGTCCGTCACCGGCCAAGAAGCCACGCCCGTCAAATTCTACGTGAACTCTGCCGAGTGGCCGGCCCAGACGCGCGCCATGCGTGTATCATAAACCAAGGGTGAATCAGTGTGTGATGTACTAATGTGGCCGCTAGCTCTTGATTGACCATGATTTGTTGAAAAATTAACATGGCATAACATTAATTTAATTTCAAAGATACGCAATAAGAACATAAAGTTAAACATTACGTCTACGACATGATTACTAGTATCTAGCAGATTTACAGAACACGCTAGTAAAAAAGCATGCCTACAAATGCTATATAGTCCAAAAGAAATATAGATGTAAACAAAATTATCATAGAAACATGGATTTTCATTAGAATTATTCGCAACCAGATGGTTTCAAACACTCATAGCGGGCTTGATGAAGGAAAGAAGCTGCGCAGAAGCAATACGACGATTGAAGATGAAGACGAGCAGTCGCGCGGTGCGGCGCTTCTCAAAAACCTGATCGCCAGTCTCCTGTGCAGGGCGACACGTGGCCGACATCAGATCGGAGACACTGCTCTCCGTTATGCCTGTTGCACGAAAGACAATGGGATCGGATGACTCAGGAAGCAACACGTACTGGAGGAAGCAGAGATCGCCAGTGAAAGATGAGACTGGATCGGATTTATTCATCGCTACCTTCCACACACAGGGACGTCTCCCATATGAAGGCGCGTCGTCCAAAATTGTCTCACGAAATCTCGGCTACCAAAAACCAATTGCCATGATTCCAGGAACCGCTCCGTGGAATCTCGCAATGTGGGCGAAGGGACTAAACTCACGAAAACGTGCGTTTCCTTGAGTCCACGTCGCTACGTCAGTAGTCGAGGTGTAAGGTGATGTGGCATAGGCAATACACGTGGCAAAAGATTAAGTATACTTAGCACGTCTGAATCACCCTTATAAGTTGGTTGCACTCTAACTAGCTAAGTAATATAGTACTAAAGATTATATTCTCAACTCAGCACCCTTTTGACTTTTTCCGTTGAATTAATTCAGCAATAATTCCAACATGCTTCACCAAAATTTTCACATGCCAAAATTTTGGTTATCAAATCGATAAACATCGGTGAGAAAAAAATGAACTATACAAGGTGAAGGAGAAAAGGAATCTTACCAAATCTGACCCAGTGCTATCAACAATTTGTAAAGCAACCATCGATAAAGTATGGCGTCTAAGCCAAGAACGTGTGTTTCGGTCTATCGCTATAAGGAGAAATAAAACAACATCACCAATCGTCTAGGTCTTGCATGTTGCGTTGATCGTAATTACCGTATTCAGCGTAGCTAGCTAGCTAGGATCGTTGAATGCGTCAGTGTTCAATACATAGGCCACGGAACAGTGCACCGTATGTTATTCTGTATACCGTCTGTGACTAGCCGGCTATGTGAAACTATTGAAAATCGGTATACCTTATCTAGGACCCTAACGTTAGGACGTTACTTCCGTAGGGACGATTGTAATGTTGGTTTTTGTCATGTGTCGGACGAGGTACAGTAAAGGAGCGGCATGTATTTAGGCGTTGGGGTTGTGTTGAGTGTTTTACTTGTTGGGTTGGGCTGAGTATTGCTGTAATGGGTTGCATTTACGTGAGGTGAGCGCTCGAACCGAGCCGAAGTGTCTCCTGGGCAGAGTATAAGTAGAGGCTGCGCAGGAGTGTCGTGGTGAACAAGAAAGAACAACTCTATCCCGAACTAACTTTTCCCCGTTCTTCCTTCCCCAAATTCCTCTTCCAAATCCTTATTCTCTGCCTTCATGAATCCTGTATGTGCGTGACCACAACATTTGGTATCAGAGCTTCGATCTGGCGCCTAAGAAGAAGTTGTCGCAGTGGGAGTCGAGGATGGCTGCGGCATTTTCATCGGTGGAAAACCAGTTTGAAGGTATCAACAATCTTTTGAAGCAAATATTGGATGATGTCCAGGGGGCGAAATCGGAGGTGGGCGAAGTGCGATCGGCGGTGGAAGTGGTCCGCGGAAGGGTGGAGGTTCTGGAAATGCGTCAGGGTGGTGATCTGCGATCCGCAATACCAAATGTATGTCCTCCAGTTCCAACCAATCCAACCGGGCCGGTTGCAGCCACCATGTCGGCGGGGGAGGATAATGTCTCAGATCACGGACATCGTGGTCAGGAAATGGTAAAGGATTCGATGAAAGGTATATTAGGCGCTCCTCCCTTTCCAGCAGTGGGAATCAAACAGGAATGGACGCAAGCGGCACCGGTGCTTGAACCAAAGTCCTTGGATGAGAGGCAGGCAGGGGTTGGGCAAGGATCGAGCACAATTTGGCCACCCCGGCAAGCGATGCCTAAGATTGAATGTCCGAAGTTTGATGGGGACAATCCTAGGTTATGGAGGGAACGATGTGAGACGTACTTCGAGGTATTGGGCGTCCATCCAGGAATATGTACCCGGTTGGCAGCTCTCCATTTCACGGGAACGGCAGCCTTGTGGTTGCAGAATGCGGAAGCCCGAGGAAGGTATGAAGATTGGGAAGCGCTATGTGAAGCAGTAGAGAGGAGGTTTGGCAAGAATGTTTATCAGCGCTTCATGAGTCAGATGATTAAACTCAAGCAAACCGGCACGGTGGCAGAATATGCGGAGAGGTTTGAACACTTGCAACATCAAATCCTTCTTTATAACTCATCACAGGATGAAGTGTTCTTTGTGACTCATTTCCTGGGAGGTCTGAAGGAAGATATCCGCTCGGCGATCGTGTTGCACAATCCTGGAGACGTAGATACAGCAATATCGTTAGCCTTGTTGCAGGAGGAAGAATTGGATCGTAAGAGAAAGTACTACCAAAAATCAGAGGCGAGGGAGTTTGCGCGAGGAGGAAGTAAATACTTGGATAAGTTTAAGCCTAACCAGAAAGTGGAGGATAACAAAAAAATGGAGAACAACAGAAAGGTGGGGAGTGGTCGGGCAGATGATAAACTTGAAGCCCTGAGAATGTATCGCAAAACCAATGGACTTTGTTTCACTTGTGGAGAGAAATGGAGCAAGACTCATAAGTGTCCACATCATGTGCCTTTACATGTCATTGAGGAGCTGATGGAAGTACTTCAGATCCAACCTGACTTGGATGTAGCAGCAGATGTTCTAGAAGAGGGAAGGGAAGAAGAGTTACTGCTGGTAACTGAAGATCAAGGTGGAAAAAGACAAACCCGAAGAACATTACAATTACAGGGCCAAATCGATAAACTGGAGATCCTTATTCTCGTGGACTCAGGGAGCACATACTCATTTATCAGTGAAAACTTGTTGAATAGGTTGCAACAACCAACCAAGAGCATAAACCCAGTGAAATTAGCAGTTGCGGATGGTCGAACGGTGGAATGTAATCAAATGGCAACATCCTTGTTGTGGTGGATTCAAGGGTATTCCTTCCAACAAGATATGAGGGTGCTGGCTTTGGGTAATTATGATATAATTTTGGGTGCTGATTGGCTTGAGGAGCATAGTCCCATGTGGGTACATTGGAAGAACAAATGTATTAAGTTTACACACAATGGCCGAAGAGTGAAACTTCAGGGAATCAATGAATATCAAACAGATAGTAAGGGTATTGATGCAAAGGAATTCAGGGGGCTGTTGCGGAGAGGAGCAATCACTCATTTGATCCAGCTGCATCATATTGTGGAGGAGACGCATGAGGCAAAACAAGGGGAATACATTCCTCCAGTACTGACAGAAGTATTACATGAGTTTGCACACTTGTTTCAAGAGTCAGTCCAGTTGCCCCCCAGACGTAAGTATGATCATTTAATTCCTCTTATCCCTGGTGCACAGCCCGTCAATGTTCGCCCCTATCGGTATTCGCCTCAACAAAAAGACGAAATTGAAAGGCAAGTCGCAGAAATGTTGGAAAAGGGTGTCATACAGCAGAGCTCAAGCCCTTTCGCTTCTCCGGTGCTTTTGGTGAAGAAGAAGGATGGATCCTGGCGGTTTTGTGTGGATTACCGCAAACTAAACGCCATTACCGTCAAAAACAAGCATCCTTTACCCATAATAGATGAGTTATTGGATGAATTGGAAGGTGCCTGTTGGTTTTCTAAACTGGACTTACGATCCGGCTATCATCATATTAGAGTGGCAGCTGGAGAGGAGTATAAGACAACATTTCGCACTCATCAAGGTCTTTATGAGTTTCGAGTTATGCCTTTTGGTCTCACTAATGCCCCGGCAACCTTTCAAGGTGTGATGAATCAAATTTTTGCCCCGTTTCTGCGTCATTTTGTGCTTGTGTTCGTGGATGATATCTTAGTATATAGCCGCACACTTCAGGAGCATAGACAACATTTACAAGAGGTGTTTCGGGTGCTGGAACAAAACAACTTATTTTTGAAGAAGGCCAAGTGCTCTTTTGGGCAACAGAGGCTGGAATACTTGGGGCACATTATTACACCAGAGGGGGTTGCTACTGACCAAAGCAAAATCCAAGCAGTCCTGAATTGGCCAGTACCCAAAAACGTGAAGGAGTTGAGGGGATTCTTGGGACTTACGGGCTATTACAGAATATTCATCCGAAATTACGGAGTGATCTGCAAACCTCTCACTACATTGCTGAAAAAAGGGGTAGTATTCCACTGGACACCAATAACAGATCAGGCCTTTCGGGTGTTGCAACAAGCTTTGGTACAGGCGCCGGTTTTGGCATTGCCAGACTTCTCCAAAACATTCGTCTTAGAAACAGATGCAAGTAACATTGGCATCGGGGCAGTACTCATGCAAGAGGAACATCCAGTGGCGTTCTTGAGTAAAGCTTTGAGTGTTAGAAACTAAGCTCTGTCAGCGTATGAGAAGGAGTGTATGGCCATTCTCATGGCAATTGCCAAATGGCGCCCTTACTTACAACACCGGCAATTCCTCATCCGAACTGATCAGAAGGCATTGCTGCATTTGGCTGAACAGTGGTTAACGACGGGCATGCAACATAAAGCATTTGTAAAATTGCTTGGACTACAATATCAAATCCAATACAAGAAAGGTGTCCAGAATGCAGCTGCAGATGCGCTTTTGAGAAGATCAGAGGTGGCAGAATTACAGGCAATATCGGTGTGCACCCCACTGTGGATTGCCAATTTGGTGGCCGGTTACCAAGATGATGAAGAGACCAAAAAGTTGCTCACTGACTTGAGTATCACGGGATCAAATGAGAAAGGATATACACTTCAGGACGGAATCATTCATATTCATGGCCCTATTTGGGTGGGCAATAATGTTTTGGCTCAACGCCATATACTGCAAGCGCTGCATCACAGCGGGATTGGTGGACACTCTGGAATCCATGCGACCTATCATAAAGTGCGAGCTCTGTTTGCTTGGCCAAAGATGAGAAACACCGTGCAACAATATGTCCAAGAATGTGATATCTGTCAACAAGCAAAAGTTGAACATGTGAAGTTGCCGGGTTTGCTGCAGCCACTGCTAGTTCCAACGCAAGCCTGGAGTGTCATTGGTATGGATTTTGTTGAAGGACTTCCCCTATCACACCAGTATACCACTATATTGGTAGTGATTGATAAGTTTTCCAAATATGGTCATTTTCTATCCTTGAAGCATCCTTTTACAGCACATCAGGTGGCTCAGGTATTTTGTGATCACATATATAAACTGCATGGACTTCCACAAATAATCATTTTAGATCGTGATAAGATCTTCACAAGTAAATTTTGGCAAGAACTCTTCCGATTATCAGACACTCAACTGAATATGAGTTCAGCTTACCATCCACAAACAGATGGTCAAACTGAGCGGCTTAATCAATGCTTAGAAACTTATCTGAGGTGTTTTGTGCATGCCTGTCCGAAGAATTGGTCACAGTGGTTGTCGCTGGCAGAATATTGGTATAATACCACGTTTCAAACTGCTGTCGGCAAATCACCCTTTGAGGTACTCTATGGATATCCCCCTCGGCAGTTTGGCATTTCTAGGCTCAATGTTGATGTTGCATCAGATACAAGAGACTGGGTGACTCAACGAGAACATATGACGAAGCTGTTGAAGCTGCACTTGGAGCGTGCTTGTGCCAGAATGAAGATACAGGCAGATAAGCATCGCTCTGAAAGATCTTTCGATGTAGGCGATCAAGTTTATTTAAAACTGCAGCCTTATGTCCAGACTTCGCTTGCCACTCGCAGTAACCAGAAGCTTTGTTTCCGTTTTTATGGCCCATACCGTGTTCTGGAGAAAGTTGGCAATGTGGCTTATCGGTTGGATCTGCCTGCAGACAGCAAGGTTCACCCAGTTGTGCATGTGTCTCAGTTGAAGCGCTATATTCCTTCGTCGACAGCAGTGGATGCAATTCAGTCGGTGAACTTCCTGGAAGCTGACGCACAGGTGATGCCCATCGAAATCCTGAAGCACAGACTCATCAAACAAGGAGCTAATATTATTCCATCAGTGTTGATCAAGTGGTCCAGTCTGCCTTCATCGCTGGCAACCTGGGAACATGCCGCAGCTCTGCGTCTTCAGTTTCCTAGTGCACCGGCTTGGGGCAAGCCGTGACTCAACAGGGGGAGAATGTCATGTGTTGGACGAGGTACAGTAAAGGAGCGGCATGTATTCAGGCGTTGGGGTTGTGTTGAGTGTTTTACTTGTTGGGTTGGGTGAGTATTGCTTTGTAATGGGTTGCATTTACGTGAGGTGAGCGCCGAACCCACCAAGTGTCTCTGGGCGAGTATAAGTAGAGGCTGCAGCAGAGTGTCGTGGTGAACAAGAAAGAACAACTCTATCCTGAACTAACTTTTCCCCGTTCTTCCTTCCCCAAATTCCTCTTCCAAATCCTTATTCTCTGCCTTCGTGAATCCTGTATGTGCGTGACCACAACAGTTTTGTAGGATCAGATTTACAATATCCCTGCACGCTGGATCAAACGTTCACATCGAAGTTCTTACTTGATAAGCTGGCAACATTGTTGATTTTCGTGGATGCTAATGCTAGGGCGGGCGAAAACCTTAAATGAAAGTGAAATCCTTAATATCAACGTGGTAACTCAAGCTCCCCGTGAAAAAAAAGAAGATAAGTCTAGCACATGTATATATTACATTAACGATTGTTAAGTTTCCTAATAAATCTAGGCAGAATCTTAACTTTTGGTCTAAGGTCATATTAAAAGATTGTAGAATCTCATAGAGTTATTATCTATAATAAACTTTTTTATATCATAATTAAAATATTGTGGAGTCTCATAGAGATATTTATGATGATATCTACGTTAGAAATTACCTTTAGTTTTGTTTTTAAATAATATAAAACAGCACATATACATGCTCCGGGATGCTACCGGTACCGGACCTAAATGCTAACATGGAGCTAGAGCAGCCTGTCTCATTCCTAAAGGGCAAAATGATCCCACCTCAGCGCAGTCAACTAGACCACCCTCCATTTCGGCCTGGGCCGTAACCGGCGGAGGGCCGAGTGGCCGACAGCGCCTGCGCGTCCACCCGCCATCCGCACTGTCAGCCTCCCTCCCCAACTCTTCCATATCCATTCCTCTCCTCCACGAGCGGCTTTGCCGGCGCCCGGCGCCACCACACCGGCCATAACCCCTAAACCTCGCCATGGCCGAAACGCTCGCCTTCCCTCTCCCCCTGCGCGCGCCCGCGCTGCCGCCTCCCACCTCCAGGCCCATCCACCGCCAACCCCCCACGCCCTCCCCTACCCGCCTCTTCTCCCCCACCTCCCTCCTCTCCTTCCACCCCACCCCTACCTCCTCCCGCAAGCCGCGCCTAGGCCGCCTCCTCGACCCCACCCGCCGCGGCGGCGGTGGGAAACCCTGGCACCTGCCGCCCTCCCTCTCCATCCCCGCGCGACGCGCGCTCCTCGCCCTCCTCTCCGACCCCGACCGCGCCTCCCCGCACGACCTTCTATCCGCGCTCCCCGCCTCCGACCTTGCCGCCGTGCTTAACGCGCTCGCCTCCCGAGGCCGGTCCGGCGCTGCGCTCGCTGCCCTCCACGCCGCTCGGGACCTCCACGGCGAGCGCGCCCTCCACCACCCCCGCATGCTCCCCACGGCCGTCCGCGTCCTCGCTCGCGCCGGCCGCCTTACCGACGCCTCCGCTCTCCTCGACTCCGCGCCGGACCCCGACGCCAGCGCCTACACGGCCCTCGTCTCCGCGTTCTCCCGCGCCGGCCGATTCCGGGATGCGGTCGCAGTGTTCCGCCGCATGGTGGGTAACGGCGTTCAGCCCGCCCTCCTCACCTACAATGTCGTGCTCCATGTGTACTCCAAGATGGCTGTCCCGTGGAAGGAGGTGATGGAGCTCATGGACACCATGAAGAAGGACGGCATTGCGCTGGACAGGTATACATATAACACGCTCATTAGTTGCTGCCGTCGTAGGGCGCTCTATAAGGAGGCAGCACAGGTGTTCAATGAGATGAAGGTTGCTGGGTTCGAACCTGACAAGGTCACGTTCAATTCTCTGCTCGATGTGTATGGTAAGGCACGGAGGCATGATGAGGCAATTGAGGTGCTCAAGGAGATGGAACATAGGGGCTGTCCACCCAGCGTGGTGAGTTACAACTCGCTCATTGCGTCGTATGTGAAGGATGGGTTGTTGGAAGAGGCGGTAAAGCTCAGGGAGGAGATGGAGGTGAAAGGGATTGAGCCGGATGTGGTTACATACACAACATTGATATCCGGCCTTGATAGGGCTGGCAAAATTGATGCAGCAATAGGGACATATGATGAAATGGTGAGGAATGGATGTAAGCCGAACTTGTGCACGTACAATGCATTGATCAAGCTGCATGGGGTGAGGGGTAAGTTCCCAGAGATGATGGTTGTCTTTGATGAGCTCAGGTCTGCTGGGTTTGTGCCGGATGTTGTGACCTGGAACACGCTTTTGGCTGTGTTTGGGCAGAATGGTTTGGACTCTGAGGTCTCTGGGGTGTTCAAGGAGATGAAGAAAGCTGGTTATGTTCCTGAGAGGGACACATATGTTTCACTTATTAGTTCGTATAGTCGATGTGGCTTGTTTGACCAAGCAATGGAGATATACAAGAGGATGATGGAAGCTGGTATATGTCCTGACATTTCGACCTATAATGCTGTTCTATCTGCACTGGCTCGTGGTGGGCATTGGGAACAGGCTGAAAAGTTGTTTGCTGAGATGGAGAATCTGAATTGTAGACCAGATGAGCTTAGTTATTCATCATTGCTTCATGCATACGCTAATGCAAAGAAGTTGGACAAAATGAAAGCTTTGTCAGAAGATATATATGCAGAGAGGATAGAGCCACAGAACCGGCTAGTGAAAACGTTGGTCTTGGTTAACAGCAAAGTTAATAATTTATCTGAGACGGAGAAGGCATTCCTGGAACTGAGGAGGAGACAGTGCTCCCTTGACATTAACGTTCTAAACGCGATGGTTTCCATATATGGGAAAAATAGGATGGTCAAGAAGGCAGAGGAGGTTCTTTCACTCATGAAGGAAAGTGCTATCAACCCCAGCACCGCAACCTACAATAGCTTGATGCATATGTATTCTCGTTTAGGTGATTGTGAGAAGTGTGAAAATATCCTTACTGAGATCAAGTCACTTGGTGTGCGTCCTGATCGATACTCTTATAACACTGTGATCTATGCATATGGAAGGAAAGGGTGGATAAAAGAAGCCTCAAGATTGTTCTCCGAGATGAAATGTTCAGGCCTGAAAGCAGATATTGTAACATACAATATTTTCGTCAAGAGTTATGTGGCCAATTCAATGTTCGAAGAAGCTATTGATTTAGTACGCTATATGGTTACTCAAGGTTGCAAGCCCAATGAGAGAACTTACAATGCAATACTTCAGGGCTATTGTAGGCATGGTAGGATAGTAGATGCAAAATCATTCCTTAACAATCTTCCAGAGCTTCATCCTGGAATATCTAAACAAGAACAACAACAACTATTAGAACTGTTGGCCAGGTACACTTCGTAAGATAGTAGTTTAGTAACAAACCTTGTTTGTATTCTCGAGCATGACAGGTAGATCCAACACAGATGAGCCGCTGTGCTTTAGTTATGGGGTGTGTGTGTGGCCTGTTGGAAGTTTTTCCTGTAAGCAATGTGTTAAATGTGTATATTTGTTGTCTCTTATATTTGTACATGATACTTGACATAAAAAAAGGTGCAATTCAAGGTTAGGTCTGTTGGGTCCGTTTTCCTAGAAAATATTCTCCCTTAATTGTTCGTGATTTTGTCTCTTCACCTCTCTTTGCCGAAAATGTCAAATTGTCTTTGTGTATTCACAGAATAGCGAAAAATCGATATATAGAGGTTCGTCTAGTTTTCTAATTCAATGAAGTTGCTTTAAATTTTGAATGTGTGTAGTCAAGGTACAGAGGCGCACGACTGTGCCACTCTATGCTTGAATTGGCCAACACTGATTATGAAAGAAATATTTGGCATTTTCATTTGTGAGGTTGTATGCACTATTATCAGTAGATCTGCTTGTGGCTTCTCTTCATATTTCAATGCAGGTCCATATTGATGACTTTCTATGGTACCTTTGTGTTGATTACAACAGATTGAAATTTTGATGAGGGCATGAGAGCCAAACTTTGCTCGGTTGGTGGGAGCGAGTGGAGTATGCTTTGACCGCTGCTCGACGCGAGCGCTCATGAGCCGAGGCGTGGTCGTATGTGTGTGTGGGGGTGAGTTTGTAACTTGGTTGTTGTTCTCTTTTGATGAAATGCTAGAGCTCCTGGCCAATTATTATAAAAAAAAAGAAGACAAGTAGCATGTGTCAAATGCACTAAGCATCTTTCTTTGTTAGTCCCAAGATGTCATGAACCTGTCCTAAGTAGCCTCAGCATTTTTTTTTGTTACTTGGATTTACTAAATTAGTCTCTTTTGAAGTTCTATTACTTCATTTTCTTGTAATATCCTTATAAAAGTTATGCTTGAATTCAGAAAAGTTCTCCTGAAGATTATGCCGATTGCTGAGTGACATTTCGTCATGATAGCTCCTACCCTTAATTCCAGGAGATGACATTGTACCGGCGGTACACTGAGTTAGACCACAACATCTGTAATCATATGTCGCAACAGGGAGTATGTACGTGTAATATATGAGTATATAAGATCATCTATGTGGTATGTATGGGGCTGTTTGGTTTGCTTCTAATTGTTGCCAATGTTTGCCATACCAAATTTTGGTAGTGTTGATTAAATTTGGCAAGCATTTGGTTTGCAACTAAATTTTAGCTAGATTCTCTTCTTTATTGGCACCCCTAGTTCATTTTCTTGTCAATTGTTGGTCAAATGTTGGCAACCAATTTGGTGATCAAATTTTTGACATGCCAATTTTTGGTAAAGTTTGATTTGGCAAATTTGGTCTTAAACCAAACAGTCCCACATATTTTTTTCAACGTATTTCTTTTTATGCGCTAATATGAAGGTATTTGCAAAATACGCTAAAAACTACGGATCCTCTTGCAATTTTTTCGCGTGTTTCACATTAGAGTATCTTATAATTAGTATACAAGCGTACCTAAAGTGATTAAAAAGTATTTCAAGTCAGTTTAATCGGTGCTTCTCTCTTTTATCTGATGTGCTTCTTTCCTTGCAAGTTTGAGCTCGAATCAAAACGGTTGTACTTCGAGGTAAATTTGACTTTACTAGAGTCTGCTTGCTTAGTCATGTAACTTTGTTTAGACTTCCAATGACTATAATATGTTGGGAATAGTCCCACATCGGTTGTGGAGAGAGCTTCAGTATGATTTATATGGGTGAGGGAGCATCCCCTCATTGGGCTAGCTTTTTGGGGGGAGATGGCCCAAAAGACCTTGGCTCGTCTTTGCTTAGTTGGGTCTCATGCGAGTGTCTTTGCAATCCAACGACACAGGGTCCCGGACGCGTTAGGTGTGGCGGTCCGGCTAACAATTGGTATTAGAGCCCAAGTGGTCCCAGGTAGTTTCTAGATAATCTCGGCCCAATGTGTGAGGGGGAGATTGTTGGGAATAGTCCCACATCGGTTGTGGAGAGAGCTTCAGCATGGTTTATATGGGTGAGGGAGCACCCCCTCATTGAGCTAGCTTTTTGGGGGGAGATGGCCCAAGAGACCTTCGACCCGCTGCTTTGCGTTGGGCCTGCGAATGTACTGCAGCCCAACGGCCTGAGATCCGGACGCGGTCCGGCTGACAATTGGTATCAGAGTCCAGGTGGTCCCAGATAGTTCCTAGATAATCTCGGCCCGATGTGTGAGGGGGAGATTGTTGGGAATAGTCCCACATCGGTTGTGGAGAGGACTTCAGCATGGTTTATATGGGTGAGAGAGCACCACCTCATTGAGCTAGCTTTTTGGGGGAGATGGCCCAAAAGACCTTGGCCCGCTGCTCTGGTTGGGTCTGCGAGTGTACTGCAGTCCAACGACCTGGGGTCTGAACGCGTTAGTGTAGGGTCGAGGATGCGCCTAGAGGGGGGGTGAATAGGCGTTTATAAAAATCGATCGCCACTAATTTGATTCGCTCTAATCAACCCCTATGTCAAAACCTTAATCAATTTATATATGCGGAAGCGATAAATCGGTTTTGACAATTAAAGCCTAAATCAACTAGGCTCACTAGTGCACTAACTAAATTATATCTCTAAACTAGAATTGCTAAATTGATCAATCAATTAACACTAAGCAATTCTATTTCAAGCAATCAATAATATGCAAAAGGTAAATACTTGAATGTAAAGGGACAAGAGACAACCGATATTTTTCCGTGGTGTTCGGAGACTTGCCGGTCTCCCCTAGTCCACGTTGAGGCAAGCCCACACTTGGACCGGCTCCCGCTCGAGCACCCGCCTCTTTCCACTAGTCGTGGTTTTTCACGCTCGCGCGTAGGCTCAACCCGAACCTTCACAAACTTCGCCGGGGCTTCTCACACCTCGAGAGCTCCCGCGCACGACGCCTACGCCGTCTAGGAGTCGGCAACCTCCAAGAGTAATAAGCCGCTCCTTCGCTTGAACCTCACCGGGCACAACTAATGCGCTCCTCGGTGATCACCAAGTGCAACACATGCACAAGGCCTCCTCAAGTGCAACACATGCACAAGAGACACTCAAATCCACTTCCCAATTGCAACAAATGCAATTTGGGTCACTCTTATGCTCAAGAACCAAAAGGAGAGGAGCAACACATGCATCCAACTCCTACACACAAAGAACAACACTCCCCAACACCCCCAAGGCCTCCTTTTATAGCCTCCATGCCAAAACTAGCCGTTGGGGCAAGATTCAAAATCAGTCAAAACGTGGTCCGACCGGACCACCGGTCCGACCGCCCTCACAGGCAACAGTCGGATTCTCCCAGATACACGACCAGGCCCGACAAGACTTCGGCCGGCCGCATCGCCTGGCCGGTCGACGCCTTGCCGGCTTGCACCGCACGCTCAAACACGCCAAGACAACGGAAAACTACCTCTCGAAAAAAACACCGGGTGCCAACCGGCTCGACCGCACGTCCGGCCCAATCATGGCCGTACGGCCACACCGCCCGCACAAAACCGAAAACAATGCGCTCTGAAAATTCACCTTGACAGGGCGGTTGCATTTGCCGGTCCGACGGACTGGGCGGCCGCACCGCCAACAAAAGCAAACAGACGCACACGCTCGAGAATTTACACCGAAGCCCTAAGGTCGGCCGCACCACCCAATGGTCGGTCGCACTCTGGATTTTCGCAAACTCATTTCCAAAACTCCAAGCACCATTTCTTGAGCTAACAAATGATCAACACATGATCATACATATGTGCAAAATACATTTGCACCAATTCAACCCATGCTCAAAGAATTTAACCCGAATGTAACCAATTGCGAAAACACATTTCAAGAAATAAACACCGAACTTACGCGATCAATCCTCTAGCCATGTAAGGATCAACACATGATCCCGACACTTTGCAAAACACATTTGCAAATGCCTACACATGCTCTAGGATTGAAAGACATAACTTCAACGCTTTTGCAAAACACATTTGCACAATCGCAACTAACTCCAAATGACGAAAACACATTTCGCCAACAACTCAAGAACTATTTGCAAAACGATAAGCAAATCAAACCCGAAGTTTATGAGATTAATCCCCTAGCCATGTGAAGGTCAACACAAGACCCGGTCAACTTGCCAACTCCCGTTGCAAGCCCCACTCACATGCTTTTGGGATTCTGGACTCATAAACTTCAGTTTATTCGCACAACGAACTTGCAAATAGCGCAATAAACCAATTTCATGCTTGAGCACTACTCTTTGCAACACATGCAAAAGTCTAGCTCCAAGCAACATTAAATCAAGGTGCATGAACTCTCTAATTGCAACACATGCAATTCTTTGGTTCAATGCAACCACAAATCAAACTTCGACTAAAACCAAAACCATACGTATGAGCTCTTTACTCGCAACACATGCAAGCCTCTAGCTCCATACAAACACACAACATAAAATCATGCTTGAGCTCTCTCCTTTTGCAACACATGCAAAACTTAGCTCCAAGCAACCACACGGTTTTAGAAAGATGTTTTGCGAAACCAAAGCATGAAGCTTCAACATTTGCAACACATGCAAAAGTGAACTTCACGCAAAAGCCAACGCATTAGCTTATCCTATTTACAACACATGCAAATCAAAGCATTATGCGAAACCCAAATACATATGCTCTTCCTCTTTGCAGCACATGCAAATCAGAGCATAAACCAATAACAACCAAGCATAAGTTTAACACATTCGCAACACATGCCAAATGGTCAACCCTCATGCAAAAACCAAATCAAATAAGATTTGAGCTTGAGTGAACGCGGATTAAGATCACCAACACATGATGAAGGTCAAGCTAAGGAACGACCCCTCTTAATAGTACGGCGATAAAACCTTAGACTCAAAGACTACAAAAGTCCTTAGCCTATCTAGTTATACCTTCACCGCCGCGCACAAGCAATCCCCTTTGGGGTCTTTATGATCTTCGCATATTTGCTCCCCCGGGATATTACACGACTCTTCTTCGGGATCTTCTCTTGACGCCCATCACCTCATGATGCCGTCCTTGTCCCGTTTTCATCATCTCATTCATCTTTGGACCTAACTCAACCACAACTCATGAAACTTATTAGTCCAAGATGCATGGTTGTCTCAATTATCTCTTGCACTCCATTAACACATAATGGATGCCTTTAGATCAATTGAGCACAACCTAAATCAATTGAAATGATTGTAAATGTGTCTTACGTATAATAATGCAACACATGCTTAATTATACTTAAGAACTATTCATTTGTCCTCAATTAATCACGGAGCACCATCAACACATGATGAAGTGTTCGTTAATGATTAACAAGACAAATGAACTCAATTTAAATTATCATTTAAATTGATATGAGTATATATTAACTACACAAGTTTTCATATACTCATGTTGATGAGAGGTAATGATCCATTATGTGTAAACTATATGGAAATGATCATTACACTAAGTCATCGACTATAGAATACGCCCCACATGTATATGTGCATAAGTATGATTGACTTGGATATAATATGCACATATTCAATTTTATTGCATTGGAACATATCCTATATTTCCACGAGTATACTTATAACTAGGCAATTCGAATATATACTCAAGGATTTAGTTTCTTTGTCTTGATCCTTATATGTGTCAATAACGAATCGATCAATACAAAGAGACTTTTCAAGTTAAACTACAAACTCCCCCTAAATATGTGCATCCATGTAATATATGGATTGAGAAACATAATGCACATTTTGTGGTTAATATAATAGGGACATTCATATTTCAACTTGACTCCAAAGTATGCAACTAATACTAGAATGAATATGCAAACATACCTTGGGTTTTCCATTTTTCAATGCGATGAGACTAATCAAAGATATTCTAAATAAACAAGTTAGTCTCGATATAAGATTTGTCATTAATAACAAAATCACATTAATGGATAATCACAATATTAGATTTGTCATTAACACCAAAACCATAACTAATGAAGGTTGAACTTTCAGTTAGGTGTGGCGGTCCGGCTAACATAATACAGCGTGAGGAAGACAGAGTTGTTTTATATTATTTTTCTGCTAGACAATTATGTTTTACTACCAGCCGTTGTTTAAAGTTACATTCATGCGGTACAGGGAGTCTGTATTCACTGTACAAATTCAGCCCAATGCAAGGTGTACTATTGTAGCGTGTAGTTTAGAGTGCAAATAACAGTAGGCTCGGGTCCAAGAAAGTGAGAGGTTCCATCGCTCTTCTTCTGATGTGCTCTTTGCGGTGAATATCAATCAACTTAATCATGCCTCTTCCATGAAACTAGCAGGAATGTAAGTTTGTAGTATTAAATAATATAACTTATATGCTTGAGAATATATTAACGTATTTTGTAGATTATTTAGATTTTTAAGACATCATAAACTTTAGAATGACAATAGAAGCTTTAAGAAAAATTTAACTTAAGAGATGTAATTGAAGTAAAAGATTTGATGGAAGAAAATCATTGAGAATAATAAGTTATTAGGGTTCTTAGAAACGTAGCAACTTTTCATCTTGCATAGATCATATAGCTATATACCATGTTGTTTCTTCGTTAGTAATTCTTTTTCCAAAATATATGCAACACATGTACCTCTATTTAATTTCAAGTAATATACTGATTATTTTACATGGTATTAGAGTACAGTACTCACATATACACTGATACATGATGGGTGACTTACTTTGAACGCATCTTCCTCACACGCTGGTTCCCTGTAGAACCATATATCTTATATTTCTTATTGATCGCCCCCACAACTTTTCTGCTTCAACCGCTAATAGTTAGCCTAATTTTTTATCGATCCCTCTCAACTGCTACCCTTTTAATGTAATATTCTATCATATGACTATATTCTATTTCTCTTTAATTATTACTTAATACTGAATATTACAACATCAACATGCAATGCATACATATACAAGTATTGATTATCTCTATCAGAGACACATACTCTTACCAGTGGCCTCAAGCTTATTCCATAAAGTAACGTCATCTCTACTATGAGGTTTTTACAACTTGTTTTGATTCAAACGAATTCATGCATGCATATACACATCTCTTATTTGATATTTGCCAACTTAACGATATTGCTTCCTCACTAACACAATAACGTCCGATCTTTTATTATACTAGCATGTTTGGTTTAGTCGTTATCTAATAAAACCCTAGTCCACGCTGAGGCAAGCCCAACCACTTGGACTCGCCGCCGAGCACCCGCCTCTTTCCACTAGTCGTGGTTTTTCACGCTTCAGCAGAGGCTCAACCCGAACCTTCACAAACTTCGCCGGGCTTCTCACAACCTTGAGAGCTCCAGCAAGACGACGCCACGCTGCCTAGGAGTCGGCAACCTCCAAGAGTAACAAGCCGCCTTCACTTGAACTTCACCGAGCACACAACTAATGCGCCCGGTGATCACCAAGTGCAACACATGCACAAGGACCTCCTCAAGTGCAACACATGCACAAGAGGTCACTAACCACTCCTAATTGCAACACATGCAATTAGTCTCACTCTTAGCTCAAGAATCAAATATGAGTATGCAACACATGCACCACCTCATGCAAAATACTCAATCATACTTGAGCTCTCTCCTTTTGCAACACATGCAAAATTTAGCTCTAAGCAACCACTTGTTTTAGAAAGATTGTTTTGAAAACAAAACATGAAGCTTCAACAATTTCAACACATGCAAAAGTGAACTTCACGCAAAAGCCAACGCATATAACTTATCCTATTTGCAACACATGCAAATCAAAACTTTATGCGAAAACCAAATGCATATACTCTTCTTCTTTGCAACACATGCAAATCCGAGCATAATGCAACAACAACCAAGCATAGGCTTAACCCATTCGCAACACATGCCAAATGGTTAGCACAATGCAAAAACCAAATCTAAATACGATTTGAGCTCGAGTGAATACGGGATTGAGATCACCAACACATGATGAAGCTCAAGCTAGGAGACAACCCTTCTTAATAGTACGGCGATAAAAACCTTAGACTCAAAGACTAAAAAGTCCTTAGCCTATCTAATTATACCTTCGCCGCCGCACGCAAGCAATCCCCTTTGGGGTCTTTATGATCATCACTTTGATACTCCCCGGATCATCCTCGATTCTTCTCTTTGTCTTGGGATCTTCTTGACGCCCATCACCTCATGATGCTGTCTTTATCCCTGCTCAATCATCTCATTCATCTTTGGACCTAACTCAATCACAACTCATAAAATAGTTAGTCTGAAGATGCACTGTTGTCTCAATTATCTCTTGCACTCCATTAACACATAATGGATGCCTTTAGATCAATTGAGCACAACCTAAATCAATTTGAATGTTTTAATTGTGTCTTAAGTACAATAATGTAACTCATGTTTTATTATACTTAAGAGCTATTCATTTGTCCTTAATTAATCAAGGAACACCATCAACACATAATGAAATGTTCTTTAATGGTTATCAAGACAAATGAACTCAATTTAAATTATCATTTAAATTGATATGAGTATATATTAACTACACAAGTTTTCATATACTCATGTTGATGAAAAGTAATGATCCATTATATGTAAATTATATGGAAATGATCATTACTCTAAATCATCAACTATAGAATACACCCCACATGTATATGTGCATAGATATAATTGACTTGGACATAATATGCACATATCTAATTTGATCGTATTGGAGTATATCCTATATTACCATGAGTATACTTATAACTAGGCAATTCAAACATATACTAAGGATTTAGTTTCTTTTGTTTTGATCCTTATATGTGTCAATAAGAATTAGATCAATACAAAGAGGCTTTCAAGTTAAACTACAAACTCCCCTAAGTATATGCATCCATGTAATGTGTGGATTGGGAAATATGATGCACGCCAGGTTAATATAATGGGACATTCATACTTTAACTTGAATCCAAAGTATGCAACTAATACTAGAATGAATACGCATACATACCTTGGGTTTTCTATTTTTCAATGCGATGAGACTAATCAAGGATATTCTAAATAAACAAGTTAGTCTCGATATAAGATTTGTCATTAATAACAAAATCACATTAATGGATAATCTCAATATTAGATTTGTCATTAACACCAAAACTATAACTAATGAAGGTTGAACTTACATCATGGTTGATTTAGCAACTTTTGCTCTCAGATTTAAAAACCTTGATGGGTTGCTTCAAAGAAGCCCTCCAACATCAAAATTCAAAGAATATATCACAGGTATGACAATATGAAATTAGTGACTCGATTCAGCCAAAGATCAAGTTAAGAAAATTGACTCACTAATACTCAATTATGGATGAAAAGCTACTGGACAATGTATAATAACTATTTGCCTCACGATAAAGTTGATGCCAAGCCGAGAGAAATAAGTTCCAGATTAGAACAGATATTAACAAGAATCATGTCACATGAAAAGAACTATTCTCAGGATAGCATACCAATTACACAGCAGCAGCAAGGACCAATTTAAAGTATTAATACAATGATCTAAACAAAGGCCGATAATGTAATGATTCACTAACTAGCGTATAAATATTGCCTCATTTATTTGTATCATCACGAAAGCAAGAGAGAGAATAAATCGCGCCTCAGATCAAGAACATGACCTCAGCCCGACGGCTAGTCCTCAAATTTCCAATCGGTTCATCGAATCAACACCAATGTAAGGGATTAAAGATTTTTACACGCGGATCCGAGCCGATTAAGCCGAGGCAAAGCGAGCGTCGCTGTCCAAGAAACTAAATTTCCAGGCTACACTCGAGCCCAATCGAAAGGGATTCGGGGATATGATGCCGCCACTTACAACGAACAGAGTTGAAGTAGAAGCCCGAGATGCAGAGGAAGCAACAAGAAGCACACAAATGACCACCCTGTGGGCCACGGGTACCAAGTCGAAGAAGGCAACAGAAGACAACCACCACACGAGAGCACCTCCAGCACACCACCGCACCACCACCGCCCGAACCGACGGCAGAGAGCAGTAAATTCTCAAGCACCAAGATGATGGAAACTCAGAGAGGAACCAGAAGATTAAGAAAAGGATGCCCATCGAAAAGAGAAGTGCTTCCCTTATAGCCGAGCCAGAGCAACGGATCCCGCATGAGCCGAGCTCGATCCTCATTCCCGACGCACGGAAGTCCTCCTCTCAGAGAATGCTCCCCGCCGCCAGAGCTCACCTCCCGCAAGGAAACCTCACGTGCTCCTCCTTCCAAATGGGCAGGAGGTCCGCTTTTTTTCCTTTTCACGCAGGGAGGGGCTGCCTAAGGCCCGAGCAAAAGCCCAACATATGGTACCTTTGTGTTGATTACAACAGATTGAAATTTTGATGAGGGCATGAGAGCCAAACTTTGCTCGGTTGGTGGAGCGAGTGGAGTATGCTTTGACCGCTGCTCGACGCGAGCGCTCGTGAGTCGAGGCGTGGTCGTATGTGTGTGTGTGGGGGTGAGTTTGTAGCTTGGTTGTTGTTCTCCTTTGATGAAATGCTAGAGCTCCTGGCCAACTATTAAAAAAAAAAAGAAGACAAGTAGCATGTGTCAAATGCACTAAGCATCTTTCTTTGTTAGTCCCAAGATGTCATGAACCTGTCCTAAGTAGCCTCTGCATTTTTTTTGTTACTTGGATTTACTAAATTAGTCTCTTTTGAAGTTCTATTACTTCATTTTCTTGTAATATCCTTATAAAAGTTATGCTTGAATTCAGAAAAGTTCTCCTGAAGATTATGCCGATTGCTGAGTGACATTTCGTCATGATAGCTCCTACCCTTAATGCCAGGAGATGACATTGTACCGGCGGTACACTGAGTTAGACCACAACATCTGTAATCATACGTCGCAACAGGGAGTATGTACGTGTAATATATGAGTATATAAGATCATCTATGTGGTATGTATGGGGCTGTTTGGTTTGCTTCTAATTGTTGCCAATATTTGTCATACCAAATTTTGGTAGTGTTGACTAAATTTGGCAAGCATTTGATTTGTAACTAAATTTTGGCTAGATTCTCTTCTCTATTAGCACCCCTAGTTCATTTTCTTGCCAATTGTTGGCCAAATATTGGCAACCAATTTGGTGACCAAATTTTTGGCATGCTAATTTTTGGTAAAGTTTAATTTGGCAAATTTGGTCTTAAACTAAACAGCCCCACATATTTTTTCAACGTATTTCTTTTTATGCGCTAATATGAAGGTATTTGCAAAATACGCCAAAAACTACGGATCCTCTTGCAATTTTTTTCGTGTTTCACATTAGAGTATCTTATAATTAGTATACAAGCGCATCTAAAGTGATTAAAAAGTATTTCAAGTCAGTTTAATCGGTGCTTTCTTTTTATCTGATGTGCTTCTTTCCTTGCAAGTTTGAGCTCGAATCAAAACGGTTGTACTTCGAGGTAAATTTGACTTTACGTAGAGTCTGCTTGCTTATGTCATGTAACTTTGTTTAGACTTCCAATGACTATAATACAGCGTGAGGAAGACAGTTGTTTTATATTATTTTTCTGCTAGACAATTATGTTTTACTACCAGCCGTTGTTTAAAGTTACATTCATGCGGTACAGGGAGTCTGTATTCACTGTACAAATTCAGCCCAATGCAAGGTGTACTATTGTAGCCTGTAGTTTAGAGTGCAAATAACAATAGGCTCGGGTCCAAGAAAGTGAGAAGTTCCATTGCTCTTCTTCTGATGTGCTCTTTGCGGTGAATATCAATCAACTTAATCATGCCTCTTCCATGAAATTTGTTATGGATGCTCTAACGCTGTTGCCTTGTTTTTTTTAAAGCTTCGTCTATAGAATTGACATGATTTTTTTTTAATAATACATTTTTTATTCGAATTTCAAAAATATTCCACCGAAAAAAAAATTTCAGAATATATTGCCGAGACGCTGGACGCGGCGATGTGGGCCTAAATAGAAAAATACACAGGCGGCAAAGTGCAAGGCCGACGTGGCTTCGCCGCACGCGATTAACGCGGCGACAGAACTAAATGTGCACCGTTGTCGCCGCAGCGAACGTATGCACAGAGCGAAGACTGCCGCGACGCATTTAACGGGCGGACAGGAGCAAATTGACCGATGGTCGTCCGGCTGTGGGGGGCGCTGGTTCGCTGCACTATGGTGGCGGCGACAGAGAGTTTATATGAGCTGCTTCAAAGATCGTTTTCATTTGTGCGCCTGAAGAGAACAGAGAGAGAGAGAAGGGAAGGAAGAGGGGAGAGAGGGAAGAGAGAAGGAAGAAGGATGATGATCAGGCCACTTGTTTTGAGGTAAATTTTGTTGTTTACTTTTCTTAACAAAGAAATTATGATATGTTAGAAATAGTTAGATCTAGAGCATTGTAGCGATAAATAGTGGTAGATTAGAAATAGTTTTAGATGTATGTTACGGATAAATGTAGGTAAATTGATAGGTCATGACTAGTTCTAGTTTAGAAAATTTAGATATTTTTTAAGGATAGGAGTATATCGGTATATATTGAAGGAAATATAGTTACTTAATGAGTATTTTTTTAATATATAAGTACATCGATCATTTAATGTATATATTGTTAGGAATGAATTTTACGGATAGGAGTATATCTCAGACATATTGATGGAAATGTAATTTTTTTTATGTATATAACTACATCGATATGAATTATTAGGAATGCGATGTTTTTACGGTTAGATATATATTTTCGCACCATGTAGGTATAGTTATGTTACGCCATAGTATTTTGTACTAAGATAATTAATTGGGTAAGTGAATGAATGGATTCACAGATATGGCGTAATCCAGTTCCATTTAGGATTTATTATGGAGATGGGGTTGTAATGCATGGTTTGGAGGGTGCGATCTAAGTAACATGCAAAGATGTGGATAGAGTTTGAGTAGGCTCGAGGAGCGCACATTTGGTCTCGTGTTGAAATGGTTGTATTATACTTTTCTGATGGAAGAAGACAAGTGTGAGTTTAAGATATTTTGCCTATGTAGTGTGCTAAACGACACTATTTATCGGGAGTTAGTTGAGCTAAAGGAACCGTGATCGTGAGATCATATGTGAGGGGCAGAGCAACGGGATGGAATCGAGTGCTTTTAGTGCGAGCATATGAGAGGGATGTTGCCCCCCAGCAGCAGTTGGACGCTGGTGAGTGTAGTCACCCTCAAAATGAGCTCAGTTTCGGTGACACCGAAATTGGGGGATCTAGCCATGAGCAACATGTTCAGCAGAAAGTGGTGAACGTGTTCGGGCTTAAGGATGATGAAAATGTTGGCCAAGAAGCGCTGGGACTGGTAGACGAAGGTGAGCAAATTGAGGAAATAATGCCTAGGATGGAAGAGGAAGACCGTGAGTAAGCAGAGCAGAAGGAGGAGGACGACGATGAGTCGGATGAGGAAGATGGAGGAGGTAATGAGCCGCCAGCCACGAAAGTGAGCACGCAAAGAATTTGAAAATATGGTTGTCAATGAACGAGGAGATGCCTTGGCAAAGACAAAGGTTAATGAGGTTAGGCATAACAAGATAAATTCGACAAAAAGAGGTCAGGCAGATGCCGTGGAAAGATTGGGCTCTATCATTAAGAAGGACTTTCGGGTTAAGAAATCCACCCCAACCTGCTACGACGTGGTGTGTGAGATCCATGGGTGTCCGTGGAGTGCATACGCAGACAAGCCCAAATGGGCACCCATTGGATATGTTCAAGGTTGAGCAAAGATAAATGTATGATCGAGGAAACAAAGGATGGCTCACAGAACCTATCATCCGTATGTCGCGAACATCATGTACGCAGAGATAGTGGAGAACCCGAGTTTTGAGCCCCAGTGTATATTATCCGAGCGATCGAGAACAGATATCAAGACACAATTAGCTACGGAAGGCGTGGAGGGCGAAGCAGTAGGCACTAGAAACGAGGTTTGGGAAGTTTGAAGACTCGTACACAACCTCCCCGCGACCGCTTCGCTTGTATTCGTGGAAGAAATCTCGGGACCTACTATGATTATCAAGATTGTCCGCCGCACAAGTGGCCAACTAAAATGCATCCGAGGAGAGTGTTCTTCGATTCGGCGCTTGCATTAAGGCATTCCTCACTTATCGTCCGTTGTTGTGCGTGACGGCACATTCTTGACCGGAAATACAGAGGGCAACATCGACAAATTGTGGGTGTCGATAGGAACAACCAGATTCTCGCTTCAAGGTTTTGCCTTCAGAGAAAGCGAGAACTACGAGAGTTGGCAGTGGTTCCTACGTAAACCTAAAGATCGGGTGGTCACAACTCGCCCAGATTTGTGCGTATTGTATGACAGTATGTCGGGTAGCTTAGTGCTATCAACCACCGCAAACAGGGGAAGATGAGCCATTCTGATGGCTCCGACTTGCGTGAGTCGATGGTGCATGAGGCATTTGGGTGCAAACTTTATAAGCAATTCAAGAACAAGCAAATCGATGAACATGTTCAAAAGATCGTGTAACTCCAACAGAGAGGAAGTTCAACTCGTGGAAAAATCTTGATGACCGACAAGGAAACACAAGGAGCAGATGAACAACAAGAGCGCTAAAGGAACACAAGAGCAAAGTGAGCCTCTTTCCCCGCCAACAGAGACGAGGCGACTAACCGTCGTTGGAGGCAAAGGCCAATCAAATGTTTCTGGATCGATCAAGCACTTAATCAAAGAGAAGTGGTCATCATGATATGACACACATGGTGCGGAATCACGGTGTGATGACCACTAACTTTGCAAGTTTACAACCCGGGTAATGCGAGGATGAGGTGTCTTCCATTGGTAGGAATTGTCGAGGAGTGCCGAGGGGTACAACCAAGTACTTTGTGGACAGCATGCAAACCGAGATAGTAATGAGAGATGAGAAGTTCTTGTACTCTTCGATGATCACTAAATACATGGATGAGAAGGCCTGTATGTGGCCAAACATAGAGCTATCAAAGTTGGTGCACGATTACTGCGCTTCGAGGTGATCTCGCAGGATAAAGGAAGGCGTGGAACCAACCAGAGGGTTGTCACCAGAGTGCATCTTACAAAATGAGTGCAAATGCTTGTGCAACAAGCCATACCTTTTGCATAGGCCATGTTCTTATGTTATAGCCGCATGTGCTTTATTTGGAATGCAACCTTGGCACATACCTATCTCAATATTACATGAAGGAAAGGGTGATGGCAACTTGGGGCGAGGAGTTTCATGCGACATACTCATGTTGAACTCACAAAGTAGTAGTTCTAAACAAGTTCATCGCATTACAGAGTTCAAAAGGACACTTAAGTAACATCAACAAGTCAAAGGAGGAACTTCCTCAAGGCCACCCAAAAGCCCCGACGCTTATGCATACAAGGCCCGGAGGCGTGGTTGATACCGCCACGGTGATCTAGCGGATACGAGATTCTACCGGCGTTTCTTGGCCGAGGATGAATCAGTGTCAGGTACTTCAACCGGTGGACCCGAGACGTACTCACCCACATCTCATGCTTCTCAGATGGGATAACTGGGGAGCAACCTCTCCGTGGTGCCACTACCGCCCGTAAAAGCCAAATCCCGAGTACGCTACTTGTTATTCAACCACCAAGGCGGTACATCAGATTGATCGGTAGGCACGCTTTGTTGTTCAAGGATAAGCCCAACACAAAGCTCCCCGTGACTATATAGTGGAGTGCGAGCCAAACAGAGCAGCGCTCTCGCATGTCTCCGCCAACGCCAACACAATAGTCAGGGTGCAGAGGTTCCTCTTCTCAAGAAGAAGGGACAAGGCGGCAGTACCCGAGGTCCGCAACACGCAACAAATCCTTGACTCGCTATTGCAGACCATCCGGAAACCCGTGGTATTAACATAGGACGCCGAATCGGATGACATGCCCATATGGAGGGCGAAATCCACATAAACAACAACCAAAATTTAAGTTTTATATACCCAGACGACGGCGATAGGCCACCCAATGGGCGCATACCGGGAGCACCTGCGGAATCCCATGGAGTTCTTTCATAGTAGGGATTGAGCGGTCCGATGACACGCGTCAAAATTAGAACGGTCGTCGTAATATGCGTAAAATGTCTTACATCATTCCGTCAGTACCTGAGATAAGCGAACGATCATTTGTTCCACCATGATAACAATGCTTTCGTTAGTTAGTTCACACCGCTTGTAATGCCCTTGTAATATCATCTAATCTTTTGCTTATTTTATCATCCGAACTTTCGATTATATGTGCCCTTATATATGTATTGTTTGAATTTTTAAAATCCCTTATATCTTAAAATCATTTGAAATTTTTATGGTAATATCATCGATATATCGAGAACCTCCATAAAGAGTTTCAAAATTTTTCGACGCCGTAAAAGTTTCCATGGTTTCGCGGGTCGCAAGTGCTTTTTTTCGATTTTGCAACAAAATGCCGAGGCAACGTCCCATTATCTCGCCCATACGTAAGTGGTAGCCCGCATTGCGTGAGGCCGCCTCCTTGATTTTTTCTGATTTTTGGACCATGTCCCTACTGGCCTGCTGGGACTACGAAAACCCTAAGTGGCCACGACACTGCTGTTGCGCGCTCATGAGTGCTTTTCCGATTTTGCTAACAAAATGTCGGCCAACGTCCGACCATCTCGTCAAGATCAAGTGGTATGCCACGCTATGTGAGGCCGCCTGCTTTTTCCCGTCATTTTTCTACCATATTCATGCGGACTCTACGAAGGCTCGTTTAAAACCCTAAGTGAAATGCGATCACTAATCTAAATAAAATAATTTTTCCGATTCATTACAGGACAATTATGTACAACCAATTTACAACAAAAATTGTCAAAAAAATATTAAATACAAAAATTCAGATTCCTGCTTACGTCTTCACGCTCGCTGGCGCGACAACCTCCCAGACTTTTTTGCCGGGCGACAGGGCTTTTTCGGCCTCGTCGACTTTCGCCGTATGCGACACACGCCGTTTTTCGCTCGTGTCGACGCTCGCCTCTGACGACATGTATACGCGACACAATACCGCACTGTGCCTGTATTTTTCTATTAGCCCTGTCGCACGCCCAACGTTGGACGTCGACGAGGTATATTTCGAAAAAATTTCGTGAATATTTTTGAAATTCCGAATAAAAAATGTATTATTAAAAAAAAATTCGAATTGACATCCCTGCAGATTGATGCTTCAAATTTGTTTTTGAAGCTTCGTCTATAGAATTGACATCGCTGCAGATTGATGCTTCAATTTGCCTCCCCAGGCGATTTGTGCAACCGCAACCAATAGCTGGCTCTTGGCTTCAGAACCTGATGTGGTTCAGTTCAGAAGGTTACCCCGTTGCTTATGTGTTGGCATGGCACTGCAGCTAGTAGGTTGTCAAGACTCAAGAGGGCACCTTTGCAGCAGCATTAACGGGAGATGCGATGAGGCGTGCTGTGATGTGCTCAGATTTCATGATGGTGTTGGGCATCTCACTCTAAAAATGATGAGATCTATGTTGCCAGAAAGCAACTTTGACATCGGCTTTAGAAGACCAAACCAAAGAAAGTAGAGGTGGATTTACTCTCAACTCCTTGCTGAAACTTCTTTTTGGAGTAAAATTGTGATTAAGTTGTTGAAGCTGTTGGCTTTAGGCCTTGGCGTTCAGTTTAACCGAAAAATTCGGTTTTAATTTTCAATTTATTTGAAAATTTGGTTATTTCAAAACTGAAACTGAATTTTGTTTGAAAATTTCGGTAACCGACACTTTGGTTAACCGATAGTTTGGTTTCGGTTTCGGTTTTAACCGAATTAACCGAACTTGGCCAGCACACAAAATAAACAGTAGAATGTATAACTAAATGAACAAAGATCCAAATCCAATATGCGTGTTGTTTTCCAAGTAGCTAACATATAACAACACTACAACAGAATGAACATATTACAATCAAATAACTGAATATGCAAATTTCAAAACAGATAACACATAAATATCAACAACCTTACACAAACTTAGAAATTAAGTTTTAGCAAGAACATAACGGCAACATGTCTGACAAGGATTCGGCCCATGTCACGGTAGTTCGGTTAACCGATAGTTAAAACCGAATTAACCGGAAAAAGTTCGGTTATTCCATACAGCTTAACCGAATCAATAACTAAACAATTCGATTTCAGTTTTTTTGGCTTCAGTTTCGATTTTACGGTTTCGGTTTTCGGTTTCCGATTTATTTGCCCGGTCCTAGTTGGCTTCATACTATGGGCGTTTGGTTAGTAGACGAGGATCTGCATCTTATTCCGATATCAGAACGTGGGTCCAAACACCGCAACCTCCTTTCGGGCTGCCAATGCTGCAGCTACAAATCTTCTTCTTTAAAACTCTGGCGCTACAAATCTTATTCTCCGGCGGGCAATAATACTACTGTTCGACTATTTGTTAATGTGGTACCGACACTGGACATGCCTATCTACCATTTATGTATTCCTCCCGTGAAAAAGGCTCATGAATGATGGAGGAATCGCCCAACGGGAAACAGCAACATCACTTCCAAAACGTACAGGTACACGCAAGAGTTGAAGAAACCAGCCTGGAACAATAAATTTCGCATCCTTCCGGGCTGGCCTGGACAGCAACTGTGCGCCTGTGCCCGGTGCAGCTCGTACGTTCGTGCTACGGTCACGGGCGTCTCGGTCGGGGAGTAACTCCGATTTGCCACGGTTTAACTCCCGTCATCCGTATCGCCGTCCCTTGGATCTACCGGACCGTCGAATGGTATAAGCCGATGCAGGACTGTGCATGTAAGATCACCGTGACGGAACCATGTCAAATGCACCACACAAACCACATATATAGCCGGATGTCAACTGCGCTTGCCAGTTGCCGTCGCTAATCACGACGGTGCAAGTGCGGTACACCCGTGAGCGCGCGCCCCTCTCGATCTTGATGTACGCACTGTCGGTTGGGTTGCGCGTAGTGGGTGAAATGGAAAGGCCGTTGCTGGACACGCACTACTGGTAATGTAAACACGCGCCGTCGCTGAGCACCGGCAGGGCCGATCGATCCATCCACGCGTCGTTCGTAATTGTATGATTGGTAGTACAAGCGAAGCCAAGACTTGGAATCTACGGCTGTTGCTACGTACCTTTTGCACCAACTTTTCGAGATTTTTTATGTCATCCCAACCATCATACATGTAGTTTAGATTAGATCTTATTTTAACGAAATTATAAATATAGTTCTCTTACCGACTACGGAAGAATTCAGAAATGACACATGTCCTACCGTGATGTGAGAGCGTAGCAGATCTACCTGCTACAATAGAGAAGTGCAATAGCTATCGGCCGCTTTTATGGTCAGAAAAGAGCGAGATTTGTATTTTTTAAAAGAAGGTTAAACGTGTAAATAAATAAACTAAAGAAAAACAGACAATGACTCTGGAAGCATGTACGCACCGACTCACTCGTGGTACACCGAAATAATAATATGTCAGTAGGAAACTAAGAAGGGAGATACTAGCGCTTGGACGTCCAATCACTGTTCATCCCATCGGACGCCTCTTGCAACATTTTTTTCTACGTGTGCAATATTTTTTTCCGACTCATGCAACATTTTTGTTGAACGCTTGTAACATCCGTTTACTGTAGCGAATTTTACTGTTTGTCGAAGGAAAATATTGCACGCGTTGGTAAGAAATGTTGCACACGTATAAAAAAAATATTGCAGTGTATCTGAAAATTTTGTACGTCCGGACACAAGTCATTAGGAACTAAGAATTGAAGTGTTCGTCTCCCCTGCTAGTAATCAATAAACATTCACTCCTACAGAGGTCATTGATGGTGGGACTGGCTATCGACGAGTTATTATCGAGTTTTCAAAATTGATATAGTTTAATATAAAATCATTTTATATACTATTTAAGTAGTTATTTCAAATTCAGACTAACGAGGTATTATTGAGTCAAGCTTTATTAACCTTTTTCTTTAGAAATTATCTTATTTTAATTTTAAACCTATTAACTAATGTAACTGAAGAAATTTTGGTTTGAATCGTTACGAGCTTTTTACCGGCCCTAACTGATGGCACTCGTTCAGTTATGAAATATTAGCATGAGGGAAATGTTAACAAGATGGTCATGAAGACGTAATCTAGATTCGGTCTCTTGGATTCGCGGGTAAACAAATGAGCACGGCTGTCGGCAGGCATGGACAGTAGTGAAATGCCAGACTCAGTTTAATATTTGGACAGTGAAGGCATTGTAGCAGTAACATAACCTAGGATGGTAAATCTGCAAGTGACAAGTCCCTACTCTGATGACATTGTTGGCCTTCTACAAGATGCAAATCATAGTTCACCGAATGTGAATATCACGAGTCACGACACATTTCATCCAGAAAAGCAAACGCCGAACACGTATCCCCCACCGAACAGATCTGGCCAGCAGGACACAGTCGCTCAACAAAAGACAATCGCATGAAAATGACAGAGATCTGGCTAAACAAGGATGGAATGATACAATGGTAAAAATATGAATAAATCTCGATGGTACAGTACAAGGGAAGAGAAGAGAAGGACGCGAGACTCTGAGGTGATCATCAATCATCAAACGTGAGTGGTAGTGGAGCTACACGGGAGGCCAGCCTGGCCGCCGGGGACGGAGAGGCCCTGCCCGTAAAAAATTAGACAAGAATACAGCTCAAAAAGGGTTGGATGGTGACACGCACGGCCAGCGATCCAGCTCGTCCGAAAGGTACGGTGCAGCGGCTGCATAATTGTGTCGTGGCACGTCTCGACGGCAGGGCTGGCTCCCCCCGCTCACGTACGCGCGCGCGCCGGCAGGTGGCGCCTAGGCGAGCAGGGCGACGAGGCCCAGCGCCACCGCGCATGCCGACATGATGCTCGCTGCCACCGTCTGCACGGTCCTTCCTGCCAAGCTCTGCAAGTCACCACAGACGAGGCATTGGTTGATCGGCAAAACAGCAAAGTAAAGAATAAATAAATATGTAAACTACTCCTGCAGGCTGCAGTGCTACCACAAGTCTATAAGTCACATGATTTGTCCCGGCATTTGTCCTATGCAAATTGTAAATGCGCACCTGTTTATGGGCGCAGAGCAGGTTACAGTACTCCTACTTGATGAACTGCTTAAGTGCCAGCTAATATTTTTAGTACCAGAGAGAGTTTTTTCCCCTTTTTTTTAATAAAGAGGCTGAACTTTCAAATGTTGCGTTAACTACTGTATGTCCGCATAACGGCATGAAGCACATGCATGCCTGGCCGACATGTCGGGGGCAAATGGATCTGCTCTATAGTCTATGCGCACTCACAGTCACACCCTCACAGGTTAACTATGGTCCAATTAATGAACACGACGATTAGATTAACTGCACTGTCAACCCTAGTTTCTAAGACTAAGACGAAAGGACTAATTGTTTTAAGTGCAGCGGTGGTAACAACAACGGTAACTGCCTAAGGTAAAATGTAAATATATCCACGTCATCGAATCCGTAGAAAAGCCATTTTACTTTGTTGCAAGCGTATGTTTTATAGGTGCTTAGAAAATTATATTACAGAAAATGATATTATCTTCTAATTAAATATGGTTATAAACATAAACACATGCTAAGTACCAGCGTCTCAATGCCTAATTAAACATGGATGCTACCTTGTCTATACTACGGGAAAAGAAAATTTATTTTTTTCATTGCTAAGCACCTATCTATCCAAGTGCAATGTACAGGCTCTAACAATTTATCACCACGTCAACCTAGCAGTTGCGCAGCCGGTTTGTGAGACAGTAGAGCGGTTGTGAAATTTAGATGGCCATTGCTGGTTCAGATGACGTATAGAAGTGTAGAGGGGAACGTACCGCGGTGTCGGCGGCGGCGGAGTCGCCGGCGGGTCCGGGGGCGTCGGCGCCGTCGTCGGTGGATGCGGCGGGGGCCTTGGCCTTCTTGGATTTGGGGGCCTCGGCGACGGGCGCGGGGGCCGGGGCCTTGGAGCCCTTCTTCTTCTTCTTGGAGGACGTGGAGGGCTTCTTCTTCTTCTTGGCCGGAGTGGGCGCGGGGGCCTCGGCGGGCTTTGTGGGGGCCGCGGCGGGTGTCTCCGGGACGGGAGCAGGGGGCGACGCTACGGGTGCCTCGGCCGACGGAGGGGAGGCGGGAGGCGGGGTGGCCTTGGCCTTGGCCTTGGGCGCCGGTGCGGGGGCCTTGGTCGACTTGGGCGGCGCCGGTTGGTCGACTTGGCGGCGCCGCGGCGGGGCCTTGGCCGGTGGCGGGTGGTGGTGGGCGCGGCGGCGGGGGCCGGGGTTGCGGGTGTGGTGGACGGCGCGGTGGCCGGAGGGCTGGTGTCGGAGGGCGGGGACGGGGTGGCGGTCGGCGTGGTGGCGGGGGCGGGCGTCTTCTTGGAGGAGGCCGGCGGCGTGGTGGCCGGCGCGGCAGCCGGGGCCGAGGACTTCTGCGCGACGGCGGAGTGCGCGGCGAGGAGGCAGAGCAGCGCGAGGCAGAGAGCGCCGGCGCGCGCCATTGCGGTTGTCTGGTGTGCTGTGCGTGCGCGCGCGGAGGCGAATGCTCTTGCCCTGTGGTAACGGTGGGAGTGGCAGGGTGAGAGCGTGGGGAGACGGATAAATAGCGCAGGGAGGGGGAGAAAAGCCGCGGCACAACTGGCAATGGGCCAGCGGGGGGCAAAAATTTTATGACATCTCTAGCATCTACGACACTCTTTACATGACATATATGGGAAGAGATCTATACTTTTTTTTAGATCAACAAAGAGATCTATACTTTACGGAGTATATTTCTAATTTTTTATAAAGGACGTTATATGGCACCGGATACCATATAATTTTTTTTCACCGGCGGGGGGCCATGTGGGGTGGGTGACGCCTCGCTCTCGTCCGCGCCCGCGCCAGTTGGTGGGATCGGAGGGACGCGTTCACGTGGCTGGCTGGGCCGCAGCGCCGAGACGTGATGTGTTGTTGTGCAGGGCAAGGACAGTGGGAGACTGTGGAGTGCCGTTGGCGCAGTAGCCACTGGCCCACTAGCAGTAGGTGCAGAAGACGCATGCGTCAGGAGACTCAGGACGCGACGGCCCAGAGAGTGAGAGAGAGAAGCGAAGCGATTGGGCTCAGTGGCCTTTGCGCTCGGGCCGCTGGAGATGTGTAAACGTGGATGTTACCGTTTTACTGATGGATCGGCTATAACTTCGCTTTGGGCGGGCACGAGCTTTGTTCCATTTTTCGAGAGTAACTGGGTTGGCTCGAGATCATTACCAGGCCATGCGTCCATGGCTTGCTGTCCTTCAAGTCTTCCTCGTTTTGGAAGGCACTATTTTGACGCTGTTTGGTTCTGAATTCCTCCCTCATCAAAAAGGAAAAAAATTCAAGGGCTTCAAAAACTGTTTTTGAAAGACCGTTAGAAATCCAGAAACCACAAAAACCGCTCGAAAAGCGTAGAAACTGAAGGATTAAGAAATAAAAAAATTAAAAAAATCGAATATAATTTGGTTTTCAACGAAAACTGCGGTTTTTTTTAAAAAACGCCGACCAACCAATGAAATGTTCCTTAAAAACGGTTTTTTACGCATAGATTTTTCCTAAATTTTTGAATTTTTAGTTTTTTTAATTAGATCGGTTAACCGAGCGGTTTTGAAACTTAAACTATAACAGTAAGGTTGAAAAGCACGGCTTTTGTCGGTTTTTGAAACCCTAAAAGACAACCAAATCGTTCACGACTACGAGAAAACCAAAACAAACAACATTTGATTCAAAATCAAGGACCAAATGTAAGTATGAAGTATTGCATGCCCCCTGCGCTTGTCCTAACTACTAAATTTACTGAAACTCATTGGCACATGCCTTGGGGACCGAGATTGACACTGAGCAATACTGTGACTGTGCTGATCGGGCATTCGGGCATATCTCACAGATGGTCTGTCAGAAAACATCGTCGTGAAATTTAGCCTGGTGCCGGCTTGGACTGAGAATTCATCCTATGGTATACGACTGAAGTAAACATTGACAAACTAGAGATGCCCGTCACACGTATCTAAGCTATTCGGCAAAATCACTAATTCCAACGAAATTGTTGAGATCAAGTACTTAAATTTAGCAAACATATGAAGGAAAACTATAGCATATGGCCGAACTAAACTTTTTCCAAGGGAAAAGGGTGAAAAGCAAGTCAATGGGACAACAAAAAGTGTAGGGCCTGTTTGAAACTAGGGGTGAAAACGGGCTGAATATTTTCTATCCGATTCAGAGTCGGATCCACTCGGGATCCAATTTAGGAAGAGTGTGAGGACCCTCCCTTCTGGCATGGAAGACAAAAAAGGTTCCATGTGCATACTGTACTAGTCCAATGATCAGTGACTAGCATGCACAGTTACAACATTGTTATTACATCTATACGAATGCTCTCAACTTTATTAATACATCTTGGTTCGTACATAAAACCTTGAAGGCTTAACCAAAAGCAGCGGAAGATACAAATACTTATCAGTAAACTTTGCTCATCTATCCCACAAGCAATTGACAAAGTATAAACACTAAAAAAGCTCGTTAGTATAATCCCCGTATCCTGTATCAAGGTATGCGTCATCTGAAAATTTGCTATCTTCACCTAAACCAATAATTTAATCAAGGTTGAGTACTTTCATACTAAGCAAGATTTGTAGTGTATGCAAATATAATTCAATGCAGGTTATGTCAAAGGAGAAGACTTCTAAGGTTATTTTACTGAAAGCTAAGTTGAATTGTAAATACTGAATAGTAGATTGCAAGCAAAAATTTGTAAGAGCAACTTGATATGTATACAAATAACAAGTATGAATAGCATAAATATACTAACTTACAGTTCCTCCATAAATATAAGCTTTGAATCAATTCCTACCAACTCATAGCATAAAATCTAAAAGGATTAATTCCCAATTTGCCATTGTGAATTTGAGAAATCCCAAAATGTGTCAATGACGTGTGGGCCTTAGCACAATGAGTGGCAAATAGGGGATGAGGTAAACTTCCAGTAGCATATGAGGAATTTACCCAATCTAAAATGAAATCCTCACAAACTTTCACAAATCAACCCATTTTATGAAAATATCAAAACTCTAACAACGTGATGACTTTATCAAGTGGCCGTTGACTGCAAGTGTGACTATTCGAAAAAAAATTTACACTTTGCAAAGGCGTACAACTTTACCCACAACAAATGATCAACTCTTTTTGCATGCTATTAGCACACATCCTTTGGTATGCCGCAGAGAGATCATAACATAACTATTATATTACTTTGACCTAATTTTGCACTAATACACCCATTGTCCCACTTCGCCCTATAGTATGCTGCACACCGTTGTATCAGCAGATGTTATTTTCATCACCTTGGTGAGGGCATTCCTTTGAGCAATCCATCCCAGAAAGTCCGTACTACTCTAGCTTTCCAAGATGCATAGCTAATCCAAGTAACTTAATAGATTAAACCTATCCCATACTAGCACTTATGGTTGTACTGATATCTTAACTTGAAAACAACACAATAGTTCGGTCCATAACCGACTTGGGCGAGAATACCCCTCTACACTACTGCAAGTCCAATGCACATCCGGCTATTACCACATATTGTCCACATCAAAATCATTGTTTTATTTTCATTTTTACTAAAATACTAGTAATCACATTTTCCCAACATGTCCAAAAATCATTATTCATAACAAACAACATGACCAATCATTTGTATCCTATTTCTAAAGCATACTAAATAGATGCATGTACAATCGTGTATACCTATTTTGACATATTAGATGTCTTACCTTATTCTAGAGTTATCAATGTTAACATGCCAATATTTATTGAGAAATTCTACTAGTTAAGGAATATGTCTATCAGTACCTATAATATAGCAATGTTTATTGAACATAGCGCATGCATAATAGTTTTGATAAAACAATGTAGACACTATAAAATAATAGGATCAATATAATCAAAATGGTGCATCTCTTGCTCGTTGATTTCAGTCATGAAGTCAGAGTCGATTGTCGTGGACGATCTGGAACATCGAAGGCTATAGATCGTTCGTCACAGGGGCGGACCCAGGAAGAAATTATAGGTGGGGCAGGTTTAAAGTAGTATTAAAACGCCAAAAAGAATGCAATGTACGTAACAACAATAGTACTATTAAAGAAACATACATAAAGAAACAATTCAGTTCTAAGCAAAAGCACAGAACTTCTAACTTCAAATGCTAATCCACATCCAACAAATGCTTTTATCGAGTTAAGGACGATTAGGACTTACCGGCCGCTTCAACTAGTCGAATACAAGATGTCGCAGCCATGGCCTTCAAGGAGATGTCTTTGCCTCTCCTCGCTCGACACCGTCCGGGCGATGGCACCACCGCCCACTCCACCGGAAGGCGGAAGCGCAAGAGATCGAATCCGGCTGTGGTCAGGCCAAAGGAGTCATTGTCAAGGCAACCGCGACAAGAAGTCAAGTGCCCAACGTTGCTTAGTGCAACGCTCCAACTTCCAAATATGTTGGGTCTATGCATATGTAGTATATACAACATACCTTGACCTTAAATTGTAGGGGCGGGCAAGAAATTAACCTCGCTCTAATCGTGGGTCCGCCCGTTCGCCACAAGGCAATAGTAATAAGACGCAAAAAGAGTCCATTAATACCAAATTGCAATAAAATTTCTTAGATAGGTTACTCAAGATTTTATAAAGAATTAATATTTGGTTTTGCAATTTTTAGGGTTATTTGCTGTAGTCATGGATTTTCGACTTTTAAGCGTGTTGCTAGTCATCTTTAAATAGAATTTTAATTCATAAGAAGTTTAAAATTTTCATATACTAGTATAGGACATAAGATGCATATTTTTACAAAGTTTAGGTTCAGGCTTCCACCAATTTTGGGTGTTTAAGTTCATTAACTAGGTTTATTTGCATTCCAAAATTGGAAATTCCATTTTATCATGAAATCATGTACAAATAGTGTCTAAACTCAATTATTTTTACATAAACAGATATTAAATGTTTTAGTAAATTTTAGGAATTTGTTCCATATTTGTTATAATTTATTTGCAATAAATATGACCATTTGAATTTTACATGCAATGGAAATTAACTTATTTATGAATTCAATACAAACTAAATCTAAATCTAAGTATTTTGCACAATTAGAATCTTTATGGTCTTAGGGAACATAAAAATTGTTTCATTAAATTTGAAGACTATTTGCAAAAATTCTTAATTAGGTATAAGCTAGGTTCATATTCAAATTTAAATTTAAATTCATCATAGAGGTCAAGATTCATATATTTTTTATATTTGGAAACTACATGATTTTAGATGAATTTATAAACTAATTTGACTAAATTTAGAGCTAAATTGCAAAAGATATAAGATAATGAATAGTGTCAATTCTAGAAATTACCCAGAATTGAAAATACGTTTTCCAACTTAGGAAGTGTATTTTGCTTGTTCAGATTTTTTATTTAAATCACCCCAGCTAATAAGGGGGGCCATGGGCTAGTGGCTGGGCTCGGCTGGGAGAAGCCGAGCCTAACAGGCTAGGGCCACGGCTTAGTGAGCCAAAAAATAGAGGAGGCGGGAGGGGGTTCGGTGGTAGCAAAGCAAGGGTGGGGGAACCCGGGTGGTGGCATGGCGAGTAAGAGGAGTAGGTAGGGACACAGGGAAGTGCTTGACTGTGGGGAAAATCGGCTAAAGGCAGCTCACGGTGGAGAGGGGCAGTGGTTAGGACTGCGGCGAGCCGCGGTGGCGCTAAATGGGTGCACGTGCTCAAAAGGGAGGGGGATAAGTACCAAGAGACCAAGGAGGACTCTATTTGGTACCTTAGGCGGTCAAAGGAGGCTTGGGGGTGTAGCACCGTGCGCCGGTGATGGAGAAGAAGGAGCACGGGCAGTGACGGGCTTTGGCAGAGGAGAGATAGGGTGGTGTGTGGCGATAATGCATGCTAGCCAAGGTGCGGCTTAAATAGCCGAGAGGGGGGAGGATGGCAGTTTGATGTCGTGGTGAGCATGTGGAGAATGTCGATTGTGGGGGCCGTTGTTGCAATATCTAGAGGGGGTCAACACATGTAGTGTTGCGGCGTGGCAAGGTGGCTCTGGTAGGTGGGGTCAGCACGGGGAGGTAGCGACAGCAAGGCAAGGTGTCGGCAGATTCCCGCTCGACAGTCTTGAGTCACATGACCGGGTTTGTCTTTGAGGAAGCCCTTGCAATGGGCTAAACCTAGAGGGTGAAAACCCTATAGACTCCCACGAGAGGGATTCTTGCCTATGAACTAGGGATGACACAAAGATTTTACCTGTGTTCAGCCCCCCTTTGTCTTGGGTAATAGCCTTACTTCCCCGCGATTGGTTTATAGAGTGTGCAAAGCTAGTACAAAGCTCAAAGTTACAAGTTCTCTTAGACTATGCTACTCTGAGCTCTTGCTTGCTCGTTCTTCCACCTTCACCCCTTTTCCCCATGCACCCGAGGGCCCTTATATAGGCCGAGCCAGTAGGCACCACCAGGAGGGTCATCATGCTTATCTTCATACATATTCTTACCCGTGCTGCGGTCCTTCTGCTCCTCCACCTCATTAAATGCCGACGCATGGCTTCGCTCGTCCGCCCGGGGATGTGACCCTTCTTGACGGTTGGTGAGAGGCGCCAGAGGAATGGACTTGTAGTATAACTGCAAATGGATGACAATGTTCGACATCACCGCCCCGCCGCCTGCAATCAGACGGCAGGAAGGAGCCTTCGAGGTGAAGCCACTCGCACCACCTTTTTGTGTTCGCGGCGGGCGAAGGTGGCATGCTCGCCACCCGCCACCGGGCACCACGTGGGATCGCTCACGGGCGAAAGTAGCGTGCTCCGCCCACCGCTCGCCGGGCGCCACGGTGGATCGACGGGGCGAAGGTATGCTCCGCCACTGCCACGGGCGCCACGTGGACTTGTCAGGTTGACCGCTTTTGTGTGGCGGAGAGGGTACCCAAACAGAGAGTACGCCGACAAGAGTCTCTGCCCGCCCGGAGCGCTGCACCAATGCTTCCTTTAGAACTTTCATTAAATGTTTAGCGTGTTCTGGGTGGGGCCATCACTCATGAGGATACTCACCACGGCCCCTCAAGATATCCGCAGATTTTTCTCGGACCCCGAGGCGACGACGATTTTGTCCTTCACGAACTGCTTGCAGGGGGGCGATATATAGGTTCATCTCAATCAAGTGGTTTTACGCTTTCTTCCTCCTCGCACACCCTAACTTTCGCTTCTTCAACCTTCTTGCTTTAAGTCCCTTTGGCCTTTTGCCCCTTTCGCTTCTCATGGCTTCTTCTGCTCGCCTTCCTTCCTCTCGCTTCCACGGTGGACTCTACACGGTGGGAGACTCCACACCATCGCGTCGAGGGCCCTCTCCATTTCGTGTCGGGACCCCACACACAACAGGGTTCACCGACGAGATCATCATCTTCGTGGGGCATCATGGCTAGTCCCGTGCCGCCTTTCTCCGACTTTTTCCTCATCACCGCCTCCACTTCTACGTAAATCCATCACCTTCATCTCACCCCCAACTCCATTCTTTTTCTCGCTATCTTCGCACACCTCTGAAATGTTCATGGGGGTGATGCTTGAACCTTCCACTCTTTCGCTTATTTCTTCCTTCGCCGCATTCCTTCAACTGCGAAACGCCGGGAGTTGCTACTCGGCCCGGCCCGGGATGGCAACACCATTCCTTCCAAATTTCGCTCAAACCGGAAGGCCTGGCGCAATGAATGGTCAGACGCCAATGACAACAATGAGTCGAGAGTGCTGGAGGTGCCCGCCGAGCCGCCGCGGCCACGAGAATCGAGCTCGCTTCGGTCAAGAGACGGGCGAGAGCTGCACGATGCCCGAGATCAACAACTCCGGACGGACGCGGTTAACAGGGCGCCGATCGCCGGGATTTCAGATCCCAAGATTGAGCCCTCTTCGCCGCCAGATTCGCCAATAGTGGTAATACACGGACGACAACGACATCACCCGCACTTTCCCGCCTCAGAAGTCTTCATCGCCGCTTTTTGGCTTTTTCTCAGATTCGCGCTCCTTTTGAGTCGCCTCCTACCAACCAAAGATTCGCGGTTGCTTTTTAATCTGGCCCAGCGCTGAAACTCCGGATGGGCCACGCATCGCCAGGTGGCTCCCCGGCTTATGCCGCCGATTCTCGCCGCTCGACTTCACCATCGGCCCCGCTCACCGACGGAGGATCATGAGAGCTCGAGATCGCCAGATGCCGCCGCCTATGGACTCCACCGCTCGGAAAGCCGCCTACGCCGACGCATCGTGGACGATTCTCCTCTCATGATCGGGCGAAAGCAGCGGCCACTCATCCCGACACCTCAAGTCCGGTCGGCGAAGGTTCGCCATGCGCGGCGAACTGGCCGCCACCACCCTGGCGTCATGCGGGATTCACATGGGCGCCACACCGGCCGCCTAATCGCAGAATCGACCGCACCGGCCACGGCACTATCGCCATCGGGTGCTACGCAAGAAAAGCGCCGGCTTCCAATGACGCCGGCGCCAACCGCCGCGAGCTCTGCTTTCACCACCACGGCACCGACCGCCATGGCGCTTTGCTCATCATCTTTCCTACACGACCTCCGGGCGCCGATCTCACCTTCTACTTCGCGCCACCACCTTCGCCACGGGACCCATGCCGCCACTCGACAAGGCGGGCTCGAGATTCCTGTGCCTACCTTCACTTAAGGGTGACGCCAAGGCGCGCCTCGAGATGCTTCAAGGGGACGACGCCACTCAGACCGCAGAGGCTGCAGAGATCTTCGCAGACAAAGGCCGCCGACGGCCGGCCACCGAGATCCGGCAACGCCGACACCGACACCGACGCCCACTCACTTCTACACCGTCCGCACGCCTCGTTGTTCGCCATGCCGAAGCTTTTCACAGAGCGGCAATCTACACAAGACACTTACAAGACTTCGCCACTACCACGGACACGGAGTCTTGACGGGCGAGGCAAACGACGGGCGATCGACGAGTTGACACGGATGTGAGGGCGACGCGCGATGATGGCGCAAGAAAGGGCCACCGCATCGCCTCGCCGCCATGCAAGAAGCCGGGCGGAGAGGGCCAGGCGCGCAGAGGGTCTTGAGTACGAGGTCGACCGACTCCAGCGCAACCTCACCACCATGCTCAAGGGAGCTTTCTCACAAGATCGAAGATGCTTGGAACCTTGGGTGCGTGGGCTGGAGATGCCCTCCAGACACCGCCTGCAGACGCTTATGCGACCAACCAGCCGCGGAGGCACTCCGGATTGCCGCCGATTCTACACACGCTCCACCAGGAGGGGCACGAGGTCATGGGCAGATTGCAGCTCGGTTGGAGTGGTTGGGCTACCGCGACGCCCAGGATTGGCGATGGGCAAGGAGACCGGCATCGGGGTTGGCCGCCAAAGGAGACACGCGATAAGCGTCAGCCAACACCTGGGAACAACCGCATGTGGATGCGGAAATGTGGGTTCTCCCCTTGGCGCTAAAGGACGCCAGTACGAGACACGACGTGGGCGAGAAAGGGCCTGCACTTATCACTTTTAATCGTTATTTCTTTTGTTGAGCACCGCTTCAATGTATAAACATTTTAATCAATTTTAGCCGTGAATGGATGTTTCTTGGTTTTACCTTCATGCGTGTTTGTCAGGCTTATTTGATATTGGCGGTCGAACCGCTTAAGGCACCAACTTGAAACTCAGGTGAGAGCGCTAGGCTTTTAAGTTCGCATAATGTCCTGTAACTTCGTCGTAGGTTGTATGCAACTAACCACAAATGTAAGCACAACGCGATAAGTCGCGATAGAACTTAGGCAAAGACGGCTTTAGGGCTTAATAGCCCGTGCTCGTGCACAAAAATAATTTGTCGTTAGGGTTTTATGCAGGGTGTCACCGCTCAAACCTTTCTCGAACTTAAATCCTTGTGATATCTTAGAATCAGACTCAGCTGGTGGCGATAAGATGATAAGGTCCTCAGAGTGGTCTTGGACCAAATGCATTCAATGGTGACAACAACAGCGTGCTTCCGAGAGCCAACCCAGGCGCACGAGCCGTGTTTGAATACCGTGCAAGCTTACACTCCGTCACTTAACCTTACTAGACGCCACATCAAGACTTTCCTTTTATCACCAGGGAGTCGCCGTTTATGATGTCTATGATAACCATGCATAATTTGATCAATTTCGACATAACGCATAAGCAAAAAAATAGAAGTGTCACTTAAAACACTTATCTCGGCTTAGTGCGCTAGCGGTGCCCAACCCAGCGCACATGGCCACCAGTCAAGCATCTCAAGCATCACCTCAAGCATGCTTATCACCAATGAGCCTCGCACTCAGCAACTTTCAAGCGTCTCGGCGGCCACGTTAAGAAGATCTGGGCGACCACGGCGAGCTTAGGGCCACCACCCCGAGCCCCTGGGCGACCACGAAGAGGCTTGGAGATCTCATGCACAAGGCGGTGACTCCATGCCTTGGTGCACAGCTACTAATGTAATGAGTAGGCATATGCAAAATAAAACCGAACGATATAGGGTCCCTGCATGGAATGAGCCCGGCCCCTTCTTGATTCCTAAGTCATCTTGATTTTTTTTTGGAGGTCGAACCATGGTGTCAGGCCAAAGTCATGGGCCAGAGAGGGTATTAGACTAACGATGCTCATGGCGGTAACGGCAAGCCAGTCGTGAGCTAACCCGAGGCGCGCCGAGCCGCTGCTTTGAGCATCGTGATCTAGCTCGTTCTCTCGGCCGCCTGCCCTTGTTGACACAAGCACCAAAGCGACTCTATAGATCACCAAGGAATTAGCAGCGAGACGGAACCAAATGCAGATTCATGCAAAAAACTCGCCGCTAAGGGCACAGAAAGGGACAACAATGGTAAATTGAAGCCTTCTAGGCAACAACTTTACTATCCGCCAGAAGCCACCAACCAGCCAAGGGAGAATCTTACCTCATGGTGACCGGGGCGAGCAGCGGGGCACTTACAACTTCTTCAAGGATAGAATTTCCGCAACAACTCTATGTTATAGGAATTGTCAGTCATTGGCCTCATGGCATAACCTGATCGCCTCGCCGAGATAATCAAACCACCTTAAAGGGCCTCCCATCGGGAGACAGCTTATGCAACCCAAGACATCGTCGAATCCCGCGAAGACCGAGTCGCCTAATGCCGCATGTTCTCTCAGAGACCCGGTGGTACTACACTCGAGACTTTGTCAGAAGGGCGGCGCGGAGAGCAAGGCGATCTCAACCTCCTCCAAAAGGTTGACATCTTCACGCCGAGATCCTCTTGTCTTCTTCGTTGAACACCGAGACGCTACGGGGAACCAAGCTGACGTACTCGGAGGAGAATACCGCTTCCATACACTGTGAAGAAAGGCGCCTCGCCTGGGTGGGTTCGCCGTACGTGTACGGAGCGCACAAGATCACGGGAGCTCTTCCGCCCACCGCCACGCCTCTTTTGTGAAGTCGATCAAACGCTCTTGTCTTGAGGCCCTCTTCATTAGACTAGTCAAGGCTTGCTTCGCTGTTCGCTGTTTCATGGGATGGGCCACCGAGGCAAAACATACCTTGGTGCCCATTTTATCGCAGAATTCTGTGAAAGTCGATCGTGAACCGGGTCCCGCTGTCGGTAATGATGCGATTGGCGACTCCAAAGCTGCGAAGATCCCAAGATGAACTTGACGGCCAGCAGCCGTGATGGCACGCACCTCCGCCTCAACCCACTTTGTAAACTTATCGATGGCGGCGAAGAGGTGGGTGGTTTCTCAGGCTCCGCGCGAACGGACCAGATATTCAGCCTGCATCGCAAACCGCCAAGAGAGCGGATGGTTTTGCAGAGCTCGGCCGGTTTGGTCGGATTTGCTTGGCGAAGAACCACATGTGCCGCAAGTCCTCACCAAGACGCAAGCATCCCGGAGGCGAGGGCCAATAAAATCCTCGGCGAACGCTTTCATCGGCAAGCCGCACTACGACATATGGCTCCCCGTGACACGCCTCCATGGATATCGAGAGCGGAGTTGCTCCTCTTCCCGAGTGATGCACTTCAAGAGAACTCCGCTTCGCTCTCGCGATATAGGTCCCCACCTACACTGTATAGCACTTGGCCTTACGCGGCAATCTTCTCACCGAGGCATCATCGCCAGGATTACTTGGTCACGCAGAAGGCTAGGATAGGATCCATCCACCGATCTTCTCTCGCTGCTGCGACTACACTTGCGTTGCTCGCCCAGCATCATTGGGCCAAGCTTCGCGCCGCTTCTAAAGACCGCCATCTTCCTCCCGGACTGGGGCCGAGGCGGCACGCTTATCTTTCCCGAATTGGGGGCTATGACATGACATCGCCTCTCCTCTCGAGCCGAGGTCATGAACGGCCTTATTGCCGGCCCCTCCCGAATCGGGGTCTGCATGGGCACCATCGCCCCCACCGAACGGGTCGCATGACTTGACGGTCGCGATAGCCTTTTCTTCAAGACTCGACCTAACAGAGAGCCTTGAGGACGCAAGCCGTGAAAGTCCGGCCATGCGAGGTGATTGTCGCACGGGGACATGGATATATCCCAAACCTTCAAAATGACGCCCATTTTTCTGGACTCCGCCAGCACGCCGCCAGTAGGGTTCTGAGCACCTAAACTCCTTCCGCTTGATTGATGACCAGCAGGAGTCTCCCTGACTTGAGATGCCGAATGCCCAACGCCACAGCCCTTGACTCGGCCACGCTTGTTTGTGGCTTTGAACTCGAGGGCGACCACGTTCGAGGAGGATGTCACCACGGGGAGACCAGATAACTCCGTTCTCCGCCCCAACCTGAAGGAACCATCAAAGAACAAGGTCCAGTGGAGGGGGCGGAGCTTTCACTTCCTGAGAGGCTGAGTCCATTCGCGCGATTTAAATCCAGCCACTCGAACACTTTTGATGGCTGGGTAATGGGCATGTAATTTGAGGTTGAATTTCAGCCCACCACCCATTTTGCAATCCCATTGCCTCGCTTTGCCAGGAGGATCTCTCGCAGAGGGTAGGCCGTGACCACGGTAATTTCTGCCCTTGAAATAATGGCGCAGCCTTCCTGACGCCACCAGACTGCTCAGACAAGATTTTTCGAGCTTATGCATCGGATCTCGGCTTGCGGCAAAGACCTTGTCGATGTAGTATAACGCTCCTGACACCTTCTCTCGCCGAATCAAGATTGGCCACCACCTCAGGGGTGGTGCTGTGTTTCGAGAACCCAAGTGAATTTTGTAAGTCCGAGGGGCCGCTGCTCTCGCTCTCCTAATGGTTAGACCCCAAGAGAGAGGAAAGAGGGTCTGTGGTTTATACTGTTCTAGCCGAATGTCCTTACTCCAAATTGCTGCGGGAAGCGATTTGTATTGATGCTGATGAGCTCGTTGGGTTACAAGAGGCCGCGAGCGAGCTCCTCGTGTGCGAGTTCTGGATGAGGGAGCTAAGAACACGAAGGGTTCTAGAGCTTCAGGTGTGCTCAGCTATGCGATATTGAGGTTCTTTCTCCCTTTGGCTGCTGGTGTGGGTGTTCCTTTGAGGGCTGTGCCTCCCTTATATATCCGGGAAGCCGGTTACAGAGGCGTGTAGGGAAAAAAATGGATGGGCCCCACGTGCCGGAGTCCGGTCTTACTCTTGCCTGTCGGTCTTGGACTTGACGTCTGACGGTGGTTGTTGGCCTGCGTTGGGTCGGTGAAGTCATGCTGAACGAGGGCGCGGTCCGCTTCTCCCGAAACGGGCCTCGCTCTCCGTGGCTTGTCGCGCCGAAGTGTCGGGTGTCGCGGGATTGCTGGGGAAAAGTAGCCTCCTCTCTCGTCTGGTCATGCGTCACGCCGTATCGACGGGGGTAGGTGGCCGGGCCGACGGCTCGATGATTTGAGGTTGGCTTGTTGACGGAAGGTGGCTCGAGTTCGCCTGATGTTGTCGGTCCGTCCGTCTGGGCTTTGGGCACCACCGAGCCCAGATTGTCAGAGTTTGCGAGGCGCCTAATCAGAACGCCTGGTCGAGCTATCTCTTGGTCGGCTGGTCGAGGCCTTGGGCCCCGGTTTAAAGCGAAGTATGCCCATGTACCTTTCCCGTCACCGGGATACCTGGTGTCGTATCCGCTAATAGCCTCAACCCCGCGATTGGAGAGCCGTCGGGTTTTCTTTCACCGGGCGGATGTTTGGCAAAAGCGTGGGCGCCCGAGGTGGCCGGATTTTGTTGGCCACAACCGACCGATTAGGTCCTATTCGGTTTTGCAGGAGCCTGAAGCGATCCGGTGAGTGGAGCCCCCGAGCGAGCTCGAGAGCTGGTCGGGGTTTATCTGTGCGCTGGCTGCTCCGATTGACGATTCGAGTTTCGAAGATCGCCCAGTACGTGCGCGAGCGCACCGCTGAACTGGCGGCTTCTGCCGTTGTCGTTCACTAAACGCGTCAAGTTGTCCATGCCCGGTAAGGCGAAGCGATCCGGTGGATGGAGTTTCGAGCCCCGAAAGCGTGCCCGGAGCTGGTTTGGGTTTATCTTCGCATGGGAGGCGCCGGTATTCACGGAGAGCGATGAGGCGGCCGCCCCATGCTCCGGAAAGGTGGAGGTGGCCGTTTTCATTTAATACGCCCGGCCCGGTGTGGGACTGGAGGGGTGAGCAAGCGCGTTGCTATACGTGAGGTTTCAACGCCGTGCTCGTGGACGAGCCGATAGTGGGTGGTTCGAGAGGGCCTCGGCGGCTTCCGAGGAGCACCATTTTCGAAGCGGGACGTTATCTCTGCGTGAGCGTCTGGACCCATCGGGGCGCACGGCGAGAGTCTTCGTTACTCGATCCCGAAGTGGACCCAGTCGTCCGCCGACCGCACAAGCGTGACTGGCCGCCACCGTCGGCAGACTCCGCGGAGAGTGTGGCGTATGACCTCGAACACGCAGTTGAGGCGATTGGTCGTCGGCCCAACCTTGAGGCCCAGAGGGCTCGCCTCATCCTCGCCCCTACGCTTCGGTTTTTTGCTTTCCGAAGGCTGACGACGCGGCCCACTTGGTGGCGGGCGTTGGGGCCCACAAAGACTTGGTCGAGCCCCCGAGTATAAGTCGGTAAGCCTTTAAGTGGCTTACCGGGGCCGTGAGTCCCCGCATGTTTTATCTCCCATCGCAGGCACCTCTTGAGTTTGGGCGAGGCCCGAGGAGGCCGGCGCCACTCGCCGTGTTCCTTCCGCTTGGCCGCGGTCCCGCAAGGATTGAGATGCGAAGCGTCGTGATTAGGCAACAGCGTCTGCTTGAACCGTCAGGAGCGGTTGGGGAAGCGGAAGCAGGCGCCCGCCTCGTGCGTGAGATTCCGCTTGGTTGGCGCCTGTCCGATTGGCGGTCGGCGCGCTTTATAAGCGGAGAGGAGGGAGCTTCGAGGGTGGATTCCCCGCATTGCCTGTTCTTCGCAAGCGAAAGGAAGAGAGACGAGGCGGCAGTGAGGAAGATCAAGAAAGCCCATGAGAGGATTACGTACCTTTAGCCCTTTCTTCACCTAGCTACCTGCACCCCGGAGATGACGTGGCGGAGTCGCCATTCTTGACGCCGGGTGCTCGTCTGGCGAAAAGCGGTTCCTTCCGCCAGCGTGAAGTGGCGAGATCCCTTCTTTGCGGTCGGAAGCGCGGACTCAGAAACCACCGGGTTTTTTGAGGCGCGGGTGTTTGATTCAAAGAGGCGCTGGCGGGGTTAACGGACCTCGCAATGAGAAGCGCCCATTCGAGCCTCATGCGCGGAGAGGAGGCCCCGACCGACTCTGGGCTCGCATGCCGACAGAAGCCCCTCATCGCGGGCGCTTCTTGGTCAGTGGCCATTTGGGGCGTAGGCCGTAAGCGCTTGGTCGGATAGGTTACTGTAGGGAAGCCAAGTGGCTGGTCGGTCGTCGACGCATGAATATGAATGACGCGTAAAGCGGGAGCACTTATTCACATTTTGAGCAGAAACGGACGCTTCCGCCCGACTTGTGGCTTGACCGCACAGTTACCCCTTTTCGCATGAGCCTTACTTCAAACCGTATTACCGGGCGTGGGTCGAAAGCGCTTGGGTCGAGATAGGTTATCGGCGAGGAGCCGTGGTCGGTCGGATCGCCGACCCTAAAGAATGTAAATGGCCCGCCTCGAGCCCCGAGCGATGCACGGCGACCGTGGTTGGTCGTCGCGTGACGGCTGGTCGCCTAAGGAAACCGTGGAGGAGATGGAGTCGGGTGACTTATCTCTTTTTAGGGTTGGCTCGGGAGGCGGTCACTGGCGCCGGGCGCGGACGTCAAGGACGTCCGGTAGTAGTCTCGAATCAAGAGTCGCGCTCGTTCGCCGTGAGGCAAGGTCGCAGACCGGCAATAAACCGCATTTAATGCGGAGTGGAATTTTCTTCGAGCTTATGCACCTACGGCGATCTGTTGCCATCTTGGCGAGTCTCGGGGCTCGGAGGTCTTCATGACTGAAGTCGACCACCGACTTGAGTCGCCAGATATGTAAAGTCGCCTGCCGAGGCTCATGCGCGATCCGGAGACCATGATGAGGGCTTCAGACTCGGCGACGTTGTTGGTGGCGTCGAAGCGGTCGGACGACATATTTGGAGCTCGTTCTTGAGCGGGAAGACGATAGCGATCCGCGCCTGCTCTGTTCTTCGTGTAGGACCCGTCGAAGTACATTGTCCAAGATGTCTGGGTCTTAGTCTTTGGCGGCGCTGAAGCTTGGTCCCTCCAATCGGACGTGGCAAGCAAGCAAGGGCTTGGGACTTGATTCTTGTCTTGGGGATGAAGGAAATGTCGTGGCCGTTGAGCTCGAGCGCCCACTTGGCTATTCTTCCCGAGCGTCACGGTTGCGAGGACGATCTCGCTTAGCGGCGAGGAAGTCACCACGGAGATAAGTGTCATGGTAGTAGTGAATCAGCTTCTTCTTGCGATTAGTACCGCGAGAAACAACTTTTGCACTTGCGTAACGGGACCTTGGACTCGAGTACTTCATCGATGAAGTAGACCGTGGCGCACCTTGAGGATGCGCCTCCTCCTCCTCGCTTCGACGACGAAGGCGCCAGCTGACTACGACTGGTCGTGGCGGCGAGAGGGAGCAGAGGCTCGCATGGCGATAAGCGCCGTCCGGATCGAAGGTGACGTCGTGAAGGCCTTGGTGTCGAGGGCTTCTGAGCTTCATCGCCCAATCAAGCGGTCGGACTTCTGGCAGACTGTAAAGCGACATTCGCCGCCAAGGCGTAGATACTTAAACGGCCGGTGTCGCAAGGCATCCGTCGCCGCACGGACGCCCTTTAAGTCGATGAATCGGCCCCATCTTCATGATTGCGGAGACCTTCACGGGTTGGCTTCGATGTCGCTTTCCGGATATGATGAATCCGAGGAGCTTCCCTTAGGGACCCCGAAAAACGATTTCTTGGTTGAGTTTTATCTTGAATCACGGGAGGTTCAGAAGGTTTCTTCGTGTCGGCGGCGAGGTCACCGACCTTTCCCGACACGAGCGAGCGATGTCGTCCACATACACCTCGACGATGTTCGGCCGATCCGGTCTTCAAACAGGTGTACATACAAATACGGTATGTCGCGCCGCGTTCTTGGACCGGAAGGGCATAGTTACGTAACGAGAGCAGGCGAACGGAGTGATAAAAGAGGTCGCGAGTGGTCGGACTCTTTCATCAGATCCGGTGGTAGCGAGTAGGCGTCTGGAACGAGCGACTCGCACCCAGCCGTGGAATCAATGACTGGGTCGATCCGTGGCAAAGGAAAATGGTCCTTAGGACATGCCTTGTTCAGAACTGTGTAGTCGACACACATCCTCCATTGCCCTGACTTCTTTTTTACAAGGACAGATTGGCAAGCCACTCGGGTGGCGACCTTTTATGAATCCGCCTCAAAAGCTTGGCTACTTCTTCCCCTATGAGCTGCGTTTTCTTCGTCCAAATCCGCAGCGCAGGCGGCCGGCTTTGGCGCCAGTCGGGATGTTCGTGGTGTGCTGGCGACCTCCTTGGGATGCCCGCAGATATCGGAGGTTTTCAGCGAAGACATCCCGATGGTTCGAGGAAGTCGACGAGCGCCTTCCTATTTGGCGAGGGCGGACCCTACCCAAGACGGTCTTGCGGGTCTTGAGGATCGATCATGATCCCCTTCGTGTCCTCCACGCGACTCGAAGGACCTGTGTCCCGACTTGCCGGAGCCGGGGGCGAGTCGGAGGCTCGCCTCCGGCAGGCTCAGCCGAGCTTTTCGGCGGGCGATGACCGCCGAGGTTAGCTCGAATCGCTTTCGGCATAGTTGAAAGCAAGCCGGAAGGATGAGGACACGGTGATGATGCCCGTGGCCCCGGGATCTTCACCAGTGCGTGTAGTTGGGGACCGCCATGAACTTGGCGTGGCATGGCCTCCCAAAATAGCGTGGTAGGAACTCAGAAACCCCACCACCTCGGCGCAGGATCTCGGGCTTGGAAGTTTTCGGGTCCTCCAAGGTGACGGGCAGGTCGACCTACCCTATAGGGTAGGCTTGGCCCGCAGATGACGCTGGAAGGGCGCTTGCTCGGAGCCAGGTCGAGCGGGGGATGCCAGGCGTCCGAGCCGCCCTCAACATCTGGATGTTGAGGCAGCCGCCATCCATGAGGACTTTGGTGAGGCGCTTGACCCTACGATGGGGTCGACGACGAGTGGTACCTTCCGGTGCGAACACGGGGTGGTCCGTCCGATCAAAGGTGATCGGGTCTCCAGGCCAGCGGAGGTAGTTGGGACCGCAGGGTCACTGTGTGCACCTCGCGGTAGGCGGCCAAGCCGGCGTTTGTCGGCGTAGCTATCCGACCGGCCAAGATCATAAAGGCATCCGTCGGCTTTGGGAACCAGCGTCGCCTTATCCGTCCCGGCCTCGGCGTCGGGTCGCTTCTTTCTTCGCCGCGGCTTGCGTGGGTTTCCGGAGAGAAGCGCCAGACTTCGCAGATCCAGATTTGTGCTCGACGGGTACCCGTGGTTCGCACTATCTCATCCATCGAAGTGGTTGGATTGTTGCCGCGCGCCGCTTGTCGTATGCGTTCGGCGGCCGCGACAAGTGTCGTCCGTGGACTTTGCTTTCCCTTCGCCTCCGCTTTGTCTGCGTGTGGTGGGCGCTTGCACGGCTTCGGGCCGCTCTCGCTGGTCTTTGCCTTATCGAAGATAGCCCCCACCGCCTCACGAGGCGCTGGTTGGTATGGCGATATCGGCGTGTCCTTGGTGGTCCCGGTTTAAGGCAACCCACCAGGACTAAGGCTCGCAGTGGTGTGCAGAATGAATGCCCCAACGACGCCGTCGGCTACTGGCGTTCCGGAGTTCATTGCATCGCTGGGGGAGAAGCGCCGGATGTAGTCCCGGGCGTTTCTCTCGGCCGCCGCTATGCTCTTCAGTCCCAAGAGTTCCTGGCGCGCTTGCGTGCCTCCGAAGTTGCCGATGAAGACGCTCTTAGGTCGGCCCGATTCTTGATAGTCCCGGGCGGTACTCGAGCCAGCTCGAGCCGAGTCCGCCAAATAGAGGGGAGGTACTTGAATGATGAAAAGGTCATTAGGGCTCCACTGCGGCAAAGCAGCCGGTAATCTTCTTTAGCCAAACGCCGGGGTTCGTTGTCTCGCGTGCATTTGGTGATGTTGGTGGTGCCTGGAAGGGGGAAATCCGCACGGAGGATCTCCCGTGAGAATGCCCGGGGCCCCGCCCCTGGGGTCGGGCTGCGATTGCAGGCGATGGCACCTGTCGGCTGACTCACGAACGAAGTCGCGACGTCGACCGCGCTCTTCTTCGAAGGCCGAGAGTGTCGCGGCAATCGTAGTGTTCTCAAGACGACGGCCGGACGTAGGGAGCCCGGGCCGCTCTCGTCATGGGCGGCTTTCTCCGACTTATGGCGGATCCGGCTTTGACGGCCGAATGAGACCCCACGCGGGGTGCAGGGCAGTGCATGTTAGACGGCGGCGCTACTTACCAGCTCCCGGAGGTGCCGGTAGGCGGCCTCGCCTCGTCTGGCTGGCTGGGGATGCCGCGAGCAACATTGCGGCCAAGGTGAAGTTTTGGTTCAAGAAGGAAGCACGGTCGTTCACTGGCTTTTCCTCTATCTGTTGTTAGACTTGCGGCCAAGATACTGCAAGCCTACGATTATGCTCATGGGCGCTGGTTTCGGCCTCGTTGGTCGACCTGTGCCTTGTCTCTGTCTGGCCGCCAGCCTTCCAGCCTCATTGCCGGAGGCGGATCGGGGTGGACTTAGGGATGATCCGCCACAGTCGTCTTCTTGGGCGCCGCCTGGCCTTGAGCGCCCGGTGGCGGTCCTCTTGACTTGGTGAAGTAGCGGCATTGATCGCTCACGCGGCCACATTACATTCCGGGTGTAGGGTCCTCCGAGGCTTGCTCCAGTCGAACCGGGCGAGCCGTCGGTGGAGCTTCTCAAGATCTCGTGGATGGAAACCGCTACAGAGCAGCCATCGCCACCAAACACAGGTCTTGGGAGACGGAGGCATCGCAGATAGGCGCGAGCGGCTCGGGAGGCGGCACGTGCAGGGCGGGCGCTCGCTTTGGAGCGGCGAGGGCCTCAAGTCAAGGCCGCCAGGGTGTGGATGATCTTGTGTGCTGGGCACCCCGCGAAGCCTAGCCTGGACGGTGTGGGGAGCGAGGCCGAGCTCTCCGCTGACCGGCGATGAAGTCGAGGGATCCAAAACGGATTCGGCTCCCAGGCGCAAGCGCGCCGTTGTTGACGAAGGAATCCATCGAGGAAGCAAAATGGGAGTCCGGAGACTGTGGTGACGCGCTAAGCCCCTACCGCGCGCCAACTGTCGGTGTTTCGAGAACCGGCAAGTGAATTTTGTAAGTCTGGAGGGGCCGCGCCTTCGCTCCTCGAATGGTTAGACCCCAAAGAGAGGAAAGAGGGTCCGAGGTTTATCTTGGTTCGGGCGAATGTCCCTACTCCGATCCGCGTGGTGGTGCGTATTTGTATTGATCTTTGATGAGCTCGTTGGGTTACAAGCGAGGCTGCTTGAGCTCCTCGTGTCTTGATAGTCGGATGAGGGAGCTAAGAACCACGAAGGGTTCGGCCATCGAGTGTGCCTCGAGCTATGCGTATACGAGTTCTTCTCCCCTTTCTTGTAGGCGCCGTGTGTGGTGTTCCTTTGGAGGCAGGCCTCCCTTATATATCCGGGAAATTTGGTTACATAGAGCGTGTAAAGGAAAAATGGATGGGGCTCCCCGCTACCGAGTCTCAGTCTTCGCTTCGGCGTCTGGTCTTGGACTTGACGTCGGACGGTGGTTGTTGGCCCTGTGTCGGTCGGTGAAAGCCGCTGAACAGGGCGCGGTCCGCCCTCTCCGGAAACGGCGACCGCTCTCTGTGGCTTGTCAGCGCCGACGCCGGGTGTCGACTTCGGGGATTGCTTGGGAAGGCGCGGCCTCCCTCTGTCTGGTCATCTTTGGCCTTGCCAGATCGATGGGGTAGGTGGCCGGGTCGACGGGCTTCGATGATTTGAGGTTGGCTTGTTGACGAAGGTGGCTCGAGTTCGCCTGATGCTCTCGGCCCGTCCGACTTCGGCGGTCGGGCACCTCCGAAGTCCAGATGTTCAGAGCTTGCTGGCGCCTATCTAACGCCTGAGTCGAGCTATCTCTTGTCGGCTTGGAGGCCTTGGGCCCCGGTTTTAGGGCGATGTGCCCATGTACCTTTCTCGGTCATTTGGGGATACCTGTGTCGTGTATCCGTCAAAGCAATTTATGTACAGAGAACGGCTCACCGTGGCGGGAAACTAGCACCGGGAGAGGAGAGGTACCGCTTCAACTCTTCAAACGCCTATACAGGCTTCTTCATCCACTCAAAGTGGTTTGTCTTCTTGAAATTTTAAACAGAGAAGGCTTTTTTTCTCGGTAGGGCAATGAATCGTCCCAGGAGGCCAAAGCACCGGTCGAGGCATTGAACTTGCTTGAGTCGCGGCTTGGCTTCATGTGCTCGATGGTCGATATCTTGTCGGGGTTGGCTTCAATGCCCCTACCGACACCGGAAGCCCAATAGCTTGCCGAGGAGCACACGGAACACGCATTTCTCTGGGTTGAGCTTCAGGCAATTCTTTCGGAGGTTAGCAAAGGTTTTCTCCAGGTCTTGGATCAATTCTTCACTCTTTTTGATCTTCACAAATAACAGTAGACACCCGTAGGGGTTACAAAAGCGGTCTTTTCTTCATCTTCAAGTGCCACACTAATCTGGTGGTATCCGGAGTACGCATCCGGAAGCTGCACGCTGTTTTACATCTTACCGCGTGGAGTCGACAATGAGATCGACCTCGCCATGCAGAGGGTAAGGGTCCTTCGGCGAGCCTTGTTGAGGTCGGTGAAGTCGACACACATGCGCCATTTCCCGTTGGACTTCTTGATGAGCACAGGGTTGGCGAGCCACTCAGGATGAGAGACCTCCCGGACAATCCCTGCGCTCAATAGCTTCTCTACCTCCTCTCGAATGGCATCTTGGCGTTTGGGCGCCTGCCTCCGGACCTTCTGTCGGACCGGGGCCTTGCCGGGAGCGTCGCCAATCGATGCTCGATCACCTCCCTGGGGACCCCAGTTATGTCGGACGGTTGCCAGGCGAACACGTCGGAGTTAGACTGGAGGAAGGTGACGAGCGCTCTTCCTATTTGGCGCCGAGGTTGGTGCCAATGTTGTGATCTTTGAGGTTCGCCCGCTCGTATGACCACCTTAACCTCACCGTGAGCCGGGTGAGGCGTGGTCCCGGCACGAGGGCTCAGGAAGTGGCGTCTGAGCGCCCGACGCAGTGGCACCGGCAGTCCTCTCTGCGACCTTGAAAGCAGCGCAAGGCCTCGGCCTTATCCACCCTCGATCACAATGGGGCGGCGGCCCCATCTTCACCACCATGTACGTGTAGTGGGTGGCCGCCATGAATGGGCCAACGGGCCGGGTGAGTATGGCATTATAGGGAGGTCGGTCGGCGACCTCGAAATCCACCAACTTCGGTGCGATAGTTATCCTCTCCCGAAGGTGACGGGAGGCGCCTTGCGACCGGGGGCATCAAACCAGCCTCAGGGCTACCCCAAAAAGGGCGAGTCTGGCGCAGTCTCCGCCACGATCTGAAGCGCCAGGAACACTGAGGAGGACAGGAGGTTGATAGAACTCCCTCCGTCCACCAGCACGCGGGCAAGCCGCACGTTCCGAACGGTGGGCGACACTACGACCGGGAGATGCCCCAGGCCGTTGGCGCCCTCGGGATGGTCAGCCTGACTAAAGGTGAGCGTTTGCTCAGACCACTTCAGCATCCGACCCGCCCCCGAGCTTGATGTGGCGGCACACACTTCCCTCTTCAGTCGTTTGTAAGCGGCGTTGGAGGGGAAGGTGGACGAACCACCATGGATATAGGCCACCACGTGATCGGCCTGCTGGAAGGCCAGCGGGGGATCTTCATCTTGATCATCGTCGGGGCGGCGTTCCTTGAGCCGCTTCTCCACCATCTTGTCCACGACCCGACAATTGTCCAGGTCATGGGTATTGGTTTTATGTATCGAGGCGAGGGGCTCGCCCTCGCTTTTGGTCGCAGCGATCGTTCCCACAGCTCGCGACGGTCATCGCCCGATCGCGGCGTCGTTACACGGTCATGACGGTCGTCACGCCCGCTCACGGCGATCATCACGCCGATCGCGGCGGTTGCGCTTCCGAGGCGCAGATCTTCTTCGTCGTCGCTTTTCGGTGGCGAGACTCCTGGTTTCTCCGCCTCACGCTTCGCGCCTTCTTACTGCACGGCGAACCCTTCGAGGTCCCGCCTCGCCCTTCCTTTGCCACCCTTGGCCAGGGCGGCCCTTCGCCTCCGCGGCCAGCGCGACACTTATGTGCGAGGGAGAAGAGCTTCGGAGGTGGAGCCGATGGTACGGGTGGCCATCTTCTCCTTCATCTTCTTGATCGCGTCGCCCCTCTGGCGATGACGACCGATTGCTCGAAGATGTGGGGATTGTGTTGCGGCGATGGGCGAAATCGCCGGATGAAGTCGCTGGCGACTCCCCTTCTCTTGCTCCAGGCGTGGAGGTGCGTCCTCCACGCCGGGCTGCTTTAAAGAGCCACGAAAGTTGGCGACGAAGAGGTCGCACAACTTACCCCACGAGTGCACCGATCCTCGGGGGAATTTGCGGCGAGGCGGCGAGAACTGTAAAATTTGTTGGGAGGTAGTTGGCCATGACCTTTTGAGATCCGCTTGTTGCCTTTCCATCGTTGTGTAGATTTGGAGAACTCCTCTGGGTTGGTGGTGCCATCATATTTTTCTATGGCCGCCGGCGAGAACTTTGTCCGCCACGCCACGTAAGCGCCACCGCCGGGAAAACCTAGCACCCAACGCCGTAGAGGGAGCCGAGCCGCTCATCGGGAGCCTGGTCCGGAGACCATTCATGGGAACCTCCTCCTTGGCCCGAGAATGAGAGCCATGGGGGGGGACTCTCATCGTCGTACTATTCGCTTCATGGCCGGCGTTCTTGGTCCGGAGTGGCGCGGCGACATGCTGAAGAGTCATCACCGCATGACTGCCGGCGGCTCTCGTCAAGATGAGAGCGGAGGTCCCCACGGTTCTCGGGAACGGGACCCGTCTTCTTGCGCCCTTTCCTTGACCCCGCCCACTGGCAAGGCCTTTCTCGTTAAGGCGGTTGGGAGGCTGGAGAGCCACATGTGCCTTAGGCGTCAAGGTGCGCACCAAATCTGGCCAGCGGGAGGACCTACCTTAAAGTGAGCCACGTCCACGAGGTCGGCGATGTTCGCTGACCACGGAGTGGCGGGAGTCTCCGCGAACTCCACCAAGGGTGGTCGGAAAACACAGCTGCGTGCAAGTTCTGGCGGAGTGCGCGCCTCCATGCTTGACTGCGCGCCTTGAACTGCTCCCCACTTCAAGGGAAGCGGCGAATGCGCTTGCAGGGGCGGGTGAGATTTCGGTCCCTCAGCCGGTGCGATGTCCGGAGGCGCCTTGGTCGTCGCTTCGCCCGCGATATTCGATCTTTGAGAATCGCCATCTTCGATGCAGGCTTGCTTCTAACTCACGACGCCTTGAAGTCATGGGGAGTTGGCCGAAACCAACCGCTAGCCCCCTACTGGCGCGCCTGTCGTATTCCTTCGACAGAGCCGAGTCTGAGCCAGGTTTGGTTGGAAGGAGGCGTCTTGGTGGCTAAACCTAGAGGGTGAAAACCCTAGAGACTCCCACGCGAGGGATTCCGGCGTCTATGAACTAGGGATGACACCAAGATTTTACCCAGGTTCAGGCCCCCTTTTGTCTTGGGTAATAGCCTTACTTCCTGCTCGATTGGTTTATAGAGTGTGCAAAGCTAGTACAAAGCTCTCAGGTTACAAGTTCTCTCTTAGACTATGCTACGGAGCTCTTGCTTGCTCGTTCTTCCACCTTCGACCCCTTTTCCCCATGCACCCGAGGGCCCTTATATAGGCCAGGCCAGCCGGGGCAGGTACCAAGGAGGGTCATCATGCTTATCTTCATACATTTATTACCCATTCCCGTCTTGTCCGTTCCTCGGCCTCATTAAATGCCGGCGCGTGGCCGCTGAGTCCGCCCGGATGTGACCCCTTCTTAGCCGGGTTGGTGAGGGCGTCGAGAGAATGGGCTTGTGGCAAATCCTTGCGGTTGATGTGTCGACACCGCATTGTCCTGCCTTGAGCAGATGCTGACGAAGGAAGGAGCCTTCGGTGAAGCCACCTCGCACCACCTTTGTCTTCTTGGCGGGCGGCGGTATGCCCGCCGCCACCGCCGCCAGGCGCCACGTGGGTATCGCCGGGCGGCGGCGTGCCGCCCACACTCACCGGGCGCCACGTGGACTTGTCAGGTTGACCGCTTTTGTGCGGCGGAGAGGGTACCCCAGCGTAGAGTACGCTGACACAAGGGAATGGCGATGCATGTTGCACACATGGGCTTGCAGGCGCACGGGCATGGAGCGTAGAGGCGTGGTGCTGAGCGGGCGCACAACGCAGACATGGCGTCCACAAGGCACAAAGCAAGCACACACGGCAAGGGTGCAGGCAAGGGCAGAGTGGAGCCAGGGCGGGGCATCGCGCTAAGCTGGGTGTGATGCGCGCATAGTGCAAGTGTGGTCGTGCACTAAGGTTGTTGCTCGCCGGTCGGTGTCGTCGGCTCGGTGACTGGGCCCAGGGGCAACGAGAAAGGAGAGGGAGGAGAAGCTAGCCGTCAGTTGGGGCTAGAGGTAACAGTGGATGGTTGGTTGACTGGTGGGACCTAGGAGCATTAGAGATAGAAGAGAGGAGAGAGAAACTGAATTTTGGCTTTTGGCACCATTTGAATTTGGATTTAATTTGAGCTACCAAATGGCATTGTAAATTTTTGAAAAATTTTCCGTGTCATTTTGAGATCATGTGTAATCTTCCACAAAAATTTCACATGATGATCAAACTTGAATGATTTTAGAAAAATCTGACATTGCTGCTGGGTCATTAATGTAGTTTATGTTTTTGATTTTGCAGAGGTACTAAATGAGGTTAAATTATCCTAAAAAAATTTACTGGAAAATTATGAGGTTCTAGGGAGTATTATGTGAAATTTTTAGATCTTTATCATGATCAACTATTTTTATAACAAACTAAAAATGTCTCTCTTTTCTTTTCCAAATCATTGTTTTTTATTTTCTAAAGGCATTAAATGATTTCAAAATGTCATAAAACTTTTTGGCGGTTATATGAGGGTTAATTGAAATTTAAATGAATTTTATCTATATTTTATGTTTGTTTGATTTTGAAATTTAAAATTGAGACTTCGCTTCTTTAACCATAAAAAGTAATTTTTAAATAAAAGTGTCGACGATCGGAATCGCCTGACCGCAGAAATGAAAAGGGGGTTAGTACGTATGATGGACCCAGAAAGCGCTTCGGTCAACAATGGCGTAGATGAAGGTCGGGCGTGGCGTCAACGAGCAGGAGACAGGGGTTTATACTGGTTCGAGCCCCCACGAGGGTAATAGTTCTACGTCCAGTCTTCTCTACGGGCAGAGGAATTCACTAACTATGAGTACAAGGGGTGTTTACAGCTCGAGTTTGAGCACTGTGTGTGTGTAAAGCTATTGCCGGTGAGTTCCCCCCTCTGTACAAATGCCTTGAGTGGTTTATATACCCTTGAATAGTGCTGAAACGCCGGAGAGATTCAGGGAGGCTTCGGCGCATTGAAGGCGGACCAGCTGCTCGAAATGTCGCCCTCCTGCTTAGCGCCACCATTTTAGGTCTTGGTAACCGCCAGTCAATGCATCCCCACGTCTGGTAAATCGCCTGACCAAGAGCTAACCTCACGACCTCGAGCTTGAGGAGTCGCGAGCAGACCACTGGTCGGCGGGCCCAGTGTCATCGCGAGACCGCGGACTAGGTTGTTGCTGAAGACCCTTGCCGGGTTGCACCGGGCGGATACCACTGCTGACCGTCGTTGACTTGTCGAAATCTATCGATCCCCGGACAATGGCCCAAGGCTCAGTGTCGGCTGGAACATGGACCAACCTTGAGCCTCCACAGAGAGCGGGGCGATTGGAACCTTTAAACCTGAGGTCGAGGTCAGGCGGAAACGTAACGCCAGGCCGTGACGAAGTGACACCTGGCGCCTCTTGATCTCGAAGCCTGATGCAGGGCCGACAAAGCATAACCGTTCATAACGCCGATCGATCAAGCAGACCTTAAATTGCTCCTCCCCATCACGATCGGCCGCCCTTCGAGATGCCCTTAATCCGCCAGCCCGCAGCGCCTCGGTATTATAAAGCCTGTGTCCGCCGCCAATTTCCCTAACTCCCTGCATCTTCATAGTCTTTACCCCTCAGCTTGTACTCTCCTTCTTCCCCCGACCAAAACTCCCTTTCGACCGCCATGGCCAAACTCGGAAAAGCTCTCTAACGGTGATGAGGATGAAGGAGCTCGAGAGCTCGAAATCTTTGGACACATGGTCTCGGCGATCTGCCGGGCGGGAGAGCCGAGCCAAGCACCCTACGGACTGACAGGCTCGTCGGACGCAGAGCAATACATGCTCTTTGGCTGCCATGGACGCCGGGAGAGCACATTTCGCAGAGCGTTCTCACCGTATCACGAGATCGAGTTGATCAACACAGTACCCAATTCCATCCTGTTGCTTTCCATCTTCTCCCATCGTGCGAGGGTTCCTTGGAATCCATCCCACCCCCTCATTGTTTTGCTTCTTTTCCCTTTTCCGCTTGGGGAAGGACCCGTGGTCGGATGCCTCTACTTCCGCCGCTGAGACGGAATCCGTGGTCCTTCCCCAAGCGCTACTGCGACTCCTTGGCCCGTGGTGCGGCGATGGTTTTACTCAAGCAGGCGAGGCGTGCTGAGTTCAAGGTACCCTCTCGTGGGAAGAAGAGACCCCGAGTCGGGTGACATGGAAGGCGACCAAGAGCCATCGCGACCATCCACATCTGCGCCTCGCGAGGCCTCCTCCGAGACAGCCATCGCCAGCGACTTCTGAGAGGTCGGGTATTCCCCCTGCGGAGGAGGAGCACCTTCTACAAGATCCGAGTCGCGATGACTGACCCACGAAGGACGGCCGTGCAGTCGCATTGGCTCAAGAATCGCTTCGCTTTTACTCCTGGTTCCTCTTGATGATTTGGTCTTTTCAGTAATGTGAAGGAGTCTGGATTGCCGCCCGAATGAACGAGATGTTCGGAAGGCATGACGATTACACCCTCGGCGAGCCCGTCTTGAGAACGTCTTTGTTTACCAAAAGCTGAGGTAGGCCACCCGACCAAGTACTTAACTCGGCGCCCACAAGGCCCTTCTTGACCCCGCGTGTTCGCGGGATCATCGGTGGCCGACCGGCTGCCAGAGAATGCTCCATTGCCGTGAGACAAGGGAAGAAGGGAAGAAGAGGCCTCCCGCCGGGCAGAACCGCCAGAGGTGAAGAAACCTCATGTCGAGTGGGTAACCGCGCCACGGTAAGGGTTCCCATGGCCGAGTCCCCGAGTCTTTTGCTCGCGTTCCATCTTGACTGGTTCCTTCTCGTAGCAGCAGGCGCTGGCTACTTGTCGAGACTTGAGCCCCAGTCTGCCGTCGCCGACGATGTTGACCAGCATGAGCTCAAGGTCCTGGTGGCGGAGCTTCAAGCGAAATGCCCTGCAACATCGGGGCAACAAGACCTGCGCCAACCCTCGATAAGCGGAGCCGTCGACCCGTAAGTTTTGACTTTTCAGTTCATTTCGCCTTCGTTTTTTAAGACTTAGCGCTGTTCTTCATCGCAGACCTTGGCGCCCACTCGAGACTTGCCCGTTTGGCGATGGCATTGTCGAAGTCCGAGTCCGAGGAGGAGGAGCCGTGTTGGCTCGCGCCCCCTCGGGCGCGCGTACTCCTCTGGTCCCCGTGGGCCCGATCGGCGGGTTCGATCAAGGGCTCAACGACTCAACCGAGGAGATCCACCGCGATCGTGAGGACTCGACACCGGCGAGACCTCGACTCGGCCGTTCTGCCGATCCTCCCAAGGTCGGCGTGGGGAAGGCACCTAGAGCGCCGTGATGCAGAACGTGGCGACGCCCTGGGCTCCCCAACCACAGCGGCTCGGCGCCGAGGTCGTGGACGCCACCGATCACGAGGATGGCCGCACCGCAAAGGTGCCGCAGACCTGCCCAACCGCCATGCAGGCTAACTGTGGTCGGCAGCCAGACCACGGAGGTTGAGGCCATGCATGAGATCGTCTGGCGGATCCGGCCATCGCTCCCCCTATGCCGGAGGTGGGCGAAGCCCTGTCCACGGAGGTCGGGGCCAACGCCGCTGACGGCTCCCCCTCTGCCAGCGAGTTGAACCCGCCAATGGAGGCGGCCGGACACCAGGTCGCTACCGGGGCAGGAACTGAGGGCCTCGACCCAAGCACGTCGGGGGCGGTCACGGTCGACCCCGGCCTAGAAGCGCAGGTCGACGAGGAGGAGATCTTCCGCGATCGCATTGACGAGCGCGAGGAGTTCACCCGCGCAAGCCTTGAGGCCCGTGTTCGTGAGGTAAGGACCCCACCGCGCACCTTGCTGCATGTCAATTCGAGTTCCCTTGTATCTACTCTCACTTTGCGCCATTCTCTCTGTCTTGAAGGCGATTGGCAACATCTCCCAAGGGCTGAAAGGCCTTCAAGAGCACGCCGTCGTACTAAGGGGCCTTATGGACGTGGTGGAGGCGCGGGAAGCTTAGCGATCCAAGTTTATCGTGACCATCGAGGTCGAGCAGGATGAGCTCGAGCTGAAGGCCAAAGAGCTCGACGACCTGCGCCAGACGATGAAGGCGCAGGAGGTAATCCACGCGTCCGAGCTCGAGCAGGCCAGGACTTCCGAGCGTGAGTTCTGCTACAAGGCCGTGGAGCAAGAGCGCGCGCGGTCGGCCAAGGCGCTCGAGGCCGAGCAGGCCAAGGTCGACGCGCTGGAGAAGGCCTCTGCGGAGAAGGCATCTCCCGAGCTTGAAGCCAAGATCTTGGAGCTTGAAGGGAAGCTCGAATGTGCCAGCAAGGTGCTCGAGGCTGAGCGAGCCAAGGTCGTATTGGAGAAAGCCTCTGAAGAAGTCATCTCGAGCTTGAAGCCAAGACCACAGGGCTCGAGGAGAAGCAGCGCCCGACAAAGCGGCGAGGCGCCTTGGCTCAACTTGAAGATGAACGGCGTCGGGCTGCGGATGCCTCCAAGGGAGCCCTCCAGTACCAGAGCGAGATAGCGACCTTGAGGGCCAAGGTAGCCGAGCTCGAGCAGGAGAAACTTGCACGCGAGATGGTAGACCTATAGATAGGGTAGATGCCCCGTAAGACTTGTAAGAAAACAGCTTAATGGGATAGTTGTATTTTGATCGAGATAATGTCACGTCTTGGTTTGCTTTGTGATTTCTCGGCTAAACAATTCTCTCCCAGTCGAGCACCTAGCCTTGCTAGTCGTAGTATACCACGCCTAGCCCTCGTTAGGCTCAAGGTCAAGTAGCGTCGACCTTGGGCACAAGGTAAGAGGCCAGCAAAGACTAAGACCTGCAAAGTCGAAAAGGAGCCACAGAGCATAATATGGTTGCACGAGGACAAACTTAAACTCGAGAGTTAGGCTCGGGCTATGACAACAATTCTGGCGCTGCTCGTCGACTGGCCAGAGCTTAGCTCGAACCTGGCCTTGATGGGAGTGTTGCTGCGAAGAGTTTCGGCTTACGCATAACTCGACCACCGGAGGTTAAGGGTAAGCACCCGACGCCGAGACCAAGGGCAAGCGCGCTCATCGTAGATCTAGCAAAGCGCAATTTCAGCGATCTGAGACAAAAAGAGATGCTCTGAGGCCAATCGTGATAAATGAGCAGGAGCTTTATTGAAATTTGAGATAAAAAGGTTACACATAAATTCTGAAGGTGGTCGATATTCCACGAGCTAGAGAGCTCTCGCCATCGGGCATCGCTAATTTAGTAAGCCCCCATGCGATCTGTTGAAACAACTCTATAGGGGCCCTCCCATGAGGGATAACTTGTTGGTGTTGGGCGGTGCTGAATCCGTCTCGAGGCTAAGTCCCCAACAAGGAGCTCCTAGGTCGTCTGCCGTCGAGCGCATGTCTGCGAAGAGCTTGCGAGTGCTACTGATAAATGTGATGCCACGACATCTTACTTCTTCGCCAGGTAAGGTCAAGGGACCGTTCGTGCTCGAAGTCAACTTGATCGACCAAAGACTGACCTGGCCAGCCAGTGACCTCGGGAGGCGGGGCGGCCGATCGAACACGAGCGAAAGGAGTGGACCCTGTTGCTTGGCTGGTTGTGGTTCGGATAGACCATAAGACAGTGGGAAGTTCATCCACCCAGGTCTGGCCATGTCGTTTGAGCTCATCCGATACTCGTTTCTTCACGCCTTGAATGATCTGTTCATTGGCACGCTCAACTGCTCCGTTGCTCTGCGGATGGGCGACCGAAGCATAACATACTTTGGTGCCTATGTCTTCGCAGTATTCCTAGAACAGCTCACTAGTAAACTGAGTTCCATTGTCAGTGATGATTCGAGACGGGCTCGGCCTCGATCCATTTGGTGAAGGTGTCGATGGCGACGACAGAACTTCTTCCTCCAATAAACTATGCGGAAGGCGAGGATGTCGGCCCGGTCGAAAGGCCAAGCAAGCGGGATGGTGCGGAGCGTGGCGGGTTGATCGTCTTAGAGCATGAAACGGCAAGCGACAGCGCGGACAATGTTGCGCGTCTGAAGCTAAGTGGGCGATAGAACCCTATCGCGAAAGCCTTCCGACCATGGTCTCGAAGAGGAGTGTGCCCGCGCATAGAATCAATGGATGTCACGTAGCAGGTACTTACCCTCCTCTGCGGTAACACACTTCATCAGGATGCCGGAAAGATTCCGACGATATAGCTTGCCGTTAGCGAGCTGTCTGAGCTTGCCGGTAACGATCTGCTCCTTTCGGCTCACGGCTCGGGGAGCTCGCCCGTCGCCAGGAAATGATGGATCGACTCAGTCCACGAAGGGACGCCCTCGATGAAGGCAACCGAGGCCTCTTGGTCGGAGATAGAGGGAGACTCCAAGGCTTCCAGAATCACGTTAGGAGGAACCTCGTCGTCGAACGACCCGATCTTGGTGAGGAAGTCAGCATCGGAGTTGTCCTTCCGCGCCACATGCGTGATTTCCAAGTTCTAGAACCACTTCTCCATCTTGCGCGTCTCGATGAGGTATTTTGCCATTGAGTCCTCCGAGCACTGGTACTCTTTGTTATATTGATTGACGGCGAATGAGAGTCGCCCAAGACAATCAACCCGCCGCGCCTGAGGCCTTCTGAGCTCGCGGGCTCGCCAAGAGACCTCGTACTCTGCTGCGTTATTGGTCAGCTGAAACCCAAAACGAACCACATACCTTAAGCGATCGCCGTGCGAGTAAGGATGAGAATCTCCCCGGCGCTGAAAGACCTCGAGCCATCAAAGTACATGATCGAGGCTTCTCCTCCTCGACCTCGGGCCGGGGTGGGAGGGATGTCTGCTTTCGACCACGGTTTCGGCGAGCACTGCGACTTGATAGCCGTCGCGCTCATGACTGGATGTCGAACACCGCCCGGCTCCATAGCCCACTTGGCGTCGCCCCTCAGCCTCCGGGTTCCTCAGAATGTCCTCGAGTGGAAAACTGTTCAGGACGACCACCGAGTGCGCCTGGAAGTAATGCCGGAGCTTGCGCGAGGCCATAAGAAGGGCATACAAGAGCTTCGAACTCAGGGTAGCGTTCCTTGGGTCATGCAGACTTCAGCGCGTAGTAGATCGGATGCTGCCACACATCCCGCTCGGCCACCAAGACGACGCCGACAAATTAAGCGGTGGGCGCTAAGAATAACAACAGCTACTCACCCGGTGGGGTGGTGAGCAAAGGCGGCTTGAGAGATCGCCTTGGTCGTCGAACGACATTGTGCCTCAGGAGTCCATTCGAAGCCCCCTTGCTTGCGCAAGGCCCTGAAGAATGGCAGCCCACACTTGCCAAGCCTTGAAATAAACCGACTAAGAGCGGCCATGCGGCCGGTGAGGCACTGTACCTGTTTCACCGAGGTCGGAGGTGCCATCTTCTCAATTGCTTCGATCTTCTCTGGGTTTAGGCCGACCCCGGAGCCCCCGATCATGTAGCCAAGCACCTTCCCTGAAGCGGCACAGAATACACACTTCTTCGGATTGAGCCTAATGTTGTGCTTGTTCAGGTTGGCGAAGGTTTCCCCAAGGTCTTGAACGTGGTCGTCCTCGGAAGAGCTCTTGACGATGATGTCGTCCACATAAACCTCGAGGTTGTGGCCGATCTGGGGATCGAACGTCTTGGTCATCGGTATTTGGAAGGTCGCGCGGCGTTGGAGACCAAACGACATGGTGTGTAGCGATGGAGTCTGAGCGGCGTGATGAGCGAAGTCTTGCTCTCATCTTCAACTCGCCGGCTTGATCTGGTGGTACCCGAGTAAGCATCCAGAAGCTCAACATCTTGGCGTTAGCGGTGGAGTCGGCGATCCGGTCGATCGCGGCGGGGCGGAAGTTGTCGCCGGGCATGCCGAGTTCAACCTGTGTGGTCCACACATCCTCCACTTTCCGCCCTTCTTACGGGCGATGGCCGGGTTGGCGGCCACTCGGAGTGGTCGATCTCGCGGATAAACCCGCCTTGAGGAGCTTATCCGGGTTTTCTCGATGATGGCGACCTTCTCCGGTGAAAGCGCGCCGCAGCGCCTGAAAGGCGGTCGGGTCGCACTGCGGCTTGTGCTCGACCACCTCCCTCGATTCGGCATGTCCGCCTCTCCCAGCTTAATATACCTTTATTGGCGCGGAGGAAGGTGTGAGTCGAGTTCCTATTTAGAACTCGGCCGTAGAGATGTGGGCCTTTTGGTCGGTCGCTCTCTCGGCAAAGATCGCCTTCGTAGCCGGCTGGCCGGATCGCCGTCTTCGGCGGGCGCTCTTCTCCGTCGCCGGACCTCGCTGCGGTAGCATGCTGCGAGGCGGGGCTTGGTCTCTGGCCGTGCACCGCTTTGAGGTCGCATGCAAGCGGTGATGATGCGCCCTGGGGCCCGGAGCTTCATGCACCGGTGGCCGTAGTGGTTAGCCACCATGAACTTCACTAGGCGGGCGCCCTAAAATGGCGTTATGGGGAGGTCACCCTCGACCACCTCGAAGGTGATCATTCGGTCGCGGAAGTTATCAAAGTCTGCAGAAGGTGACGGGCGAACCACCTTAAGAGGAGTGGTCGAGCTCCTAGGGCGATCGAAGAATGGAATCGCGATGCTCTTGACCTTCGACTAGGGAATCGCATCCGGCCGGCCTTGCCGCTAGCAATGAGATAAAGGCTGCCGCCATCGACCATGACCCTCCCGACCGTGGTGTTCTTGATGGTCGGGTCACGACCAAGGCCGTCTTTAGGTCCCTTGACATACCTTGGGGGGCATCCTCCGATGTGAAGGTGATGGTCGCCCTGGCCCACTTGGTTGCTCGAGGATTTTCGGTGGCGGCACAGTAGACACTGTGGCTTCCTTGATCTCGCGCCGGGACTGAAGCGCCGAGGAGCCGCCAAAGATGATGTCGATCCGTCGGTCGCCTTGCTGAAAGTCCAGGTCGAGGTCGGCCTGGTCTTCTCCGGCGTTCACCCTCTCGGGCTCATCTCCTTCCCGGGGCGTGGGCATCTCTCCGTCCATCGTGAAGACCTCGAGCTTCTGCCGGTCTGCGGTGGCAGGCCGTGGGCAAAATTTGCCTTCATCGAGCGACGCCCGAGTCTTGAGTCGCCGTCGGCTTCTTGCAACTGGCGTGATCCTGCGAGTTGGCGCTATACTCTTTGGGGTCGTGGTGGGATTCTGCTGAGGCGTGGCCCTCTGGTGGGTCGAACTTCAAAACTTCACGGCCGTCCGCGTAATGGTTACTTGAGGCCGACTACCATCGCGCTTGCGGTCTCTCTTCCGCTTTTTGGCGGACACGCCTTGGTCTGTATTCTTGGCCGAGGAGGTCTGCCTGCTGTGTGTGGCGCCAAGCTTACCTTGGTTATGTCGCGCTTCAATGAACCGCCTCATCCGCGTCCGCGTAGCGCTCCGCCATGTGGAAAAGCTTGCCGACCGTGAGCCTTGCCGTGATTTCCAAGTCCTCGGTGAGGCGTCGGTCGCGCACGCCGAACTTCAAGGCCTTGATCACGGCCTCATCCGACACGCTAGGAATCAGATTCCTAGTGCGGATGAACCGCCGCACGAAGTCGCGGAGGGGTTCATTTTTTCCCTGGATCACTCGATCCAAGTCTTTTCGCCGGACCTTCGTAGCTTGACTCTAGAAATTTAAGCAGAGGGCGCTCTGGATTTGGCGCCAAGAGCGAAAAAGTGCACAACCACGGTTGAAGAGCCAAAGGGCAAAGATTGTCCAAGACGGTTGGGAGGAAGTTGGCCATCACGTACTCATCACCCCCCGCGGCTAGGATGGCAGTGGTGTAGATCGAGAGGAACTCATCAGGAAGTTGGCCATCACGTACTCATCACCACTCGATCGACGCAGGCTTGAAGCGGGCCGGCCATCGCACCCGTCGAAGATCATCAGAGTACGCCGCGCAGCCGTATGCTGGGACAGGGGTGCGCCTGGGAAGGTGCTCTCTGCTGCTGGAGCTAGATTCACGGTCGCTTTGGCGCTCCTCCCTGTGACCTCGGCGGCCACAGCGGTGGGCCCGAGCATCACCCGGAAGGTATCGTGGCGCTTCGTGGACCCGGCGCCTCGGAGGGACGTCGGAGAAAGGCTGACGATGCTACTCTTGGAGTGGAGATTGCTATACCGCCGCCGCCGCGCTCGTCCCGGTCGCGCTCGAGGACGGCAGGCGGCGTCTGAGCAGATTCTCGAGGCTGCCGGTCGCGCGAGACCGGCGAGGCGTTAGCGCTGCGGAGGAGCTATCATCGCTCATAACGACCTAGACCAGCGAGAAGGTCTGGCTTTGTGGCAACCTGACAGCCGGATCGCGCCTTATCGAGCTCGTCTGCAAGAGCGACCAAAAAACCCGACGCCGGGCGTGGGATCGAACATGACTTCGTCGCGATCGCCGGGCGCTTCGCTTTCGAGTGGGGAGCTGGAACGCCCGAGGACATTCAATCTTCTCAAGTTCCTCTCATGGGAGGCGGTTATGGCCTAGTTGATGGCAACCCGAGCCATCCGACGAGTATCTTCCGGGGTCTTCGGACTGTGCTCCCCCTCCTTGACGTTCTCATCTAGCCGTGACCATGAGGATTTAAAACGGTTTTAGCAATGGCGAGAGGGGGAGAACGAGGACGCGAACTTCCATGCTCGAGAGCCGCATTCGAGCCCGAGCTCACAGAATGCGCTGCTGCAAAAGACGCCATGCCTCGAAAAGTTGAAGTCACTTCCAGCTGAACGAAGCTTTCGGGCCCCACGGTGGGCGCCAGCTGTCGACGATCGGAATCGATTGACCGCAGAAATGAAAAGGGGGTTAGTACATATGAGGGACCCAGAAAGCGCTTCGGTCAACAATGGCGTAGATGAAGGTCGGGCGAGGCGTCAACGAGCAGGAGACAGGGGTTTATACTGGTTCGAGCCCCCACGAGGGTAATAGCTCTCGTCCGATCTTCTCTGGCGAGAATTCACTAGCTGTGAGTACAAGGGGTGTTCTGACTCGAGTTTGAGCAATGTGTGTGTGTAAAGCTATTGCCGGTGAGTTCCCCCCTCTGTACATATGCCTTGCGTGGTTTATATACCCCGAATGGCGCGCACCTGCCAGAGAGATTCAGGGAGGGGGCTTCATGCGCATTGAAGGCGGACTGAAACTGCTCCAGAAATGTCGCCCACTCCTGCCTTGACGCCACCATTTTAGGTCTTGGTAACCGCCGGGTCAATGCATCCCCCACGTCCTGAGGCGAAACCGCTCGACCTAGAGCTAACCTCACGACCTCGAGCTTGAGGAGGTGCGGAAATAGACCCTGGTCGAGGCAGGCCCCAGGTCATGCGAGACCGCGCGGACTAGGTCGTGGCTGAAGACCCTTGACGGGTTGCCCCGGGCCGGATACTGTTGACCGTGCGTTGACTTGTCAGAAATCTATCAGTCCCCGACAAAAAGTTTTCAGAAAATTCAACAACAGTGGAAATCCAATTCAAGAACAGACAAGGTTCACAATTTCATTTCAGAGGCAAAAAGCGTAACCCCAGCGGTAGCGGTTTTCGTGAAAACCGCTCAAAAACCATGAAAAACCGAACTGTTTGGAAATTCAAACCAATTTGAAATCTAGTCAAACCCGCGTGTGAAAACCACAGCTTTTGGGGAAAAGCACTCGATTTTTGTGAAAAATTGAGCAATTTTTGGAGAAAACCGTGAAAATTGATCAAGATTGGAAAATGTTGGAAAAAATCCAAAAAAATAGGAAAAAATTGCAAAACAAATGTTGTAAATTTGTAAAAATATAAGGAAGGCTAAAATTGAGTAAAAATGTAATAAATATATAAAGAAGGTATGCGAAAACACGAAAAAAAATCATGTATGATCTCTTTTAAATATGGAAAATTTTTGACATGACCTATGTTATATTTTAGACAATTGGATTATTCGAAGTTGTAAATTATGCATTTAATAATAATACGCCAATAAATAATCTTTCATTACAATACTACAATCACACAAGCAAGGTTCTAAATTCCGCCGAAATTTTGGAAATCTCGGTCGAGATTTCGGATTTTGATCGGGGATAAGATTTTAAATCCCGATGAAATGAAAAAAATTGAAAATTTTAAAAAATGTACATCACAAGTGGTTTTTATAAAAACCATCTGTTTTGTGCATTTACATCACAGATGATTTTAGTTAAAAATCGTCTGTGATGACATCATAAACAGTTTTTAATTAAAACTATTTGTGATGTGAGCATGAGGTATTTTGAAAGGATTTTATGTTTTTTGAGCCGAGATTTCAGTGTTTCTCGTTGAGATCTTGGTAATTTTGGTTGAAATCTCGGAAATCCCAGTAAAAAAGACGGATTTGAAATTTGCTTTTTGGATTTTGTTCAAAATGAAATTCTGAGATCTCACCAAGATTTCAGATTTCGATCACCTCCGAGATATGATCCCACACCGAAATTTGAAACCTTACACACAAGTGCAGAAGTAGGTATTTACATAACCACATATCAATACCATTCACTTATCAATACTATTTACATCTCAATATCTTATAGAAATTGCTTATGTAAATAATTTAGAAGAAATTACTTATGTCAAATTGCATGTTGTACAACAAAATATTGCTACAACGATAAGTAAGCTTTTCAATATTGGATAATATTAGCATATTAAAATATACCATAGCAAAATAATTTCTGTGCATACAAATATCGCTGCTTGAACAAATAGTATCATTTTTGGGTGTCGTCCATTACTGCTAAATATACTTCAACAAATATTGTTACTAAATATAATTGAACAAATATTGCTACTAAATATATTTCAACAAATATTGCTACTAAATATAATTAAACAAATATTGTTACTAAAAGTGTGTAAGTAAATATTGCTACTTGATATACTTGAATAAATATTGCTACTTGGCATACTTGAACAAATATTGCTACTAAATATAATTAAAAAATATTGTTACTAAAATATGTTGAAGTAAATATTGCTACTTAACACACTTGTACAAATATTGCTATTAAAAATACTTCTAATTTCTTTTTTTGGATTTTCTAATTTCTACATTTTAAATTACTCAAAAATATCTCCAAACTTCTTTTTTTTAAAAAATATTCACACCAAAAGTCATAAAACAATTCATACTAATTTTAGGTTATTTTTGGATAAATTTTTTTCAAAATTTTCAAATTTTTTGAATTTTAATTCGAATTCCACAGGTAAACCGCTCGGTTTCTATTTTTAAACCAGAGTGGTACGATTGAAAACCGCGAAAACCAAGTGGTTTACCGTGGTTTTGTTAACCCTGAGGACATAATTCAACTTTGAAATTGAAATTTTCACATTTTCTTTCATTTGGGTTGTTACAAAGGGACTCTTGACTATCTGACTCTGGATACTTGAATTCTAATTTAGAATCGGATTTAGAGTGATCAACATCTGGTAAATACGGGATGGTATGTAGATATTTTTTTTCTTTTCGAATATCTGGCAAGGCCCAGCCCATTCCTTATATATTTTCTATGACAGCCTATTTATCTTGATAATTAGTTAGTTCTATTGATTCTCATGTAGCATATTTTTTCTGTGATGTCTATTATATTTGGTCGATATATAACTTACTATTATGGTCATGCATTTACATGGTTTCAATATATATTACTCTATATAACCCGTCACGTATCTACCTCATATCTGTATCCTGAATAACCCAAATTCATATCCGTATTTAGCTAGTCTATATCCGAATCCGAATCTGAGAAAAGAAATATGGGCTAAGATATGGGAAAACCAATATCCACTCATATCTGACCCGTTTTCACGGTTCCAAATCTGAGAAAAGAAATATAGGGTAGCATACGGAAAAACAATATCTACCCATATCTGACTCATTTTCACCCTACTTGGATCGCAATAATTTTACATGAATTTTACGACAGGTAAATTTTCCGTGTTTCAAAGGGCCGTAGAGGTAATACAAACACTTGCAATTGTAGAAATGACAGCATCACAGGACATGCTAAAGCGGAAATGCAATACCCAAAGACGGAAGGGTGCTATACATTTTTCAGTCTCAGGCTTATGGACATATGCGGCTATGCCGAAAAATGCACCGTGGGTTCTATGAGCTTGACATCAAAAGATGTCTGGCAGTGCCAATGGAGTTGTAGTTCTTCGAAAAAGTGGAGCATATTTGAACAAGTCCTGAAATTTGAGCATTGGCACCCATGCATGCCTGCTTTCATTAGCAGACATACTACCTGTGTGCATGCCTGTTTTCATTAGCAGACATCCTACCTGAAGACGCTCTTTCAAACAGGCTAAAGGCAAGCACTAAAACTTGTGTGCCTTGTATTAAAGCAGCTTTAGGTCAAAGATATTCCCTTCCTGAAACCTGGCTTTGTTCTAATCAAATCAAAGATGTAACAACCGAAAAGAACTGAAAATATGAATGGATTGTTTCTGATCAAGTGAAGCTCCTGCTGCTTTTTTTATGTTCCAAAGATAGCATGCCTCCAGCAGAACAAACATTGGCCAACATAAGAAGCAAAGTTTATATAGATCTAAGAGGTTAAAGGTGGAGATGCAGCATAGTTGGTCATTTGCCTGTGATTATACACAAGATAACACTGCACAGGAGGATAAATTCACACTGTACTAGTATTAAACTTTCTGTTTCGTGAATACATGTATCAGTTCTGCAAAACTATGAATCCAACAGGGGAAGAAGATCAAAAGATGCAACAAGAACAGAATAAGTTCGGTTTAGTACTCTAGTTGCTGTTAATAAAACCAGTAACTGCAGAAACAACGAAACAGCTAATATGTCCAGAAGCAGCAGGGTCAAATGGTTCGGACCGTTGCACTTGCACCTTTGAGGCTCACAGAAAGCTAACACAAAACATTTAGCTTCCATCCATCAGGGTGCCTCGGTGCAATTTAAGCGAATTGATGCAACCATTGTTTTCACAGGCAGAAATGTGTGTGATCTCTTGCTCCTGGCAAGATTGTCAGGATTCCCGGATGGATACAAGGGCATTTACTGTGTTTGGAGGCAACTCAGCCTCTAAGCTAGAACTCACGCACTCATCTTTCTCTGCAATGTGTAATGACTAAGTCGAGCCCGTAACAAATGTTGGAATTATTTGGGTTGGGCTCATTAATTCACTAATAAATTTTTAAAAATCCCAAAAACCGATTAGGTGGAAGAGAGATAAAATGCAATAGTCCCATATTGTTAGTAGAGGTGGACGAAGACCACCTTATAAGGGGAGATTCTCTCTATCATGCTTGAGCATGAGAAGAAGGAGAGAACACACGCGCGCACTTGCTTGTCAGGCCAAGCGGTGCACGTATGCGACATGCGTGTGAATGGTGCAACAAAATCAAGTCCGACGGTTTGCGCAGACGCAGTTCTCTTTTACAGTTTTTGTAGTGTGGCACTAATTAGTCAACATGGCTACGTTAACGCGGTATTAACTGCACATACTAATTCGTAACTGACTCGAATCATGGAGCGGATTCTACACGGTATCTGTAACTGACTCGTACCATACTCCACAATTCTCTCTCTCTCTATTATATATGCACAGAACAGAGATCAGATATCTCTCGAACCTTTTGCCTTCTCTCAATACTGCGTTGCCTTCGTCTTCCCCGTCCCTTCACCGGCGTGCACCGACTGTTGGGAGAGCAGGTCTTCGAAATGTCCGTCCTTGAGATCCTGCACCGGGAGAGGATGAATCATGTTTTTGGGAAGTGTCTTTATGCGACTGCTCGTCGTTTTTCTTCACCGACGATCGGCTTCGTCTACATCGCTTACTGATCTTCATCAACATCTACAACCGTTTCAGCCACGTCTTCCCGTCATCTCGGTAACACAGACAAACTGTATCTATGTTTTGTTTATCTAATAATATGGATGGGATAGACATTGCAATTGGTATGTTGCTTGTGTCTAATTTAGTTGTTTTCTCTATTTTATCTTCAATTATTATCATAGCTTATTTTCGGAATAAATTCATCATTAATATGCCTAATTATCCAACAATCCAAAAACATGATAGGCTTTTCATGGTGAATATGATGAAAGCATATGAATTTGCTGAGGCAATGAGACCGGATAGATTTATCGGTGTTCACTTTAAGAGATGGCAGACGCGAGCCACTCTGTGGCTCACAGCTATGAATGTCTACTAGGTTGTGGTTGGCAAACCTGAAGAAACCCTTACTGCTGAGCAGGAAAAAGAGTTCAAGGATGCCAGCACAATTTTTATAGGATGCATTCTTAGCATTCTTTCAGACCGCCTTTGCGACATGTATATGCACATGTCAGATGCAAAGGAACTATGGGAGGCACTCGAAAATCAATTCGGTGCCTCGGATGCTAGCAATGAACTTTATATTATAGAGCAATATCATGACTACAAAATAGTTGATGGTCGTTCTATGGTTGAACAAGCTCACGAGATACAGTTCATTGTGAGGGAACTCGATCACCTGAAGTGCACGCTACCCGATAAGTTTGTGGCTAGTGGCATCATTGCCAAATTGCCTCCCTCATGGAGGAATTTTGCCACATCTCTAAAACACAAGAGGTAAGAAATTTCTGTTGAGAGTCTGATTGTGTCTCTTAATGTTGAGGAGAAATCTCGGGCGAAGGATGTGCACCCAAAGGTGGTTGAGGGACAATCCAATGTCAATTTTGTGCAGCGTTCTGGTCCTGGAAAATTCAAGTCAAATGGAAAAGCTATTTAGACTACCGACTTTAAGAAGAAGCAGCAAAATAACAAGCCTTGTTGTGTGGTGAGATTGGACATTGGGCAAAGAAATGTCCAAGACACAAACGAGAAAAGGATCAGTAGGGACAAAACACTAAATCTGTCAATGTGACTGTTGGCAATGCCGAGACAAAGATACCTGAGTATGGTAATTTACTCATCGTTCTTTCAGCTAGTTAATCTATCGATTGGTGGATTGATACAGGAGCTAATTTTTATGTTTGCACTGATGTATCATTGTTTTCTACTTACCATTGCTCTAGGTTCCTCCGTGTTGATTGGGAATGTGTCACATGCTTTTGTTCTTGGTGTTGGCATGGTAGATTTGAAGCTTACTTCGGGAATGATCGTGCGACTAAAGAACGTGCAGCATATTCCTTCAATCAATAAGAATCACGTTAGTGGTTCTCTTCTTTGCAGTGATGGGTATAAGTTGGTGTTTGAGTCGAATAAAGTAGTCATATCAAAGTATGGACTATTTATTGGTAAAGGCTATGACAGCGGAGTCCTGTTCCGCTTTTCCTTTGAGAACGTCTGTAATAAATTCGTGAATCATATTTGCGATAATGTTATTGGTAGTGACGCAAGTGTTTCATACCCATGACTATGTCATCTTAATTTTGGCTCTATGTCTCAGCTTTCCAGTATGAAATTAATTCCAAAATTTTCCATTATCAAAGGTTCTAAGTGCCAAAGTTGTGTGCAATCTAAGCAATCTCGCAAGTCTCATAAGGCAGCCAAGGAAAGAAACTTGGCACCATTAGAACTCATACACTCAGACATCTGTGAGATGAATGGTGCGAAGGGTGGAAAAGATACTTCATGATTTTAATTGATGATGCAACGAGATTTTGCTATGTGTATCTCTTAAAAACAAAAGATGAGGCTTTAGACTACATTAAAATCTATAAGGCAGAAGTTAAAAATCAACGAGAAAGAAAAATCAAAAGAGTTTGGTCAGATCATGATAGAAAATATTTTTTTAGTGAATTCTTTTAATACTATGCAGAGCGTGGTATCATCCATGAGAGGACGCCTCCCTATTTGACGGGGATGCCGAAAAGAAGAACCACACCCTGACTGACTTAGTTAATGCCAGGTTAAACACTACGGGATTATCTAAGGCATGGTGGGGAAGGCCTTGTTGACCTCGAGTCAAGTTCTAAATAGGGTTCCCACTAAGAATAGTGAGGTAACTCCATATGAGGGATGGAGAGGAAGAAAACCATCATTATCCTACTTGCACACTTGGGGGTGCTTGGCGAAAGTCAATATGCCGATAATAAAGAAGCACAAACTTAGACCTAAAACTATAGATTGCGTCTTTCTGGGATATGCTCATTGCAACATTGTCTATAGATTTTTAGTAGTTAAATCTGAGGTATCTGACATGCACGTCGGTGTGATAATGGAGTCTCGAGATGCAACATTTTTTTGAGAATATATTTCCTATGAAGGATATGCATAGAATTTCGAGTCAAGCTTGTGATTCAACCCCTGAACATGCTATATCAGTTGAGCATTTTGAACAAATACATGAACAAACTCCTGAGGAGGATGACAGTGATGCTCCTAGAAGGAGTAAGAGATAAAGGACTACAAAATCCTTTGGTGATGATTTTACTGTGTACCTTGTGGATGATGTTCCCAACTATTTTAGAAGCATATGCATCTCTTGATGCAGACTACTGGAAGGATGCGGTCTGTAGTGAGATGGATTCCATTCTCGCTAACGGAACTTGGAAAATCACAGATCGTCATTTTGGTTGTAAACCAGTTGGATGCAAGTGGGTGTTCAAAAAGAAGCTTAAGCCTGATGGTACTATTGAGAAGTACAAGGCATGGCTTGTGGCCAAGGGTTACACCAAAAAAGAAGGCGAATATTTTTTGATACTTATTCACCTGCTGCTAGGTTGACCACAATACGTGTACTGCTATCCTTGGCAGTCTCTTATGGTCTTCTTGTTCATCAAATGGATGTTAAGACAGTTTTCCTTAATAGAGTGTTAGATGAGGAAATCTATATGGAACAACTCGATGGATTTGTAGTAAATGATCAAGAGAACAAAGTGTGTAAGTTGCTGAAATTTTTGTATGGCCTTAAGCAAGTACCCAAGCAATGGCATGAGAAGTTCAATAGAACTTTAACATCTGAAGACATTGCTGTAAACGAAACTGATAGATGTGTATACTACTACTATGGTGGGGGTGAGGGAGTTATTCTATGCTTGTATGTGGATGATATACTTATATTTGGAACAAATCTTGATGTGATTAATGAGGTCAAGATGTTTTTGTCCCAAAGCTTTGATATGAAGGGTCTGAGAGAAGCTGATGTAATTTTGAACATCAAGCTGACCAATGGTGGGGATGGGATTACACTTGTGTAATCCCATTATGTGGAAAAGGTCAAGTTGTTTTGGCTATATGAACAGTAAGATTTCCCCAACACCTTACGATGCTAGTTTAATACTTCGAAAGAACTGAAAAATTACTAGGGATCAACTGAGATAATATCAGATTATTGGTTCACTCATGTACCTAACTAGCGCTACAAGGCATGACATCTCGTTTGCTATGAGTAAATTGAGCCGATTTGCATCTAATCCAGGTGATGATCATAGGCGTGCTCTTGAGAAAGTAATATGTTATTTGAGAGGTACTATGAGTTATGGAATTCACTGTACTAGGTATCCTGGTGTACTTAAGAGATATAGTGATTCTAACTGGATATCCGATGCTGATGAGCTCAATGCCATGAGTGGGTATGTATTTACTCTTGGTGGTGCTGCTGTCTCATGGAGATCCTGTAAACAAACCATATTGACGAGGTCAATCATGGAAGTAGAACTCACAGCATTGGATACAACCACAGTCGAAGCATAATGACTTTGTGAGCTCTTGATGGACTTACCGTAGTTGAAAAACTGATACTGGCTATCCTTATGAACTGTGATAATCAAACGGTTATCATGAAAGTGAACAGTGCAAATGATAACATGAAGCCCTTAAGATACGTAAAAAGATAGTTAAAATCTGTTAGAAAATTGAGAAACTCCAGAGTGATAGCTTTGGATTATCACGGAATGTGGTACAAATACGTTTACAAAGGGTTTATCACAGAATGTGGTAGATAGTGTATCTAGGAAGATGGGATTGAGACCTACCAAATAGTTAACCACAGTGGTAACCCAAGCTATGTGATCAGAGATCCTGTGAATTAGTACCTGTCTAATAACAAGATGTTGGATTAACTGAAAAGAATACATTTTACATCCACTCAGCGAAAGATGTCGTACTCTTAAAATTTGTGAGGCAGGTTGACTATGGTCTTAATGTGTTCTGTTGGTTTTTACACAAATAAAGATGGTGTCCCACAGAGCATTCTTGAAAGAACACACCTATATGAGTCCGACTGTTGGTCGCAATCCGTGAGACATGGGTAGTTTCTAAGAAACTCATGAAGAGGCAAAGGAGTATGCCTTATGCACTCCACCGAGGGGTAGATTGTCGGCAGCCTAGTATCAGACAGGGTTTTAAGTGAAACTTGTCTACTCAAAACTTACAATTCAAGGCGTAATCCATTATTCAAGTTATAGATGAATGTAGCTTGAAGTCTAGATGAAATTCAAGGCATAGTCCATTGTCACCGAAAGCTTATATAAAAAACAATATTTTGGAATAGACATAGACCTATGGGATCTTTGGGGTATGGTGGGGGATTGCTAGAATTATTTGGGCTGGGCCCATTAATTTACAAATAATTCTTGAAAAATCCTAAAAGCCCATTAGGTGAAACAGAGATGAAAATACAATAGTCCCACATTGTAAGTGGAGGTAGATGAAGACCACCTTATAAGGGGAGGTTCCCTCCACTATGATTGAGCATGAGAAGAAGGAGGGAACACGCGTGCGCGCGCTCGCCTCGCGTCGCCTCGCCACGCTAGGTAGTGTGTGTACGCGATATGCATGTGAATGGTGCAGTAAAATCGAATCTGATGGCTTGCGCAGGCCGCGCAATTCTCTTTTACGGTTTTTGTAGTGAACGCGGTATTAATTACACAAACTAATCCGTAATCGACTCGAATTGTGGAGTGAATTCTACATGATACCCATAACCGACTCGTATCGTACTCTACGATTCTCTCTCTGTTATATATATGCAGAACAGAGATCAGATATCTCTCAAACCTTTTGGCTTCCCTCAATACTACGTTGCCTTCGTCTTCCCGTCCCTTCACCTACGTGCACCGACTATTGGGAGAGCAAGTCTATGAAACATCCGTCCTTGAGATCCTGTACTGGGAGAGGATGAATCACATTTTTGAGAAGCGTCTTCACGCGACTACTCGCCGTTTTTCTTCACCGACGATCGGCTTCATCTACATCGCCTACTGATCTTCGTCGACATCTACTACTAGTTCGGTCACGTCTTCGCGTCATCTCGGTAACGCACACGAACTGTATCTATGTTTTGTTTATCTAATAATATGGATGAGATAAACATTGCAATTAGTATATTGCTTATGTCTAGTTTATTTGTTTTCTCTATTCTATCTTCAATTATTGTTATAACTTATTTTCGAAATAAATTCATCATTAATTAATATACCTAATTATCCAACAACAAAACTAATCCCAGCCCCAACCCAATCTCCTCCTCACGTGAGCTGCTCACCACCTCACCTCGCATTGCACCGACTGAATCCGTCGCCGCATCAGCAACAACAGGCACATCCATGAAGTAGCAGGGCCGTTCCTACTTCCTCGTCGCGCTCCAGTGCTCCGGCCATCCATGTGCCATCTTCGCCGTGGAAAGCAAAAGAGAAGCAACATCAACAAGTGGCGGGGGTGGTGAGGCCTGCGGACGGCCAACCTCGAAGTCGGTGACCAGATCTGCCTTCCCCAAGTGCGGCGTGACCAGATCTGATCGTGGGCAGCCAGGACGCTGCGACAGGCCTCCAAGCTTGGCGACGCCGTCAACCAAATGGAATATATATGTACACCGTCTTTCTTTATTCAGCAAGGAGCTCGGTCGAATTGTTTCGATCGATTTAGGTTGTGTGGATTGATCCTTCTTTCTTATTCATTTCTTCTATTTTTCTCTACTCCGGATGAATTTAGTGCCTCCCTCTCATGCTGCAATGGTAACTCCTGAAAAATCAATATTTTAAGGATTAGAGATAACCTCTTGCCCTAGAGGCACTTCTAGTTAAAAAAGGCTTGAATGTTGAGGCAAGCAATGATAGGAGGCAGCCTCTAAGGTTGTCTCTCTTGTATCTCTACTATTATAAAGCACCAGTTGGTGACGGTCCGTTCTTCCGCGAACCCCACCTAGCAGAGCATCTCCCACCGCTCAGCTGCGCTTCATCCCGCGATCCCTCGGCTCCCGGTCCGCTACTCCGTCCTAGCTCCAGACGCAGCCCCAATCCGGGGATTTCGCCATCTCCCCCGCGCCCAATCCCGCCGCAGTCCCCGTGCAGCGAAATCCCCGGCCTTCTTCCCCGACTCCGCAGTCAGGAACGGAGGGGGAAGATTGGATAGCGTAGGCGAGGCGGCCTCGGCGATAAGCTCCGCGATGAGGAACCCACCCGGTCGGCACCTCCTCCGCGTCGCCAGCCTCGCCGTCCACTCCTCGTCGTTGCTCGGCGGCGGCGGGGCCTCCACCTCCGCCGTGTCCCCCATCGTTGCGTCCTCCGGCGTCCCGTAACTGCGTGCGCCTCCCGGCTGCGGATGGCTGTTCATCTCCCGTGTCAGCGCGGATCCGGCCGTCCGTGCACCCTCCGGACCTCCTTTCGAGGGCTCTCTGCGCCTCGTGTCATGCACCCATCCTAAGCCCTCCACGCCGCCGTCTTCCGGAGTCTTCCGCGCCATGGCCTTCCGAAGACCTCCGCGCGGCATGCCATCTTTCCGATGCCGCGGAGCCCTCGAAGCCTTTTTCTATTTGCCCGATCGTTATCGCATTCCCTTCGCCCTCGCCACCTCCGCCGCTGCGTCCTCACCTCCGACGCTCGGCCGCCTTGCCATCGCGATCCCTGCTCCCCAGTCGCGCGCCCCCTTCATTCGCGCCTTCGTGCCCACCTCCGCAGCGGTCGTTGCTCTCTCTCACATCTCTCACCCCATGCTTCGCGCAGCCCACCCCCGTCGCCGTCATCTCCAGCCTCCGGTCTTCACCATTCCTTTCGCACGCGCCGCCCTCGCCATCTCCTCCGTTGTCATCGCTCCGCCGCCCATGCGAGAGTGGTCGCCTCCTTGCCTCCGATGCTCACCCGCCTCGCCATCGCGATCCCCTGCTCCCTGCACGCGCTTCCCCCCTTCGCCCGGGTCTTCGTCGTCGCCTCCACCGTCGCTCTCCCTCACCCCCACGATCCGTTTCCGGCTTTACTAGCGGCTTTCCTCCCGCACCCAGGACGCCATCGTCCGTGACTTCAGCCTCTCCATCTTCGAGGTCCGCCCTAGCTGTAGCATCTACGCTTTCTTTTTCTTAGATTTTGCGTTCCTGTCTTAAATGTTTACTGCGAGCTGCAGTTCTCGGCATTCGACTCGCTGTCCGGCGTTGGCGCTATGGCTGGCCCGATCGCCAGTGGGCAGATGGACCAGTACATTGGCCGCAAAGGGGTGAGAAATTTGCTTCTTTCTTTCATTGCGCAACCAGTCCGTATCTCCGTCATGGACAATCGCCATTGTTAGCATCGATCTTTGTGTTGGGAGTCTCTGATTAAATTGCCTCCTTTTCGGGGAAAGAATAAGATGCGATTGAATAAAGTAAGTGGGATTCTAATTGTTGACCATTCCCTGTTCCCTGTAGATTAATGCTTATGAAATCTAATTGTCGATCATTTCCTGTAAATTGATGGTTGTGGAATTATAAACTTTGGAATTGCTGGTACAGTTAGCTATGGTATTAGGGTTTCGCCTTAATTTCGAAACTCATGAGCTGTTTATTTGCATCTGCCATTGAGATGGCAATCAAAGGAGCTGGTATGACAGAGAATGCCTACGAACCATTTGGTGCCAAAGTTCAGCCTTTCATTTTTTTGCGACAGACCAATTGGTAACTATGCTAAAGCTCTACTCTTTTACTCTGATGGGATTGCTAATTGAATTTCCAGTCGTTGCCACAGTTTCAAAAATTTCCATTCATTGATAATTTCTGTGGTTCCGGACATCATCAGTTGGCTTGCCATCTCCTTCGCAAAAGTATGGCATGTGCCGCATGTTTCATAAGCTTAACTTTTATCTTATGCCCCTCTTTACAATACAGGTTTAATGCATGTTGGTGTTTGTTTTACAGGACTTGTCATTTCTGTTTATGGGACGTTTGCTTCAAGGATTTGGTATTGTTTTTATATCCTATACGGTTTGTATGTGAAAACTTCTATGTTATGCCTTTAATTTGTTCACTATTTCAAATTCTGTAGCATTCATAATGCAATTGATCAAGATATTTGGGATCCATATAACGACGCCTCTATCCCGGTACACTAATCATCATTAAGTATATTCAACCATGTTCATTGGCTATGCGTGTACTATCTGCTTCGACTTTGTAACATGTGTTAAGATTGCAGTTCTAATTACATTTTCCTTGATTTGTCTGCATGTTTTATGATTTGTCCAGCTATGCAAAGTAAGATGATTCAATTGCAGCTAATTTGAATTTGGTGATGTGTGTAGCGCTAACATACTTATGCTAAAGTTGGCCGTAGATCACTTATTCAACTCTTTGTTTCAGTACGTGCATGCATATTTGCCTGCTCAACCTTTGCATTCTATTTCAGGTCCATTATACTTTTGAGGATGTTGTTGAGGGCAAGAGTGCCGCAAAAAATGTGCTGCAACAGAAACTTGGATGACAGCAAACTGATATCCCTGTTGTCAGAATCGACAATCATCTAACAATCCAGAAGTGTATTCACCTTATCTAACATGCAGTTTATCGAACTCTTCAATGCAATGGCCAGGTCTTGTCTCTTGCACATAGATAACACCTATGTTTGCTTGCAAGCTTCCTATACCTATGTTTCTTGGCATTTATCCTTTGTTTACTATCTGCCAATGATAGCCCTGCTCAAAATGCATATTAAACTGCAGAAATGAAGCATGCAGATCTTAAAGAAATGCATGGAGCATCTAAGACAAGTCTTACTATGCATTTTTCTCTCCACGTTGGGTGCATAATATGGTCTCTCTTAGTTATTCATTCATATTTCCAGCTGCTTTACCGGTGCCAGCAGTTGCTTCCGTGCATGCTGACATCCACAGCTTACCAGCGATGTCGCATACTCTCAATTATTCTAAAAATGGATATCACACACCAATATTATTGCTTCATCCAATATTTATTTCTATCAATATTTTATGTTGCAGTTTAGCTATTACAAAAATGTAGACTTTAGAGAGGATGGTGATCGCCATTTATTTTCTCAGGTACTCATTACCCTCTTGCTGATATTAAACTGTACGATATCATTTTCAACATTTGGCTGATAGCCTGACACTGAACTGAAACATGTATTCTTGTATGATATGTGGCCTTCCTGCCCTTTTTTACTAATAAACAGTACATAGTTTACAATTTGATTGAGATTTATGTTTACCGTACTTTTCCTTCTGAGTAGAAAAGAGTGCCTTGTTGAACCAACTCTTTGGTACTAATTTCAGGGAGATGGATGCACTCAGGGGAAGGTATTACGGTTTTCTTCCCTCCACATGATTATAAATTTATGCATCATGCTTTACTTTATTTACTTGTGATTAAATAATTGAGCGGCTATCTCTTTCTTTGCTTGCCACTTTGCACGTCTCCTTAGCCGCTTTCCCCTTCTCTTATCATGAAATTGCAGCTCCCAAATGTAGTACACACTATTAATTTCTGATTTATGTTTAGGGAAAATAATGTTGATATTCTATTTCTATTGTTAAGGATTAAGCTATTAAAGGCATCTGGATGTTACACTGCGTTGGTGTTGATCTTGTACTGTTGTATTGGATTTGGAGGAGACTGATGAAAGAAAGAGGAGAGGTATGCTTAGCTTTTAGCAAAACTTTTGCATTAGCAATATGCGATGGTACAGAGTTGTTAGAATACACTTTGTAGATTTGGTAACTGTAGTTGTTCTAATTGTTTGATATGGTTTCACATAACAAGCGCCAAACACTGGTTGTTATCCTAGCTCAGATAAGAAATATATGACACCACATAACCTTTTTTTCCCTTTCTTCGAATCTTTAATTAGTGCCAGCATAGAAAATTTAGAACTTGGATCGTGGAACAAAACAGGTTTAAGAAGTGATTTGTTTTGCCTTCTGTGCTACGATACCTGGAATTCATATAACCAGCCTCACCTAGCGTTACTTACTACTTCCTTTCCTCCTACAGTGACACTACCTCTGAACAGCTCATCCTTGCAAATTTTGGTTTACAGATATTGCTTCAACATTGCATTGTCATTTCTTTTGACTTTCGTGTCTTGATGTAAGAGATGTAAACGTTGTTAATCATCCAATGAACAAAAGAAATATCTTAGTCTGCTTGCTTCATGCTTACTTTTAAAATGGACAAAAAAATGAAGACGGGTACACATTCTCTTTAAGGAGGTTAGCGGGTACACATTCTTTTCTGACATTTTTGTGTTTATACCAGATTTTAGTACAACTAGAGATATTATCATAGCTTCACGATGTAAACCCTCTGGTAACAGAAATATCCTGTTGCCTCAGTAATTCCCTGATCTTCTTTTTTCAAAAAAAAAAGTTGTTACCACTTTCAGCGTTTCGGTTAAATTGTGCTTTGAGAGTGTGTTCGCAAGGTTAACAAAGTGCTTGGGTTGTTGGATTGGTTTATTGGAGAGTGCAATTCTTATGGATTTCAGAGCCCATTTGGTTTTCTGTTGATGAACTTCATTATTGTGAAACAAGAATTAACAGAAAGGAAGCATCAGATTTTCCTGTACCGATGTGTTGGTTTCATGCATGATCGTATAACTCTACCAGAACTAAGTATAGCAGGTAAGGAGTTGTCCTTGGTCAACACTCGATGCAGGTTATTTTACCAGTGAGGGGCAGATTTGTCGTTGAAATCTGTATGAAATATCTACTGAATGCAACGAGTCTTGCAAGCATGTCTGACATTTCCATCCATTCCAAGAATCCAGGTAAGCAATGACTTTAACATATTTCCTCTTGATTCAGTTTTGAGCATTCATTTTGAACTTAAGTCTGAATTGGTTTTCTCGGTGTTTCATGTGTTGCCATTTTACGTAATGCTGCGCTTTCGGAGATCCTGTTTCTCGTACCCTCCAATTTCCGGAAGAAAAGCGGCGCTCTGGATGATTTGAGCCGAGCAAAAAAATCGCGTTTAGGTCCTTGCAAAAATCCATAATTACGTATAGGCTCTTTTCGCGGTTTTTTACGAAGAGGATCTTCTGATTCAGGAAAATCGTAGATCTTTCGTGAGAGGACTTTAAATAGATACCGAAAAAATAATTAGCGCCGTTTGGATTGTTTCGTCTGCTTTTCATGAAATAGACCTTCGATTTAGCGCAAACGCGGATACACTTGCGTCCTTTCAAGTGAGAAATCTCGTGTTTCCTCCACAATCACAATTAAAAAAAACGAAATTGTTTCTGCGAAAAAAAGCAACGCACGCCTGACGGACTCGGCTCATTTTGTCCTTTTCACATGTAGGTCCTTCAAAAAAATTGTAATTACGTATAGGTCCTTCGCGCAGTTTTTTACGAAGAGGTCCTTTTGATTTAGAAAAAACACGAATCTTTCATGAAAGGACCCTAAATAAATGCTAAAAAAACTTAGTGGCGTTTGGGCCATTTCGGCTATTTGGGCCTTGAGGATGAGAAATTTGGACTCGATTTTTAAGATTAACTTGACATCTTTTATGTTATGATTAATATTTCTCCCTTACTATAGTGTGTCATCGATCATCAAAGGCTTCCCTGTCTCTTGAACCTCTTGACTACCAATCACAAGAAAAGCATGAAGAGAGAAGCATGCTGGACCATCTCAAACATCATAGCCGGTAACAGGGAACAAATTTATGTTGGTGTGTTTGGAAGTTCAATTAGCATATTGATATTCTCTAGAAAGAAAATCCACAAGCAAGTTATAATTAGCACAATTATATTTTCTAGAAACAAAAGGAACAAGCATGTTGCCTTAGCATATTTCACAATTCCGTGCATGTTGGAACCATGTTTTGAGAATCCAACTTATATTTATCAGCATAACAATGTAGTCATGTAGCAACATTAGCTTAATTGTATTGGATTAAGTGATGGGATCATATATTCCGGGACGTATACCAAGAATATCATTTCTAAATATGTTCTAATATGATGATAAGCAAACATATACTATGTATAATATATTTGGTTTTAATTCATGTCGAGCGGACCATAAAAACTTTTGTAATCGAGAGAGATATATGTTTGATTTTGTAGCACAATTTTCTTTTATTGCCTGACTTTTATGTTTCGTTACCAATTTTATTTTTCGTAGCAACGCACGGGCATTGAACTAGTTTGTATCATACCAGGACCGGTCCGCATAGTCGATATGTGCTATTTTGGCATCTAGTCCGGTATATTGTACAAGTTTCGATTACCGTCATATCAGTCATATAATGGTTAATAATAGCTTTGATATCGGTCAATACTAGTCATATCGGTGGAATTAATAATATGGTTTATCGAACTATATATTATATTTGATAGTAGTATTATATATTTGGAGTAATATTATAAGTAAATTTTGGTGTATATATAATTAAATATATATACTTATAAATATATATTATTATATTAAACCCAAAATAGCATGCCAGTATGATCCGTACCAGAATGGATCATTCTAAAAACCAAACAGGCATAGACTCAAGATAATATTGACGAGTGTCGTCTCTGATCTCCTAAATGCCAACAAATCAACAAAGTGTGGACGCTCTAAACAAAGCAAGCATCATGCCTGCCATGAAATGCATCGTAGCTGGGCGGCATGCATCAGAGTTCAGTAAACATCTGGTGATGGCACTGCCAGCAACAATGCAAGATGGCCAAATTTGTCCTGTGCATCCTGCAGGTAATGCTCTAGCATTCCCAGAGGCTACCCAATATCTGACGACGGACACTTCAGAAAATTAAAGCATGGTCGCAACAAACAAAGCAAGGCGCCTTGCAGATGGATTTTTTTTTTCTATTACTAGCAATCGTACGTTCAATCACTGTTTATTTTATCAGACGTCTCTTGCAACATTTTTTTTCAACACATGCAATATTTCTTTTCAATGTGCAATATCTGTTTACTGTGTCGTATTTCTACTGTTGTTGAAGGAAAATATTGCATGTGTAGGAAAAAATATTGCAACGTATCCGAAAATATCGGACATCCGAGCTAAAGTCATTCTGTTTTTTTTTTTTTTTTGGCATTGCGAAAAGCAAGGGTTTTGTTTGACGATCAAAGCTCAAATGGGAGCTTAAAACTGGCCATCGTGATAAAAATGCAGAGGATGCAATGCGACACGTTTCGTATGATTGCATTAAACAGGATTAACATGCGTAGGAAGGTAATAATACTAGCAGTGTGTCGTGTGCAACTTCGTTTTTTTTCTCTGGGGTTTCTGCCCACGCTACAAGAGGGAGTGGGAAACGCTATAGTGGCATCATTTGGAATCAACACACGAGGGAGTCGAAAGGAGAATGCAATGCGATACAAGAGACAAAAGTTGGGGCTACCCAGAATTGGAGACTGCAAATGTTGCCAAGCCAGAAAAAGATGCACCGATCGTTAATCTAGGTACCGCGTGCAATTTGTAGAAGTATATACTCCCTTCGGTCACAAATATTTATCATTTTAGACATTAACAAGATCTTCAAAACACAGTTTTATCCACTAATTTCTATTAAACTAGATTTATAAAACCCAATAAAATTGTAATATTACGAAAGTCTTTTTGAACCAAATCTACGCATATGATTTTCATGTATCCAATATAAAATATTTAAAAAGATATTAACAGCCAAAATTCAAAATTTGATTGTACTCATATCCAAAATAACAACTATTTATAACTGAAGGGAGCAAATTTTTTTTTTAACTAGGCGTGCTTGAAAAAAATACTCAAATATAGGAAAGCACTAAAGCGGCCAACATGTCATATTTTCATGTGGTGCGCTCCAGTCAATTGTCGTGAACGTTGACAGCGTGCAAAGTTGTCGCGCAAAATAGGAGAAAACAACTAGCACTTTAGCTTTGCGGTCTCACGCTTCCGAGTTCCGACAACTCGTATTCACAAATACGTCAGAGAAAACTAACGGCGTATTTCACTTCACAAAGAAATTTGAAAATGTGGGATCGCGATGAAATTCAACATAAATTCTGCAAGAAAATACTTAGCAGAATATAGAGAAATCCCTTTAAAATTGTCGCAAAATATCCCTGTTCTGGGATTGGATTCCTGCTTTGAACATAAACAGTATTCTAGTTCTGCATTCACCATAAATTCTGCAAGGAAACACTTCACAGAATTCAGAGCGATTCTTTTGAAATTGTTGCAAAATAACCCTGCTCTAGAGTTGGATTCCTGCTTGAACATAAACAGTGTTTCTAGTTCTGTCTTCTGTGCTCACTCGTCCAAATTCGTAAGATTTATTTTTTAATTATCTTGCTACAAGTATAGGATATATTTCATATTTCAATATAAGAGTCATGTGATGTTTTCATTATACACCTAATAAATACCTATATTTATTTTATATTATTTACATAAATGTATCGAATATAGTGCTTAGTGGGAATAATTAAAATAATTTAATCTTTTTTAATACTGATCTATATAAAAAATAAGCTAGTAAATTCGGACCGAAAGAATATTCATCAGTACTACTGCTATTACTAGTACTCATTGTTTACGTGACCTAGATGTGTGGCAGTGTGGCATGCCCAAAGCGAGCAGAAAATTGGCGAGAAATTCACTGATCCAGGCAAAGCTCGTGAGTCGTGAGACAAGGCAGCATCATCATACTAGTCACCAATCGGACAGCGTGCTCGACTCCCGAGGCCACAATAATTTAGCTGCACAAACGAGCAGCAGCAGCACCCCAGCAGCTGACTTCCTGTAGCGTCGTTTCAGCGGCTGCTTCCCGGTGCCTTCCTCCCCGCCTCACGTATCGTTTCCAGCACCGAATGTAAGGTTCCAAATTTTGTTTTTTTACTGTATCTCGAAATAATATTCAAAATATCGATGGATTTTAGAATTTTAGATAAAATCCAAATAAAATATATAAAAATTAAATCTGAATTTATTGACCAGGATTTCGGAGATTTTGAATGAAATTGTCAAAATCTCGGTAATTTTTAACCGAATGAAAAATAGTTCAAACCATGTTAGTAAATTTTATAGATGGTCTTGATTCATCACTAATATTCCTATAAAATTTTTAGATGATGATCAAGCATAAGGAATTTATAAAAATTCTGACAGTGTTATTGTCTTGATAAATGCCTTATAGTACAATGGCTGAGTACATCTATTGCTTTCATATATTTGATCGAGTAATTAAAATAGGTTTAAATTTTTTAAATTTTTAGAGAAGAATGCTGAGTCAAGGCCTAAGCTATTCTAAAAATCTTGGATCATGATCACAATCGAGCAAATTTATAAAAGTTTGACAAAGTTATTGTCTTATTTATGTTCCTTCTACTTTTGATTTTTAAAAATAACCAATGAAGTACAATGCTTTTATAAATTTTTTTATAATCCTAAACTACTAAATATGGTACTGTAAATTTTTCAAAGCATGATTAAAGTTATACATTTTTATAAAAGTCTGATAATACTTCTATTATTTCATAAAACATCTCAAAACTTCGGTTTTTCAAAAAAAAAATCTCAATGCCAATGACATTCTTAAGATATTGTCCCAAATCTAGTTAAAAAAACTTGAAATCCGTCAAAATACTTGAAATTTTGCTGAATTTTTTTAAAAAAACTGTAGCATTTTGAATATTTTTTCTATTTTTTATCCTGCCTGAAATCCGAACTTGATTTTAAACCTTCATGATAGATGATACTACTACTACATTTTTCTCTCGTCACACAGTCCCAGGAGGAGGGGAAATAAAAACGGAAGCCTAGCTACGAGCAAGCTGCAAATATGCAATGATGGATGCAAAAACCTTTTCAGTTTTCGTTTTCGCACACCCCATGGCAATAGCATGCCCCGAGACGCGGCAGCCTGAATTGCATTGCCTTTCGTGAGGTCAGGTCCTTGGTCAATAAAGGTGAAAAAAATACTAGTAAATCGTTGCTCAGTAGATGCCACCGCCCACCGGCAAGGAGGCCCGGTGTTGATCGGTCAGGTCAGTCCATGGTCTTGATGGACCAACAAAGATGACAAAGTTTGAGCTCTTCTAGCCTTCCCAGTCTTGTCTTTTGAAAATATAGCATCTCTTTAGGTGCATTTATAAATTTTATCTCTTCTCATTGAGGGGCCTCTCTAATCTTGTCTTTCGTAAATATAGCATCTTTTACGTCTATTTGTAGATTTTATCCTCCTCACTTTGGGGAGCGTAGCGTCCAGATAGTGCGGGAGCCGATGAGCTGCTGCAGCAGTGGGCGAGCGAGGGATCAGCCGCTGCCATGCTCAGGTAGCATATGTGGAGCTTCAGTGCCTCGGTGGGAGAGCGCAAGAGGTGCCTGTCTTGCTGTTGTCATAGGAGTTTTGGTGATGTTTCATGGTAAAAAAGCGTGGAAGTTAACATACACGGTTAAGGATAAAGCCAAATCTACAAAATGGGTCTATGGGGCTAATTTTTTTTAAAAAAAGGTAGAAGAGACCGGAAAAAGGATGTTTCAAAATGTGGGGAGAGCGCAAGTGCCCTGCTGGTGAACATGGTGATCAGCAACTGATCTCAGCATCCGATGCTAGGTGCACTGCTAGACCACAACCAAAAGTGCCAAGTCACTTGGTTAACTTCTAAGCAAGATCTGTATTGTAGCAACTTGTCGTCGTAGCTTTTCTGATGAAATGTGATTGCGTGACAATGTGCTAATACACACTGATCTGCGAACAAAAATACAGCATGAAGACAAACAAAGCAGTGGAGCTCTCAGTTGTTCTCCCCTTCTCTTGGAAGCAGTACCAACCAGAAGCACCAAACACAAATTGAGCATTAGTGGTTTAGTACTAGGTACCAAGTATCATCTGGCAATTGTCATCACCAAGATGTAACATGAACAGTAAATTTTACAAAACCAGATATTTTGTAACAAACTAACAGAGAACCTCATATTTTAACTTCTATTTCATAAAAATATAGATTTTAAGAGAATTTGTATCATAAAATTACATGTTTTAGAATTGAACATTTTTTTCGTGCAATAGATCTATCAATATAGACTCACAGGGCAACCTCACGTGTGAGTGAAACGAAAACTAAAGATACATGATGCCACCATATACACCCATATTGTTAGACTCATTATAAGAATCATCAATTATAAGCCCGTAACTTTGTAGTCTAAGTTCTTCTAAAATCTATAGTGTTATAAAATAGCATCTAAAATATATGATTTTACGATAATTTGTAAAAAAAACTCTTGTTAGTGAAATTTACTATAACATGAAAGGTCCGAGAGACCTCAACTAGTGCAGCAAAGGGCTATAGAGTAGGGGATGCAAGGAAAAGTTACACTAAGGGTGTAAATCTTAATTGAATATTTATTTTAGTCATAGGGTTAGAGCTTTAGAGATCTAGGATAAATCTTATTTATATCTAAACTAAAAATATAAACTTAATTCACTTTATTTTAAAACTTTCTGCATTCAGAATTTCAGAGGATAAAGGTTCATCCAGGCCAGAAAAACATGAGTGGCCTGAGAACATTTATGCTTCTGTTTACAGAGAAGATGAGGAAAAACAGCGGTAGAGTAGAGGCAACAGGTTAATGTTGATCAGTTGGGCAGAGGACGACAATTAAACTCTAGTATGAAACTATGAACAAATTGGACTGGTTTAATTCTCTGTAGCACTGCAGCTAATTCGCTATCCTCACACTTCCACTCTCCACATGATCTTCTCGCCGCGGCCGTTGACGCCAGCATTGTGGGCGTGGGCGCGCTCCACGGCGGCGACGCGCGCCGGGTGCACTGCGCCAGCCTTGGGGCGCTCACCGTGCGGCGGCAGCTCGCAGGCCTCGTCCACGGAGCCGGACCGGATGTCGGCGGGCGGGATGAAGCAATCCACGGACAGCCCTGGGACGTTGAAGGCCACCTCGTCGATGCTCCAGGTCTCCTCCATCCGCGTCTTGGTGTGGCTCATGGCCGCCTCGCCGAATCGGAACAGGGTCACGGCCGAGCTGCCAGCGTGCGCGATCTTGATGCCCTCCACGGGGCGGTAGTCCTCCAGGGAGGAGCTGATGGTGGTCTCCCAGTAGACGGCGTCCCCGCCGGAGTGCGACTGGATACGGGTGAGGTGCGAGTCCTCGATGTGCACCATCAGGCCAGTGCGCTGGCTGAAGTAGCCGAACAGCACGTGCCGGATGATCTCCGCCGGCCCCTCGCTGCGCAGCTTCAGCGTCTGCGGGTAGGCCGACAGCTTCAGGATGAAGCAGTCCTCGCCGTTCACCTTCTTCTCGCCCACGCAACGCGCCTCCGCGAACAACCCGGCCGTGGTGAGCGGATCAAGACCCTGTATCGGAAGATGGCGGGAGGATGCTCAGGTAGGCGGTTCGGGTAAGAGGAGGTGGTGGAGGCTGCAAGGAGCTTAGTGCTGCTAATCTGACCTGGATGACGCGGCGGAGTGGGCGGACGGGGCCCTTGGCGGCGTGGGCGCCGAGCCAGGGGGTGTGGCGCCAGACGAGGCGGCCGTTCGAGCCGGCGTGGACCTTGCTGCCGCCGACGGCGAGCTCGACGTACCACATGTCGGGTGCCATCTGCCACAGCACGAAGCCACCCTGCTCGACGGCGGCGCCGCCGCGGCCGCTAGGTCCGCTGTTTTTGACGGTGCGTGTCGCCGTCTCGAACTCGGACGCCACCATCCGCACCTTGCCCATGGCATACGCGTTCCGCACCGACTGCAGCAGCTTGTAGCCGCCCGACGCCGCCATGTACTGCTGCAGGATGTATTGCGCAGACGATGACTCCTGCATTTTTTCAGAGCAAAAGTACCAGATGCACGGCCATAAATCGCATCTCTTAAAAGCGAAGCAACGGGAGATCGGTGATCAAGAAGTGGAAGTACAATGGGGGTCCCCTTGATGGAGAGGAGAGGCAGCGGCTCGGCTGGCTTGGAAGAGATGGGAGCGAGCGGCGCGCCCATGACGCCCAGGAGGAGGCGGAGATCGGAGCGCCGAAACGAGTCGCTTGAACAGCCAGTGCCGGCAGCGGCGGAGGCCATAGACGGTGTGCGCGTCAGGTGACCGCGGACCCAGTGCCCAAACCCCTCCCGCCGGCCGGAATCCTCGCCGCCGAGGTCACCGGTGGCGAGGCGGTCGGGGTCGGGCCCCTCAATGAGCGGCGCGAGGGTCTCCCCGCCGGGGCGCAGGCTGCCGGAGCGCGCGATGATCTGTTCCGGGAGGTATAGCTGCAGTAGCTTCTCCGGCGGCGGTGGCGTCTTGCGGCGGCGCGGGATCAGCATTCTGGCGGGCGACGAGCTCCTCGCCGGGGACTTCCCCCGGGACCTCGCCGGCGACAGACCCCGCACCACCTCCTCCTTCAGGGCGGCGAAGAACCCTTGCTTCCTCTCCTTCTCCATCGCGCAATGCCGCCGCGAGCAAGAAGCGGCCTCCGGCCAACGACTAGTAATATAGGCAAAAAGATTGGCTTGCTTCAGGAGGAGGGCATGGAGAATGCGGCGAGGAGTGGAGTAGAACAAGGCGAGTGGGAAGTGAGGTTGCCTGCGGTTTGTGTTGGAGTGGAGGGAGTGCGAGAGGCAGAAGGCAATGGGAGGAAATGGAAAAGAGGGCAGAAAAGAACAAAAGATAAAGACGAGCGGGGGGAAACCGTTTGACGTGAGAGCGCAGGGGGAAACGGAAAGAGGCGAGGTGGGATGTCGGGAAGAGAGAATACATATGCGATATGCCTGTGGTTTCTCTTGCTTTCTTCGTATGTTTCAGCAGGTCCATAGACAGGGTTAACAAAATGGACAAGCAGAAAATCGTTGGAAATTCGAAATTTGGAAATAAAAAATATTAAGCCTAAAATTGATCGAAAATCCTAAAAAATTATTGAGTTTCGAAATTAATTTTTTTTTGGAAAAGTCCAAAAATCGATCGTTTTCATGGAAAATCGATGGATTAGCTGAACTTTTTTGGCGGTTGATTTTTTGAGGGATTTTCACCAATTTTCAACAGGTTTACGTCATATAAGTTTTTCTGAAATTTTGATTTTTTTTAATTTAACCGGTTTACCGAGTGGTTTTAGGAGCCGAGCCGTACCGATACGACCAATAATCACGATTTTCATCGATTTTGCGAACCTTATCCAGAGACATAGAATGAGGACAATATGTAGAACAGAAATATACGTTGTTACTGAGAAGATAAGTTAGGAATGAACTCTGCCATATCTTCTATTGTATTATTAAAACAAAGGTAAAATAAACATTCACTCTAATGGTTTGAAATTGTTAAATGAAAAAAGAAGTAGCTATGTTCGTTCATAAGGGTTAGAAATTCCAATATTAATTGGAGGGGAAAAAAGATGTAGTCATCCATATGGTGATCTAAGTTGTAGTGGTTTAGATTAAAAGAAAGAGTCTATGTCCACTACAAAAATTGAAATTTGGAATAAAATTAAATGAAAATTAGTAGTTGTTTTTGTATACGAATTCCAACATAAAATTGAAATTCATAATAAAAAAAAAATTAGAAATTTCACTTAGATTAAAATAAATAATGCAAGCTAAGTGCAATATAAGTAACTCAAACTAGGAATAAAGAAATTAGCAATTTGATTTTCATACGAACATCAAACTAAACCTAAAATTCAGAATAAAATTAAATAAGAATTATTTTTTGGATTTGTATATGAATTTCAAACTAAAACAATAACTCTGAATAGAAACATAATAACAATAGCAATTAGATTTATATTGAAAGAAAGAGCATGTGTCATGCTAAATAAAATATAACTGAAATTTAGAATAAAAATAAAGAAAAATTAGCAATTTGATTTTTATTTGAAGATTGAAGTAAAAAATAAAATTCATAATAAAATAAATGGAAATTACTAGTTGGATTTATACATAAATTCCAAACTAGAAATGAAATTTAGAATAAAAAATAAATTAAAATAAAAATAAAATTAGCAATTTGACGTAGAATAAATGAAATAGTTCATTTGAAGTAAAATAAAAAATAATTGAAATTGAAAATAAAACAATAAAAATTAGCAAATTGATTTTCATACTAACTTGAAATTAAAACTGAAGTTAAAAATAAAATAAAAGAAAATTGATAATTGGGCTTTATACGATTTCAACATAAAACTAAAATTTGAAATAATAAATAAATAAATGAGCTATTTGATTTTTATACGGAATCCAAAATAGAATCCTAAACATCTTAAATCCAAAATGAAATGAAATGAAAAATACCATTTGTATTTGTATACGATTCGAACCTAAAATTATATAAAAACTCTATATCATATACAATCTAACAATAAACAAGCAATATCTAGAAAAAAAATATAGGTTAAGATACGAGAAAAGCAATATTTGTCTGTATCCAATTGTTTTTACCCTAGACATCCCAGTAGAGTAATTAAGTTGGAACACACAAAACTTTTGATGAAAAGACACGACGTGTGGTGTAGAGTAGTCATTGTGAACTTGTGATCTGCTTTTTGCTGCCAGTTTCTTGCAAAATTATTTCTCAATCGTATTGCTTTTTGCCACCGATTTCTCTCTCCCTCGAGCATTCATTCTGTTCGTCAAACAATTGTGGTTTGCTGAAAGCCATTCTTCGGTGAGCTTTTTATACATCTCTAACTCTTGTACTTATTTCAGATATCATGCATTTAAGTTATACTTCTATATTAAAAAAAAAGTATACCATAAAAAATGTGAAACAGTATACCATAAAAAATGTCTTGACACCCAAATTTAGCCTTTTGAGGATGAGAACTGTGACCTTGGTACCAAGGATTCAAATTTCGTTTGGGGAAAATACTGAGTATGGTTGAAATCCGAAATTTCGGCAAAATTTCAATATTTTGGACAAATTTTGATCAAAATCCAAAAACTAAAATTCAAATCCAATTCAAGAGAGGTAGGAAAAAATATGAAAGTTCTATCAACCCACTTTAAGGCCAGTTCATGGTTGTGTTATTCTAGTTAGTTACAAGACATATATTAATCGTGAAAGTTTTATCAAGAGCAAGAGAGGTAGGAAAAAAATATTATTTCATAGTTCAAGACAAGAAGACTTTGCCACAAATATAATAACAAAATATGATGAGCAAATGTGATGCCTTAAATTTCACTTATTTTATTATGTATCAGATCATTTGAGCCAATAAAAAGAAATGAAATCATGGTAAGCAATCCAAATATGACCATTACACCTGTACAGCTACCTTAATCTTTACAAAAATACTAGCTATGACCTCAACCAAAATATAAAAAAATAATTTGAGGACTTGGGCTTTGTTTGGCATTGTAGTGGCTTTATTTTCAAAACACTTATAATTTTTACTTTTGGATATAATAGTTAGTTGAAAGCTTCTTCTTTTTTTGAAGACATAGCAACATGATCTTACTGGTATCAGGATGTCTTGTAACTAACTAGAATAGCGCAACCATGAACTGGCCTTAAAGTGGGTTGGTCTACCAAGGAAAGCACACTGTGGTAGTGTGGTGCACAGAAAGAACTCTTCCATATCTATTTAGAGTAATCAAAATATTGTAAATTACAGGTTACTTTGTATTTCTTTTAAATAATGATATAAAAGAATAATATATCAGGAAATAACAATATAGCTATTTCTCCTAGAATGTAAAAAAGGGCAATGAGTTGCCACATAGCACTTGCATTGCAGCGCAGCAACCGAAAAAAAGGTCTTATCCAATACAAAAGAAAATGAGAAGACATCTAATAGGCAAGTTTTTGTTGAAAGGGTTGTGTGTCAATTTATCTAATTTGCTTTTGTAAGAACAATCCATTGAGGATTTTCACCAATTTTCAACAGGTTTACGTCATATAAGTTTTTCTGAAATTTTGATTTTTTTAATTTAACCGGTTTACGAGTGGTTTTAGGAGCCGAGCCGACTCGACATCGACCAATAATCACGATTTTCATCGATTTTGCGAACCTTATCAGAGACATAGAATGAGGACAATATGTAGAACAGAAATATACGTTGTTACTGAGAAGATAAGTTAGGAATGAACTCTGCCATATCTTCTATTGTATTATTAAAACAAAGGTAAAATAAACATTCACTCTAATGGTTTGAAATTGTTAAATGAAAAAGAAGTAGCTATGTTCGTTCTAAGGGTTAGAAATTCCAATATTAATTGGAGGGAAAAAGATGTAGTCATCCATATGGTGATCTAAGTTGTAGTGGTTTAGATTAAAAGAAAGAGTCTATGTCCACTACAAAAATTGAAATTTGGAATAAAATTAAATGAAAATTAGTAGTTGTTTTTGTATCTAATTCCAACATAAAATTGAAATTCATAATAAAAAAAAAATTAGAAATTTCACTTAGATTAAAATAAATAATGCAAGCTAAGTGCAATATAAGTAACTCAAACTAGGAATAAAGAAATTAGCAATTTGATTTTCATACTGAACATCAAACTAAACCTAAAATTCAGAATAAAATTAAATAAGAATTATTTTTTGGATTTGTATATGAATTTCAAACTAAAACAATAACTCTGAATAGAAACATAATAACAATAGCAATTAGATTTATATTGAAAGAAAGAGCATGTGTCATGCTAAATAAAATATAACTGAAATTTAGAATAAAAAATAAAGAAAAATTAGCAATTTGATTTTTATTTGAAGATTGAAGTAAAAAATAAAATTCATAATAAAATAAATGGAAATTACTAGTTGGATTTATACATAATTCCAAACTAGAAATGAAATTTAGAATAAAAAATAAATTAAAATAAAAATAAAAATAGCAATTTGACGTAGAATAAATGAAATAGTTCATTTGAAGTAAAATAAAAAATAATTGAAATTGAAAATAAAACAATAAAAATTAGCAAATTGATTTTCATACTAACTTGAAATTAAAACTGAAGTTAAAAATAAAATAAAAGAAAATTGATAATTGGGCTTTATACGATTTCAACATAAAACTAAAATTTGAAATAATAAATAAATAAATGAGCTATTTGATTTTTATACGGAATCCAAAATAGAATCCCTAAACATCTTAAATCCAAAATGAAATGAAATGAAAAATACCATTTGTATTTGTATACGATTCGAACCTAAAATTATATAAAAACTCTATATCATATACAATCTAACAATAAACAAGCAATATCTAGAAAAAAATATAGGTTAAGATACTGAGAAAAGCAATATTTGTCTGTATCCAATTGTTTTTACCCTAGACATCCCAGTAGAGTAATTAAGTTGGAACACACAAAACTTTTGATGAAAAGACACGACGTGTGGTGTAGAGTAGTCATTGTGAACTTGTGATCTGCTTTTTGCTGCCAGTTTCTTGCAAAATTATTTCTCAATCGTATTGCTTTTTGCCACCGATTTCTCTCTCCCTCGAGCATTCATTCTGTTCGTCAAACAATTGTGGTTTGCTGAAAGCCATTCTTCGGTGAGCTTTTTATACATCTCTAACTCTTGTACTTATTTCAGATATCATGCATTTAAGTTATACTTCTATATTAAAAAAACAGTATACCATAAAAAATGTGAAACAGTATACCATAAAAAAATGTCTTGACACCCAAATTTAGCCTTTTGAGGATGAGAACTGTGACCTTGGTACCAAGGATTCAAATTTCGTTTGGGGAAAATCTGAGTATGGTTGAAATCGAAATTTGCAAAATTTCAATATTTTGGACAAATTTTGATCAAAATCCAAAAACTAAAATTCAAATCCAATTCAAGAGAGGTAGGAAAAATATGAAAGTTCTATCAACCCACTTTAAGGCCAGTTCATGGTTGTGTTATTCTAGTTAGTTACAAGACATATATTAATCGTGAAAGTTTTATCAAGAGCAAGAGAGGTAGGAAAAAATATTATTTCATAGTTCAAGACAAGAAGACTTTGCCACAAATATAATAACAAAATATGATGAGCAAATGTGATGCCTTAAATTTCACTTATTTTATTATGTATCAGATCATTTGAGCCAATAAAAGAAATGAAATCATGGTAAGCAATCCAAATATGACCATTACACCTGTACAGCTACCTTAATCTTTACAAAAATACTAGCTATGACCTCAACCAAAATATAAAAAAATAATTTGAGGACTTGGGCTTTGTTTGGCATTGTAGTGGCTTTATTTTCAAAACACTTATAATTTTTACTTTTGGATATAATAGTTAGTTGAAAGCTTCTTCTTTTTTTGAAGACATAGCAACATGATCTTACTGGAATCAGGATGTCTTGTAACTAACTAGAATAGCGCAACCATGAACTGGCCTTAAAGTGGGTTGGTCTACCAAGGAAAGCACACTGTGGTAGTGTGGTGCACAGAAAGAACTCTTCCATATCTATTTAGAGTAATCAAAACATTGTAAATTACAGGTTACTTTGTATTTCTTTTAAATAATGATATAAAAGAATAATATATCAGGAAATAACAATATAGCTATTTCTCCTAGAATGTAAAAAAGGGCTATGAGTTGCCACATAGCACTTGCATTGCAGCGCAGCAACCGAAAAAAAGGTCTTATCCAATACAAAAGAAAATGAGAAGACATCTAATAGGCAAGTTTTTGTTGAAAGGGTTGTGTGTCAATTTATCTAATTTGCTTTTGTAAGAACAATCCATAGAATCACTAAATTTAGATACCCAATAGAATAATATAGCAATTTCAAATTTGAAGAAGCCTACAGTAAAAATTCACTGCTTCTTTAGACCAATTAATTAATGATCCAGTTTCGATTCACTTGTCATACAAGTCTACTAGTGAGTAGAACAGTAGAGCAGCTAAGTCTACTACAGAGAGGAGGAGGAGGTAGCCGACGGGAAGGAGGAGGAGGTTGTCAACGGAGAAGGAGCTTGCGGCCGAGATGGTCGTGTCGCCCCACGGCCTTGTGCTCGCGGGAAGGCCGTCATCGCACTCACGAATGCCAGGGAGGAGGCCGAAGCGCCGGAGAGGAGGATGTCGATCGAGGAGGAGGTAGTTGGGGAGGACGATGTTGGGGAGGACTTCGCCGAGAGGAGGTCGCTCGGGAGGAGGATTGCCGGGGGTCAAGGGTTTGTATGAGACGGAACGCATGAGTTAGCACTACGAACCTCTATTATTATGTTTATATAATAGTCTGAGGTCATATCACATACGGTTGATAGTTAGAATTGTTTGTGATATAAATTTACCATATGCGATTCATATTTAAAACCGTCTGTGATATTATTATAGTGATATTGATGTATATTACTGACGGTTCATGAAGAATATTGTCATGATTGTCTCACTGACAGTTTCACTATAGAACCGTCAGTGATCGCTACTATATAAAGTGAGAGTTTCTTCCCACGTCACTTCATCAAAATTACCCGTCTTTGCCATTTCTCTTTAATTACCCACCTTTGCCACTGCTCTTTAATTACCCATCTTTACCACTGCTAGTGCTCTTAATTACCCACCTTTGCCATTGCTCTTTAATTATCCACCTTTGCCACTATTAGTCCTCTTTGCAAATTAATTTTTTGTCACAAATTGAGGTTTCGTTGCAATGCACGGGCGCATGACTAGTGTTCTTTATCATAGACAATTTTTTCTAACCGTTTGTATTAAGGCGTTTAATATAAGTTTTTTTATAGTAGTGGAGGATCATGTAGCCAGGAGTGGTATCAACGAGAGTTAATGCTGCACTATGCCTGTTGCATCCGAAGAACAAGACGAAGTCATCAAGTTAATTAGAGCAAGGGCATAATTCGCTGTGTATCAGTTTGAAGAGCATGAATAGAAAAAGGCAGGTAAACAAACCGAACATCTTCTTAGCAAGGATTAAAATCCCGCCCAGATTTTAAAAATCTCGGCCGAGATTTCAGATTTCGGTCGGGACAAGATTTTAAATTCTGGTGAAATAAAAAAAATGAAAATTTTCAAAAATGCACGTCTGTGATGTGTATTTACATCATAGACAGTTTTAGTTAAAAATCGTTTATGATGACTCATCACAGACGGTTTTTAATTAAAACCGTCTGTGATGTGAGCATGAGGTATTTCGAACGGATTTTAAGTTTTTTGGGCCGAGATTCAATATTTCTCGCCGAGATCTCGGTAATTTTTGCCGAAATCTCGGAAATCCCGGTTAAAAAAAACCGGATTTAAAATTTGCTTTTTAGATATTACCCAATTTCATCCGAAATTCTGAGATCTCACTGAGATTTTAGATTTCAGTCACTCCAAAATATGATCCGATACCAAAATTTGAAACCTTGCTTCTTAGTCCACGAGAAGAGACTGCACGCTCAGCATGCATGACTAGACTGTGCCCAACAATTATTAGACTGTGCGCAAGGTGACATGTATGATATTTTGACGGGGTGCTATGCTATGCCTAGGACAATGCGATGAAACAAACTCTGATAATTCATTTTTCATGGTGCCTTTTGAGAAAAATAGAATTTCAGTTAAACAAACACGGATAATTAATTGAAAATAAAAAGCTGGCCATGTAATTGTGCGGGCCGGGCCATTTAGCTAGTTATTATCCTTACTAAATGGACAGGAATCGTTCGAAAAAAATCACGTGGGAGTTCCAGCTTGAGGACTTGTTTAGAAAGTCCAAAATTTTGGAATTCCCAAATAAGTCCACAGTTGTTGAATTTTTCCCCTTGCGATCACAATGAATATACTGCCAAGATTATGTACTTGTGGGTTGCATGTGTACATGCATATACCACAAGATGCGCGTAGGTAAATGGTTCGGATTTGTTTTTGTTCCAAGTTCCTGATGGTAGCATCAGTAGGTAAGTATCGATTTAGTCAGCAACCTCTTCGATTTAAGGTCTACTTTTTCGAAACTAGAGCCAAACTAAGATGTTTTTGAAGCGTTGAAAATTTTGACGCCATTGGCCTTTTAGCGATTGTAAGCTCTTCTTCTACCGCATCTAAACGCTTCCGCTTGCAATGCTTGCTTCCATGGATGACCATGATCACTGTTACCTCACTCTAACAGATCATAGCACTAGCAATCATCTAACGTTCTTGATATATCATACTGCAAACGGCTCTTCGATCACCTTTTCTTCTTGAATCATGGTTGATCGCCAGCCAGCGTGCCCCAGCAGAAACGGAGCCGCGGCCCCTCCCGGCCACCCCCACCTGCTCCAACGTGCAACTATCGGTTTCTGGTCCCAGCGCCACCCCCTCGCTCCAACATGTCGCCGAATCCCGTAACGGGCGCCAGCCTCGCGCATACGGGGCGGGCAAGCACGCGAAAAAAAGCCATCCGCCCGGCCCAGATATGGCAGCAGTCCGCGCACCGCCGCAGGCGCCAACCAACGGGCAACGATGCCAAAAGCGCCGCGCGGCCACGTGCTGCGGCCGAGGGTGACTGCAGCTAGCTACGGCCGTTTTCGGAGCGCGCACGTGTGGGGGAATACTGTTTATATCTACCTCCCTCATATGTTTTTTTTTACGAATCTAACATCTCATACATCTTTTATGCAAAAATAACTCTCTTTTTATCACGGCAGATGCGACAGATAATATGTACCTCCTACAGTGTCCGGAAAGCACGGCAATGTGCGTAGGTGCAGGGCAGCGCGGAAGCTCTTGCTCCCGCGCTTGCCGAGTGAGGTAGGGGACTTTCTGCTCCGTAGAGAGAAAGCTATATGCCTATATCTATAATTACGTTTATCAGAAAGTAAGATTTATAAAAAAACAAGGTTGTTGACCTGCCGTTAGGCTGTCGGCTGTCGCGCGCCGTTTGTTTCCCTGCTGCGACTTGACCACCGGGTCGACGTAAGCGTCGCGCGGGGCATGGCACGTGAGCGCCATCAGATCTCTTGCCCGTCGATCACGGGAGGTGATGGCAGCTTATTAATTGCTAACGGACGGGAGCCCGTAAAACCAAAGCTTAACTCCTTCGCGATTAACTTCGGCATGGGAAGTGTGTGTGTACGTGTGTGACGGAGTGAAGCTGCTTAACTCGTTTGCTATTTTTGACTTCACGGTTAACACGAGAAGGGAAGCAGCGTACGTAAGCCTAATTTTGTTCCCTTGTGTGTTTCACATGGGATGTGATGATGTGTGATAGTGTTGAGCCACGGATATTGCTGGGCAACGTTAGTTTCATTTTTTTATCAGTGTAGCAGACACGATAGGTCGCATAGACATGTACATCGAATACTTCTCTTTAATAGAAAGAACTAGAAGTACGTAGAAATATTAGTCTTTGTATTTATCAACCAGTTCAAAACCTTGTCCATACCGTATGGGTCTATGGGAAGATTCCTCACTACCGTTCAAAGTAGTCTCGAGCTCTTCTATACCACTAAAAAAGTTCAGATCCTTGCATGCCATTGAGTTTCCTGTTTGATCCTTCCACTCCATTTTCATCAATTTGATGTGAGTTTATTTTTAAATCACGGTGAAAAAGACATGATTACGCTTCTTCTTCCTCCTCTTCCTATTCATCCTCCTTCCACTTCTTTTTTTAATTCTCTTGCTCCACCGAAGCAACCATAAAAAACTACACGCTTCCTAATCCTCTCGTACACTGCTCTGCGGTCTGCGGATGACCACGCCCATGGTCCTCCCACTCTCCCTGGACTCCAATCTCATCGGAGCTGTAAAGCCGCCACGCCCACTCAGTCCTCCTTAGCGCCAACGAAGCCACGCTGCTCCTTTGCCCCCAAATCCGTCTCCATCCAAAATTGCTTCTCACGTCGATCCATTCCTCAAATTGGCCGTGTCACCTTCCTCCCATGCAAATGAGTTCCAAAGCAACCTCTGTTGCCAAGTTCCCATCATTGCAACTCGCCACCGTCTTGGCTCGCACCAGCGACCTTGTCATGCATAGTGTTGGGCCAATGCAAATCTTCATCGCACAAACCAAGGTTACCAAACACATGGGTAGATTCGTCTGGGTCAACTAGTTCTCATGGACTACTCCGTTCAACTACGACATCGTCGGCAGCCCGCCATACATCGGGCTTGACGGCCCCGTGGCGTCGCCGCTAGGTTGTCTCGGCCTTATTCCCACCGTGACATTCGTGTCACCAGTCACCTCGACTTCCTAGTGCTCGTTGACCCATCACCCTACTGGATTCAATGCTAGAATCTTCGCCGCGGCCTCCCCTGTTCTCAGGCCACCGCTGCCTTCATGTAGCTGCTACGGCTAACTCTGACTCTCTGAGCATCTCCGTTCAAGAAAATGTCACTCCTAGCGACCTTGTTCCGTGTTCTACGTCACGCTCATGCAGATGTCCAAACGGGCCCGGCACATTCCACAGTCCACTCGCTTCGTGTCATGCTTGAGCCGACACGGCACGGCCTGTTTCGGTCCGATATGATTAGAGGTAGGCAAGGCCTATTTAGTTTGAAAAATAGCTGTTTGAGACTTAAAAAATTTGAAACAAATCCAAATTTTTTTTGAAAAATCCTACTTTTTTTCTATAAATAGGTGGCTGCTCCACATTTCCAAACCAACAATCTTATATTCCCTTCTATTCATTCTTTTGTGAAAATTCTTTTGCTCTAGGTGGTAATTTGGCAAAATTTTAAAAGTTTTACAAAAAATCCGAAATTCAGCTTTCGACTTCTGTCAAGAAATCAAGGTAATAATTGTGATTTATTTTTCGTTGTGTTAGTATTTTAAATTATATTTTAATACTAATAGCGTAATTAATTTTTTTGCAGTTTGCTTTATGGAGCACGGGGATTTTTCGTTTTTTCCAGCTTCTGATTTCGGGAGTTCACTCGAGGAGCTTCTTGCATGATTGCATCCTATGAAGCACAAGAAGCTACAGGAGTTGTGCCATTATGAGGCTCTACAAATACTACTACGTCGACAAGCATCGGGGCGAAAGGAACAAGACGTAGTACATCGGGAGTCTAGAAAGATTTTGAGCAGATTTTTGAGACATCAGACGGTGACCAGAGCAGGTATGCTATTTGTAAATATTGTAAGCACAAATTAACTGCGAAATTTTCAAGTGGAACGGGGTACTTGAAGAGGCATGCTGAGAGTTGTAGAAAAAAAGTGGGAATGGCTTCGAGACTGACGCAGTTGCAGTACAACCCCAACGGTACGGTATGTAACTGGGACTACAATCTTGCGGTAGCTCGTGAATCTCTGTCATTTAATCGCTTCTCAAGATCTTTCTTTAAACTTTGGTGAGTCAACTGTGTTTAAAAACTATATTAGGACCGCTCATAATTCTAGGTTTTCTATAATTTCTAGACAGACAACAACTAGAGATTTGATTAAATATTATAATAATTATTACAATAAGTTAAAAGAAAATTTTAGTACCTATACTTTTTCTATGTCTTTAACATCTAATATATGGAGCAGTAGAGCTAAAGAGGATTATCTTAGTGTAATTACTCATATGTAAATAATGAATGACAACTAGAAAAGAGAATTATAAGATTCAAATTAATTGATATAGCACACACTAGTGAAAATATTGCTGATTGTATTGTAAAAGTTGTGGAAGATTTTAGCCTTAGTGATAAGATTTCTGCAATAACATTAGATAATGCTTCTGCAAATACTTCTGCCATGAACATTCTTACCCCGCTTTTCAATTCATATGCTTAATCTTTTTTATTACATCAGTGTTATACTTGTCATATTATTAATCTTATAGTTAAATTTGGTTTGAAAAGGTTAAATCAGTATCTTGAATCTTTTTGCACTGTAATATTTTTCTTAAATTATTCTAATTAACGAGTAGCAGTGTATAAGACTTATTGTATTGCAATTAATGTGCGTCCGTGTAAGTTTGGTTTGGATACGCCTGTTAGATGGAACTCTACTTACTTGATGCTTAGGAATCTCATACCATATGAGAGCACATTTTCTGTTTTTATTAACACGCACTGTCGTACACTGGATGGTTAACTGCTACTCAGAGAGCAACATTGGTATATTGCTAAATACTTGCTCTTATTTTTAGAACTTTTTTGGAATTCACTGTTGCTTTATCTAGAGTTTATTATGCAACCTTTCCTTTAATTATGCATCATATTTTAGAAATTGCTATCCACTTAAAGAGCCACGAAAATAATAATATCTTGCGTGAAGTTGTTTATGCTATGAAAACTAAAATTTTGAAATATTGGAAAGAAATGCCTATGTTATATGCATTTGCATTTATTTTAGATCCTAGAGCTAAAGTTCGAAGATTCTCTAATGTTCTCTTATTTCTAAGTGGTGCGGTAGGTACTGATTATTCTAGTTATTTTTCAAATATTCGTGTTAACTTATCTCATGTTTATGATAAGTATGATTGGAAGTTTGCTGGAGTTCGCATGCAGCGACCTCCACCAGCACCCATAACAAGTAAGAAGAAAACTGTGTGGGAAAAGATATGGGGTGCAAGTGGCTCTTTCTCAAAAAATTTGTGCATCTTTCAAGTTTTTATAATTACTCTAAATTTTTTCATTTTTTCTGCATTTTTTCCCATATTTTTTTTTGTATTTTTTCGGATTTTTTTAAATTCTTTTGGCACTAACGGGCAAACTAGCCGACACGGCACAGTCCATTAGCCCCGCAGGCTATGCTTGGGCTGGCTTCTCAGCATGTGAGGCGGTACGACATGGTCCATTTATTAGTCGGGCCGAAATAGGCTGTGCCGTTTTTTAATCGGGCCGGGCCGTGCTAGACTGTCTATTTGGGCATGTCTGCTCATGCTACTTGAGCATTTGCATGGTCAAGCCCAAGGTTAGAAATCTCAACGAGATTTCGCGAGATCTCGTTCTCCGAAACTGGATGAAATTTTGATTGCCAGCCGAATACAAAAATTCAATATAATCCGTGTTGCTACAGTAACCTCATTTTTTCAGTAAGATTTCGCCTTTACCGTCCGATATCTCAGGATTTGAACCTGGAATTCAAAGTTTAATACCTAGATTTGACTAGATTTAGGTCAATTACCATAGAAAAAGTGATCTTCCATGATAATTTGTCGAAAAACCATTTTTGAGACATTTTTTAAAAATTATAGAAACACTTTTAGATTTTTATAAAATTGTAAATATTTTATCCTAATATGAAAATTTTATGGTAGCATTCTAAGAAGTGTAGGATTATACAAAAAAATTCAAAATAATTGAACTTCATTTGTTATCTTTAAAAATCAAAAATAGAATGAACATAATTGGGACACTAATATTGTCGAATTTTATAAATTTTCTTATGTGTGATTATGATCCAAAATTTTTATGAGAGATTAATAGTTGACTCAGTAACATTCTATAAAATTTTAAAAAATTTAAACTTTTTGTTTGCACAATCAAACCTATGTATATATTGAACTTCATTTGTTATATTTCAAAAATCAAAACAGAAAGAACATAAATAGTACACTGTAATTGTAAGAATTTTATAAATTCAGTGGAGTGTGATCATGATTCAAATTTTTTATGAGATCTTAAGAATTTTCTTATAACCTTTATGCAAAATTTTAAAACATTTTAAACATTTTTTGTTGCTAAAGTATATCTATGTATTGATCATAAGGCTTCTATAAGAACGTAACACTGTCAGAAGTTTTGGAAATTCTTGAAGCTTGATCATCAGAACAAAATTTTATAGAAATATTAATGATAAATCAGGACAATACAAAAAAAATTTCAAAGTTTTCTAACATGGTTTGTACCATTTGGTTGAAGTTTGCCAGTAAAGCTTTTATTAGCACAGTAGAACTCTCTAAATTTTTAAAAATTCATGAAGCTTGATCATCATCTAAAAATTTTATGAGAACATTAGTGATATATCACAACCATGCACAAAAAAATTTAAAATTTTCTAACGTGGTTTGTTTCATGTTTCATTCGATTCAAACTTGCCAGTTAGCGTTTTATCAGGACAATAGCAATGTTTTAAATTTTTGAAAATTCTACAGGGTTTATAATTTTCTCAAATATTTATGGAAATATCATCAATGTGTCGGGAATCTTCAGAAAATTTTTCAAAATTTTTTTGACTTTTTTTACCTGATTTCACCCCGCCCAAATTCGCCGAGATCTCGGCTATACCGGTGGCAAAAAAACTAGAATTCAAATTCTTTTTTTGTATTTCAGTCAGAATTTGTTTGAAATGTCAAGATTTTGCTAAAATTTCATTCTCCAATCATAAACGGTATTTAAAGCGATATCGAGATTTCAATCCTTGGGCTCACACTACTTGAGCACAAGGATAGCAGAGAAGAGGAGAGGGGCAAGATGAGCATCTGACTGTGACTGGCCTGGACGCCTGGTGACGTTGACAACAGGCGCACTATAACAGTGATGATGGGAGTGGCACAAAGAAGAACAAAGTAGAAACTCAGGGACATGTAAGGGATCCAACCTTTTTGGTGGCACAGAAGGATCGGAAAACTTGTGAGCGACATGTGAGGAATTTTGGTATATAATATATACTGATTGCAAGGCTATATTTGAAAATTTTCAACTTTTTTTTGCGCCCTAACACACTTTTTTTGTTGTTGTAAATTTGACATCCTTTCAAACAAATTCGCCAAAATAACCCTCTTCTCGACAACAGAAGGCATGGAAAGCGACATGTATCTCCTGCTATGTTTTTGTACTACGGCGACAGCACCTCCAAACTTAGAAAGTCACCTACCACGCAGCACGAGCTCGGTAACAAGCTACCCAGGCTCAATAGATAGTTAACAAGGTACCACACATAGAAGGTGACTTAGTTAGCCACTTAATTAAGTAAAGGCACTTAATTAGTGACTTAATTAAGTGATTAAATGATTAAAAATGGATTAATGAAGTGACTGGTCATGGTGTATAGTTGGTGAACTTGCTTAGATATAGTTTCTCGGTGGGAAAACTTGCCGCGCTTCTATAGTACGTAGGTGATACGTTCACCTCTCGAACTTAAGGATTATTTTTGCAAATTTATTTAGAAGGGGTTAATATTTTTTGCAAACAAGTATTTTAGGTGACTAGAGAAAGACGGCTTCCTATATTTGGACTACCGAATTTTTTTTCTAGATTTCTAGGGAAACTGAGAAACATGCCCAGAGCTCGGCCTTTCCGCCTGGCTATCATCCAAGCTAACTTTCGGCCCATCCTAGATTCGACCACGGGCCTACGAACAATCCATTGCACCTGGCGAAGAGAATAACTGCAGGCTGTAGGACTATCCGTTCCAGGGCCTACAATTCTGAAATATGTTGTCCACTTAGGAACTCTGTTCGGTAGCAATTACTATCCGTAGAGCTACCCGTTAAGCCGCAGTTTCGGCCTAGATCGCACCAAAACTTGAAGCTCGGTGCGTCCCTGGCCGATTACTGTACGTTGGTTCGGCTGCCACAGCCGTGATTACGCACCAATACGTTCCACTGGCGCGCTGGGCTCGACACGACGCCTTCGTTCATCGCAGGCGATCGACACGCGCCAGGCGTCGCTGCACTGGGCGCGGTGGACGTTGTCCGTCGGAGGACGGCGGAGCACGAGGGCCACGGGCTCACGGTGGCACGGCACGGCTAGGAGCGGAGCTACAGTCAAGCGTCGGTGTCAGTTGACACCGATGATTTTCTATTAGCCCATTATACCCATATGCTAAATATTAGCTCTGACACAGGTAAATAACAAGGTTTACCCCTACAGTTGAGCGGCATGCGACAAAACACCCAGCAGGCTAGCATTCTCACGGTCCAAAGCGTCAACAGTCTAGAGCCCACGTACCACAAGGTTACGACCTGCCGACTTGCGAGAGCCCGAGCCAAGCCTCTCCGTGCAATCCGACCCTTGACGCTTCGTGCACTGATCCCGGCGGCAATATTTCCTGGCTTCGCCCCTGAGCACGGCACGCGGCCCGCATGGGCAAGAGCGTACGATCAAGTTGCGCTAGCACGGGGCAGCCGCTGCGTAGGTCTCTCTTTAATTTTGATAAGACGCTGCGTTTGTTCAAACCAGTGGATCGTGGCGACGGAGAATACACGGTGCTGCTGCCAGTGCTGCATCGACTTATGCAGTGATGAATTGCCATCTAGCGGAAATGCGAAATCGATGCGTATCATTGTCATCTACCATACGGCAGCTTAGGTCCTGTGCATGGCTAGCTACCGCCTACCGCTGCGCCACCGTTTCGCCTTTTTAGCACTGTGGAGCTACCACTGGGACTGGGCTATGCAGAGTTGCCTGAATGAGCTCAGACTTCAGTGTTCAGTGACCATGAGCGACGCCGTTGAGAGAGAAGCCCTGGTTACACTAAGGCAAGAAAGCGTGACAGGCAGTCATTTGGTACTCTTCACTGTCAGATCAAATCAAACACATCGTATCTACGGCTATATATAGCGCCATTGGTGAAGTACCAAACAATATCTGCTACAGTGTTCGAACGCCTCTTAGTCTACTTGTACGGTGGCAGGAAATCCGCTGCCCACCCCCCACCCCACCCCAGGGTTCAAAATTTCGTTTGAAGAAAATTTTCGGCAACCTCCGAAATCCGAAATTTCGACGAAATTTCGTTTTTCGGACGGAGGACATTCAAAATTCAAAATTCAAAATTCAAATCCGGTTTGTTCGGGCCGAAATTTACTAAATTTCGGTGAAAATACCGAAATTTCGGCTAAATTTCCGAAATTCCGGCGAAATTTTCCGAAATTTCGGTTGAAATGAACTGACTGGAAATTAGTTCAACGATGTCAAAAAATTTGAAATTTTTTGTAGGTTCCTGACACATTAGAGATGTTCTCATAAAATTTTCAGGAGATTATCAGTTCTGTGGATTTTAAAAAAATTGAAACATTAGTACTGTCCCGATGAAGCGTAGATCGGCAAGTTTGAACCGATGAAAATAGTACAAACTACGTTATAAAATTTTGAAATGTTTTGTGGAGATTCTGACACACTTATTATATTTTAGTAAAAATTTCAGATGATGATCAAATGTGGGAATTTTAAAATTCAAACATTGGTACTGTCTTGGTAAAGCCCGATTACGCAAGTTTCATTCGAATGAAAATTAAAACAAACGAGCTTGTAAAATTTTGAAAAATTTTCTGTATGGTCCTGACACATCCATAATATTCTCAAAACAAGTATTTTAGGTGACTAGAGAAAGACGGCTTCCTATATTTGGACTACCGAATTTTTTTCTAGATTTCTAGGAAACTGAGAAACATGCCCAGAGCTCGGCCTTTCCGCCTGGCTATCATCCAAGCTAACTTTCGGCCCATCCTAGATTCGACCACGGGCCTACGAACAATCCATTGCACCTGGCGAAGAGAATAACTGCAGGCTGTAGGACTATCCGTTCCAGGGCCTACAATTCTGAAATATGTTGTCCACTTAGGAACTCTGTTCGGTAGCAATTACTATCCGTAGAGCTACCCGTTAAGCCGCAGTTTCGGCCTAGATCGCACCAAAACTTGAAGCTCGGTGCGTCCCTGGCCGATTACTGTACGTTGGTTCGGCTGCCACAGCCGTGATTACGCACCAATACGTTCCACTGGCGCGCTGGGCTCGACACGACGCCTTCGTTCATCGCAGGCGATCGACACGCGCCAGGCGTCGCTGCACTGGGCGCGGTGGACGTTGTCCGTCGGAGGACGGCGGAGCACGAGGGCCACGGGCTCACGGTGGCACGGCACGGCTAGGAGCGGAGCTACAGTCAAGCGTCGGTGTCAGTTGACACCGATGATTTTCTATTAGCCCATTATACCCATATGCTAAATATTAGCTCTGACACAGGTAAATAACAAGGTTTACCTCTGAGTTGGCGGCATGCGACAAAACACCAAAGAGCTAGCATTCTCACGGTCCAAGCGTCCAAGCGATCTGGGCGCGTCATTACAAGCATTACGACCGCCGACTTGCGAGAGCCCGAGCCAAGCCTCTCCGTGCAATCCGACCCTTGACGCTTCGGCGAACCGATCCCGCAATATTTCCCAGCCGCCGAGCAAACGCACGCGGCCCGCATGGGCAAGAGCGTACGATCGTTGCGCTAGCACAGGGCAGCCGCTGCGTAGGTCTCTCTTTAATTTTGATAAGACGCTGCGTTTGTTCAAACCAGTGGATCGTGGCGACGGAGAATACACGGTGCTGCTGCCAGTGCTGCATCGACTTATGCAGTGATGAATTGCCATCTAGCGGAAATGCGAAATCGATGCGTATCATTGTCATCTACCATACGGCAGCTTAGGTCCTGTGCATGGCTAGCTACCGCCTACCGCTGCGCCACCGTTTCGCCTTTTTAGCACTGTGGAGCTACCACTGGGACTGGGCTATGCAGAGTTGCCTGAATGAGCTCAGACTTCAGTGTTCAGTGACCATGAGCGACGCCGTTGAGAGAAGCCCTGGTTACACTAAGGCAAGAAAGCGTGACAGGCAGTCATTTGGTACTCTTCACTGTCAGATCAAATCAAACACATCGTATCTACGGCTATATATAGCGCCATTGGTGAAGTACCAAACAATATCTGCTACAGTGTTCGAACGCCTCTTAGTCTACTTGTACGGTGGCAGGAAATCCGCTGCCCACCCCCCACCCCACCCCACCCCCCACTCCCCAAGAAAGGATTCGGACGCTGGAATTTTAGTTGGTCTTCTGATGCTGCTTGATGTCATATTCTGAAATTTTGAGTTTGAGATTTCTGGCCCCTTGATAATTGTTCTCACCTTTCACCCGTCATTGTTTTTTTCCCCAGAGGAAGCTTGGTCCTTCGAGAGGTCTTTTCTCTTTGGTTTAGGAATCATTAACGGTTGTAAAATAATATGCAAAAAATAGAGAACAGAAGATACGGATTTTTACATAGAAATTTTTTGCGGGAAAAAAATCATGGTCTCACGAAAGCAACCATCATATAAGGATATATAAGAGGCTGAGAAATTCATTTAAATATGTTTCTACTGGATTTAAGACGTATAAAAGCTGAGAAATTCATCTAAATATGTTTCAACTCAGCAAGATCCACTAGAACTTACTCTTGCTCAAGTGTTGGTCACCTTCCTTTCTGAGTCTTTGATTTCTTCCTTTCTTGATCTTGTATTACTAAGTATGAATAATTAATAGATGAATCTTCTATAAATTATATCTCAATCATCTAGGTAAGTTTTTAACAAGATCTCCAAAACTTTTCTTAAGAAATCAATTATTGGCTTGAAAAGGGAGGATTCTTAGCAGATCTCATCTTGCTTGTTTGAAGAGTGGTTGCTTAGTGTTCTTGCTTGCTATGACATATGGGAGATCATGTAAGATTATCTTGATCATCAAATTCCTACGAGCAAGCTCAGGGTGAAGTTTGTGAGTTTTTCTTTGTCAACCTTCTTTCATACTAAAAATGGTCAGAATTTTGACATCAATTATTACGATTGAAGGTTGGACTAGATTTCTCAGGCAGGATACAACAAAGGCGGGGCAGCATTCTCAGGCTGCTCGGCAGGCTCCCATGTATCAATTCTTTGATAGCTTGTGAAATAACATGATGAACAACTTTGCAAGCCTTCAGTCTAATATGATGAGCAATTTCACAAGAATTGATGAGTATTAGTCTCAGACCAGGCAGGTAGTTAAGGAGGTCAGAAGGTGGAATCTAATCCATTGACTCCACTATCTCTGAGCTTTACTCATCCTTTGAGGAGTACCGTTCTCAGCAGGCACTTATTGTATTTCATCGTTTCGGGCCTCGCCATACTCCTTCTTGAGCTCATTCTTGGTTTCCTCTATTTTTGGTATTTGAGGCCAAAGGGGGAGAAATATGATGAAGACAGAGATCTAGAATTTGAAGATGAAGACGCTGAAAGGATTAGTTTGTGGTTTGCATTTCTTAATCTTGTGTGAAATTTACATTTCTAGCAATTTAAGTATATTGATTTGTGCTTAGAATTTTATCTTACCCATACTTAAATTGTTGGAGTATTTAATGATCACTAAAAAATTTAGTTTTAAATTGTCAAAATTATAATTAGAGACGAAAAATTTAGAAACCTCCTATTCACCCCCTCTAGTCGGTTATCTTTGATCCTACAACGGGCTAGCTGGATACGGACATGAATATGAGTTATTCGGGATAGGGACACGAGATTAATACTTGACAAATTCGAGTCAAAAACAACTAAAGATATATAGATAATACACGCATATATAAGTAATACATGTTGAATGAAACCACGTGAGTACATAATCATAATAGCAAGTTATATATCAACCAAACATAATAGACATCATAGAAAGAATATACTACTTAAGAATAAATAGAACCAACTAATTATCAAAATAAATGGGCTGTCATAAAAAAATTGTAATGAATAGGTTGGGCCTTACTAGATATTCAAATATATAAAACTCGATATCAAGATCACATCCCATATTTACCAGATATTGACTACTCTGAATCCAATCATGAATCTAGATTCAAGTATCTAGACCCTATCTCAGATCTAGCCGGATAGTCAAATCCGTTTTCCAATCAGATCCTGACCAAATCGGCTCTAGATTGAATGGGAAATATCTAGCCTATTTTCACTCCTACTTGAGTGTGCACTTGCACTCTAATCCCTACTCATCTTGGTGGACGTGTAGTCAGCTGCGCTCGGCCAACCTCGATGGTCAAATCTCTTGTTCCATGGGCTTGTTACGTTTGATTAGGTCAACGAAGTTTCCTCTCTTCATTGCAATTCAGATTAGGAATTGCTAATTTAAGGATGCTTTCACAGAATCTTAGGTGAGAGCGCACTCTTCTTATAACAAGTGGTAGCACCTATTTCTCAAAGGCCATATTCTTTTGATTAATGGCATCACCTCATTTTTTCATCCCTCAAAGACCCTCTCCTTGTGATAAGCGACAACACCTCATTCATCTCTTTTTCCTCCTCCATTTCCTCCCCACCAAACTCAAAATAGTTTTTGTACTTCAAATCCTTCTAAGTTTTCAAAAATAAGTATTTTTTAGCCACTTTTGAAAATTTTGAAGTGAAACTTTTCAAACTGAAAGTTTGTTGAATAGAAACTATTCAATCCAGGAGTTTTCGATTTGAAAGTTTTCAGAGTTCAAAATTTTCAATTTGAATTTTTCGAGTTGAAACTTTCTGATTTGAAATTTTTTTGATTCAATTTTTTTCGAGTTGAAACTTTCTGATTTGAATTTTTTTGATTCAATTTTTTCGATTTGAAACTTTACGATTCGAAATTTTTTGATTTGAATTTTAAATCAAAACATTTCGAACTAAAAGTTTTTTTAATCAAAACTTTTTGAATCAAAAGTTTTTTTAATCGTAATTTTACAAACCGAAAGCTTCTAAATAGAAAGTTTTCTGAGTTGAACCTTTTCGATTTAAAATTTTTCGTGTCAAAATTTTTCCCAGTTGAAATTTTGAAACTTTCTGATTTGTTAACTTCTAGATTTGAAATTATTTGAGTTGAAACTTTCTAATTTGGAATTTTGCTATTTAAAATTTTTCAGGTTGAAACTTTCAAATTTAAATTTTTTTGAGTTGAATTTCCTGATTTAAAAATTTTGGATTTAAAATTTTCAAGTTGAAAATTTTGAATTGATTTTTTTTGGAGTTGAAACTTCTTACTTAAAATTTTCAAAGTTAAAATATTTTAATTTTAAAATTTTTGTTATAGATGGAGGAAGAGAGGTGGAAGAATTTAGTAGGAAAGAGGAAAGATGGAAGGTAGAGATAGATATAGAAACTGACACGTCTGTTCTTAGAAGGCTGTTTTTAAGCTTGTTCGTTTGAGGTGAGCCTAAAATAGTTGTACCCATTCAAATTTAACCATTTCGTTGCTAAAAACTATCATGTAATTGCTGTTCTTGAAATTTTGTTAACATGTATGTTTGCACAGTGGCAGCTCAGCAGCTGGCCAGGTTTAAGTTATGATAACTCATTAACTCATGATGGTTTCTGAGGTTTGTTACAGACACTATCGTGTGGGACAATTGGATTAGCATCTATGGGGGCACTATAGGCAGGGCATCTTTAGAAGCATGAAAGGCCAACTTTTGTTGTGGAGTTTTGCTATTTCAATAAATGGGTCTTAATTTTGAGTTTGTATTTCAAGTCTCATCTAGAATGAGAGCGGAATAAACTCACGCAATGATATTTGCATCAACCGAAGGAGAGATTTTCAGGGATTGCATCTAATCCTAGTCATACCTAAAATAGCCTACTAGCCAAATACAGAGGGGACGTCTCTGTTGCGGCATGCATGCAAAGCGCAAAGGCGTGGGTCCCGCCGACCGAATATATGTTCAATACTCCCGCAGTCGAAACGGTAGAAGGTCGGACGTTGAGACTGGACCGGAACTCGGTGAAGATAGCCGTAGGAAGACCTTTGGTGAAGATATCCGCATACTGTGATGTTGTAGGCACATGAAGTACGCGAATTTGGCCGACGGCAACACGCTCGCGAACAAAGTGTAAATCGATCTCCACGTGTTTAGTCCGTTGATACTGGACCGGGTTGGTGGAGAGATACACTGCGCTGATGTTGTCGCAATACACCACAGTAGCTCGCTGGAGGGGAGAGTGAAGTTCCATCAGAAGCTGACGGAGCCAAGACGCCTCAGCAACCCCATTTGCGACAACGCGATATTCGGCCTCAGCACTAGAACGGGACACAGTTTGCTGGCGTTTTGACGACCAGGAGATGAGATTGTCGCCAAGAAAAACGCCATATCCTAAAGTGGACTTCCGAGTGTCAGGACAACAAATTTCCCGATCGTGTCTCGTAAACAACCAGAGAGGTGGGGGTCGTCTGATGCAGGAGAAGGCCATAATCAAGAGTGCTACGAAGATAACAAAGGATCCGCTTGACCAGGGCAAGGTGGGGAACCCGGGGATCATGCATAAACAAGCAGACATGCTGAACAGCATAGACAATGTCGGGGCGAGTGAATGTGAGATACTGTAAGGCGCCCGTGATACTGCGATAATCTGTGGCATCATCAACAGGGTCTCCAGTGGCTGAGAGCTTTGAGTGGGTGTCAATAGGAGTACTGCAAGGCTTGCACTCTGACATGCTGGCACGCTCGAGGATCTCCAGAATGTAGTGACGCTGAGAGAGATGCATGGTTTCATGCTGTCTGATCTGTCACTATTTATTTTTCGCCTTGGATGCTAGGCCTAAATGATATTAGCCCATCAGCCGTTTTTTACTCTGCACATTATCAATGTATCAGCGGTCAGTAGTGGTACCACATAAACTTGTCTCAAAGCATATAAGATCCAAAAGCAGGTAGCCGCCCATGACACGATCCTAGTACTACTGAACAGTAGCTAGCTGTTTTGCATATGAACCTGGTCGTGGTGTGGCATACGAGGCTGGGGCATGCAGACAAAGCCACCTGTCTGTCCTACGAACGGCACGAGCGCATGCGCCATGGCATTCATGGCGGTCCCTGCAAGATTCCCACTCCCCACACCTCACACCAAAAAGGCGTCTCGAGACAGGTGTGTACATTGAAATCACAAGCCAGCTAGAACCTTCTTACTGCGTGCACAGTGGTTATAAATCACACAATCTACTCACCAGTTTCACCTCACTCAGATCACTTGGGTAAAGAACGAGAGGAGAGAAGATGAGGGCTCTTCCTGCTGCTCTAGCTCTCCTGGCCCTCTTCCTGGTTGCTTCATACCAGGATCTCGACGTGGCTGCAGGTAAACTAGCCGGTCGCACTCTCTTCACACATTGCTGCTAGCTAGTGAGCAAAATTGCAGGACATGATCAACCTCCTTTGTGATGTGATATTGTGATGGATGGGTTCGGTTTGCAGACGCCGCTGTTCCGGACAGCGTGTGCGACGGCAAGTGCCAGAAGCGGTGCTCGCTGAAGGTGGCCGGGCGGTGCATGGGCCTGTGCAAGATGTGCTGCGGCAAGTGCAACGGCTGCGTGCCGTCGGGGCCGTACGCGAGCAAGGACGAGTGCCCGTGCTACAGGGACATGAAATCCCCGAAGAGCGGGCGCCCCAAGTGCCCCTAGGGATTGCAGGCGTGGTTCGCTCATCCTCAGGTGGTTGCTGCCTGTGTAGTCAGCGTGATGAATCGTGTGCGTTCGAATCTTGGAATTGGGGCTTTTCTGAGCTTTGTGTGCAGTTGTTGGAGACATGTTACTGGAATGAAGTTGTGGTTGGTGTAGTAGATCTGGTGGATGAGCAAGTGTGTTCCGGCATCTGGAGTTCTGGACTTGTAGTTTTTTTTTAATGCGCAATCTACTGCAGATTTAAGGGGTTTGGAATGCCATTGACCTGATAGAATTAGCAATGCTAGTGAAACTATCCTCTTCTTGTAACCTCGTCCGCTGTACGCGCCGCGAGGCGGGGCGATCGTATCGGTGGTTTACGATTCAGCGACATGGTTTGGTTTGGATTGGCATAAATCTGCTGTTCTCTGCAGAATTCAGCGTGGTGTCCCGGCATCGCACGATATACAATCGTTTGCGCGGTTCAGTTCGGGTTGCCTCTTCGTCTTCCATTGCGTGTACTGGACACCGCGAACGCTAGTCGTGGAACGCGCGACCTTGGCAACCGCGAGATGCGCCGTGCGGGGATCGCAGTTCGGTCACGGCAGTAGCGTGCAAAACGCGAATTCCGGCCGCGCAAGTCGATACGGAGAACACGGGCACCGCACCGCGCAGGAGTATGAAGAGTTCGGCGGCCCAGGCCCGCGGGTCAGTAGGGCTTTCGCCAGCTGCACGGGCTCTCATGGGCCGCTTGGAGATCTGGGCCGCGCGTTTGGGTACGCGTTGGGCACCCTGCTTCTATGTACCATTCTTTTACTGGAAGTTATATAAATTTTAAAGTAAATAAAATAGTAAAATAATCATTATTTATTATATATTTATACTTTAATATTTATATAAATTTTAAATAGTTATGTATATTAAGCTAGTGTGGTGGCCTTGTTGGTTCGACTTAGGTGGGGGTGGGAGTACGGTGTAGAGATTTTTTAACGTTTTTAAGGGGTACTAAAATATACATTGAGTTAGTGTCAATATATAAAAAAAAAATTAAAGAGTGAGATCAAGAGATACAAGAGTTTTAAAGTAACTCGGTGGTATCTCATGTTATCATTGAGGATGGTAAAAACTCTATTCTCGTGTTACTGAAACCTTGGATAGATGTGAGTGGTCCAAATGGCCTTGTTGAATGGTACTATGTGGGTGTTTGGCATAGCTCTAACTTCATCAAAATCCGTGGAGTTGGTGGACCAGAGTATTACTAGCTTCAGAAATTTATGGAGTTGGAACTATGGGTACATTAAGAGTGTGTTTGGTAGAACTCCAGCTCCTGAGTATTCCTAACTCTACCAGATCTATGAAGCTGCTGTGAGTACATTTTAGACCAAAAATATAAACTTAATTCACTTTATTTTAGCCTACAAGCTTCAGATCTAAGATAGAGCGGGATCTGAAGCTCTACCAAACAAAGTCTATATGTCCTTTGAAGTGTTCTGCTCGAACCTGGAAGACAGTCTACGCAATTTGCTCTATAATTTTGGGTTGTTTGGCTCCGGATTCCCCAATAAAAAACGTAATGTACTTCAACGACCGGGCAGAATTAGGCAATCTCCTAGGGACCCAACCATTCAGCAGATCACCTCCACAAATGTGACCCTGTACTATCAAACAAAATCAACAGCAGTGAGCAGGGAACTGACAGTAGTCTGTTCGGTTGCTCTCTTCTTCCTCCTACAGTCCTACTGGTGCCGTGGGGCAGACGCTTCTGCTCCTGGTGGTAACCCTCTCCTGTCTCTTTTTCGTTAATTGCAAGTAGGTACCTACTAGCAATTAACATCGGTCCCGTGTCAAAATGAAACTTGAACAAAGTGATCGTTGATTCGTTGTGTACACGCTACTGGTTGAAATGTTGGAACACAAGCAGTCCGTGAGTTGGACTAAGTGGTGAAAACGTGGCACTGCCGCTGCCCGTGGCATTATCTGATCTAGCAGAACAATGCACAAGTCGCCGCACGCTAAAGCTGACTGATGTTGGCAGCCTCAATAAGTCGACATTCTTATTACGAAAATCTCGTCAGGCAGATATTCCGGTTTATTAGGGGCCGACACTGTCAATGAAGTGTGCCAAGATCTATAATTAACCTGCCTGCAGCTTCTTACCGAGTCACAAGACTCACAGCTCAGCTTTACACAGGAAGAAGCTCGAAAACCACAACACCGTCTATTAATGATGCTCAGAGCAACGCGTCTCGTTTTAAGGTTTCTCTTTTGGTCTTTTCTATCGTGTTCAGGTTTCAGAGCAATTAGTTGGTGCTGTAAACAAGTTTGATCTCTGCTTGTGATATGCGTGCTTCTACTTAAGTTTTTTGCATGCGTTGATGCGAATGCAGGAGGGAGAAGAGTAGAGCAGCAGGAACCTTATGTGGCTTGGCCAGTCACTTCTCGACGGCGTCAAACTGCCAGAAGTTAACCGGCAAGGTCGCTGTCATCACCGGCGCGGCCAGCGGCATCGGCAAGGCGACGGCCGTTGAGTTCATCCGGAACGGCGCAAAGGTCATCCTCGCTGACGTACAAGACGATCTCGGCCGCTCCGTCGCGGCCGAGCTCGGCCCGGATGCGGCCTATACCCGCTGCGACGTCTCGGACGAGGCGCAGATCGCCGCGGTGGTCGACCTCGCCGTCGAGCGCCACGGCCGCCTGGACATTTTGTACAGCAACGCTGGCGTCTCCGGAACCTCGGCGCCGGCGCCCCTCGCCTCGCTCGACCTCGCGGACTTCGACCGCGTCATGGCGACCAACGCTCGATCCACGGTCGCGGGTGTCAAGCACGCCGCGCGCGTCATGGTGCCCCGTCGCAGCGGGTGCATCCTCTGCACGGGGAGCACCACGGGCATGCTCGGCGGGCTGGCGGCCCTGCCGTATAGCCTCTCGAAGGCGACGGTCGTCGGCGTGGTGCGGCTGGTGGCGGGCGAGCTGGCGAGCGCCGGCGTGCGCGTGAACGCCATCTCGCCGCACGCCATCGCGACGCCGCTGCTGGTTCGCTCGCTGGCGAGGATTCACCCCGGCGTCGGCGACGAGGAGCTGAAGCGGATGGTGGAGAGGGGCACGAGCGAGATCGAAGGAGCGGTGCTGGAGGCCGAGGACGTGGCGAGGGCGGCCGTCTACCTGGCGTCCGACGAGGCCAAGTACGTCACCGGGCATAACCTCGTGGTGGACGGCGGGTTCACGGTCTGGAAGCGGGTCAACATGCTGGTGGCGAGCTGATGAGCTACAAGCGGCTTCGCATGGTCTCTCGGGAATGACTCATCGGGTTTTGATAGCTGTCTTTCGGATGTTTTTATTAAAAATATCATCTAAATTTTTAAATGTTGAATTGGTTTTCGAGATCGATATTTAGACAGAAGACGAGAGAGAATTTTAATCGTAATTTAGATGATTTTTAAAAATAAAACAACCAAGAGACATCTTAAAAATATAACTTCCAAACAAAACCTCAAGTATTTTGTATGCCTTTCCACTGATGGAACGTGCCTTTCAGCAAAATGCATATGTACCTCTCAAATCTCAATGGTGGCAAAATTTCTCTACGCATGGAATGTAAGATCAAACACGATAGCATGTACACCCGACAAAACGTAAAGCAAGACCCCACCGAACAAAAAGTACATTCGTGAAATCTGTCTCAAGTGAAAAGAAGGCCACGGTCTCTCTCCATACAACAGAAGAACTGTCCAATCAGCCCTATATTCCAAATATGCAAAGCTACCAGCAGCAATTAAACGGTGATATAATGTGACATGCCATACTCACACTAGTACTAGTTATGTCAGAAAAAAAAACATAGGAACAAGGGACCGTCTATCCTACACATGGATTAAAATCTAGCCGAAATTTCGCAAGATCTCATTTACCAGAAGTGGACGAGTTAAAACCGATCGGAGTAAAAAAAATACAAAAAAAAATAAATTGCTACAGTAATCTCGGTGAGATCTTGTCATTTCTCGCTGAGATCTCGGAGTTTTTGATCGATTTTTGACTTTTTGACCAGATTTGACTAGAAATTGACCAATAATCCTTAACAAAGTCATCTCCTATGAAAATTTGTTGAAAAACCGAATTTTTGAGATATTTTTTAAAAACTGCAGAAACACTGTCAGATTTTTATAAAATTTTACATGCTTTATCATGATATGAAAAATTATGGTACCATCCTAAGAAGTGTAGATAATACATAAAATTTTTCAAAATAATTGAACTTCATTTGTTATATTTAAAAAATCAAAAACCGAGTGGACATAATTAGGACAGTAACCTTGTCAGAATTTTATAAATTTTATCGAGTATGAACATGATCCAAAATTTTACGTAGAGCTTAGGAATTGTATCAGTACCATTCTATGAATTTTCAAAAAAAATTAACTTTTTTGTTGGCTCAATCAATTCTATGTATGCAATGAACTTCATTTGTTATATTTCAATAATCAGAAACAGAAAGAACATAAATTGTATAGTGCAATTGTAAGAATTTTATAAATTCACTAGAGTGTGATCATGATTCAAAATTTTTATGAGATTTTAAGAATTTCCTTAGAACCCTTTTGCAAAATTTTCAAAAATGTTAAACCTTTTTATTATTAAAGCAAATCTATATATTAATCATCAAGCTTTTATCAGGATGTACCACTGTCAGAATTTTTGAAACTTCTTAAAACTTGATCATTATATGAAAATTTTATAGAAATATTAATGATACATTAGGAACATCCACAAAATTTTTTTCAAAAGTGGTTTGTACCATTTTTCATTTGGTTGAAATTTGTCGGATAGCTTTTATCAGGACAGTAGCACTGTTTGAATTTTTAAAAACTCATGAAGCTTGATAATCATCTGAAAATTTTATGAAAATATGAGTGATGCATCATAACCATGCATAATTCAAAATTTTGTAATGTGGTTTTTTTTAATTTTCATTCGGTTCAAATTTGCCGATCAGAGTTTTATCAGGACAATTGCAATGTTTGAATTTTTAAAAATTCCTCAAATTTGACAATCATCTAAAATTTTTATGGAAACATCACTGATGTGTCAGGAACATCCACAAAAAATTTTAAAATTTTTCAACATCATTTAAGCTATTTTTCGCTTGATGCAATGTTACCAAGATCTCGATTCTCGGTAGAAAAATTCCGGATTTGAAAATCCATTTTGCGGTTCGTCTGAAATTTATTCGAAATTTATAAATCTTGCTGAGATTTCATCCTATGACCACGAGCGATATTTAGAGCGAAACAAGATTTCACTCTTTTGATCCTACACACGCCCGGTACTTCAACCAGAGCAATCCTGGTTCCCAAAATTGTAGGCAGCAGCAAAAAAAAAATCGTAAGTAGCTAGGTTATTCGGTTTTCGGTTTTAAAATAATTCGTTTTTGAAAGAAACCGAATTTCGCAAAAATAAAAACCGAACTTAACCAAATATTTCGTTAATTCGGTTTTTTCAGTTAACCGAAATATGAATAGCATTAGATAGATTAGATTTAGTCCTTCTCATATTGCAACACAAAGTATGAATAAACCCACACAATATTCATATATCATTACAATATAAGCATAATAGAACATATGAATATACTAAACATATGCATAAATGTATTATAACATAAGAATTATTTAGTGACTTTAGGAAAAATATTATAAAAGTAGTTTTGTATATGGGCGTTATGGTGCAATCAGTTATTGCAATCACCGTGCAATTAACTAAGAAAAGTTTTGAAAATTTTGAAAAAAATCATGGATGTACATCTCATCTTACCCCATCTACATATAAAATTTCATGATCAAATTCATCCTACATCCATGATTTTTTTCAGAATTTTTCGAAACTTTTCTTAGTTGGATTGCACCGAGGGTGATTGCAATCGTTTTGTTCGGTATTTATTCGGTTTCGGTTTAAAAATGCCCACCCCTATAAGTAGTCACCACCTACCCTTTACTCATACTTTAATATTTGTGCAAATTTAGAAAAAAAAAATGCATAGAATCAACTGTCAAAAAGTTGTCCCTAGAAAAATGATTAAGAATATCCTCAACCAGAGCACCACCGCGCCTTACAAGCGAACCCCGAGCATTGAAATAAGACGCGCGACAACACCACACCAAGTTAACTGAAGAAAAGGCGAATATCCTCAGCACTACTCAAATAGATATTACAACATTCCCGTCCACAGGTGTGCTTTGTGTCTGCTCTATTCTATTTAATCTACATCACATGAACAAAACCTTCCTCTAAGCCACAAGAGGAAGCTCTTGATCTGAATCGCTACATAGTTTATGAACAAAGGCTCTAAGTTTTGAATCGGGAAGTTATGTAATCTTGTGCTTCTTCTGTAAGCTTGTAGCTTGTGTTACATACAAAGAAAAAGGGCTACTTCAATAGCAGATGCGCACCACTGCAATACGGTAGCCCATGCGGGGGTATCTCTACCAAAGAATCACCTATATGTTGCTCAGTCGAACAGCTCCAAATTATAGTGGTTGGAGTTCTTGCTCAGGAACCACTGAATCCACTGGCCTATATGCACCTTGACCCCTAAATTTCTTTCTCCAGACAAGTAGTACTAAAAAGGCCGATAAAGTCAGCAAAACAACTAGTAAAATTCCAAGTAGTATAGAGACTACATGTTCTTGAAACCATGACCTGAACCAAAAGTAAATGGAAGTCAAATGTGAATTCTCTAGCACTATCAAAACACCCAGATGGATAGATTGCTAATGCAGAAGAAAATACAATTAGGATGGATTGCAAATGCGGAAGAATAGATTGCTAATGCAGAAGAAAATACAATTAGGATGGATTGCAAATGCAGAAGAAAACCACAATTTAAGAACACAAAGAAAAGTTATAACTTGATACATTACTAACTGGAAACCTTCAACTCTTAAATCCTTGGCACATGCTAAATTTATGCCGTTTTGGTTATTCCTTAAATAAATAGGAGATAAGGATTTTCTGTTAGATGAAAAATTCCTTATAATTTCTAAACAACTTCATCAGGTATTCAGGTTTTCCATGTTAGCATGCAACCATTACATATTTCATAACAGAACTATGCACTAGAGCTATTGTCCAAGAAGAGAAAAACAATAGCAAAAAGACAATGAAGGTAGTGATCAGTGTGAAAAGGACAATGAAGGTAGTGATCAGTGTGATAATAGCAATGATGTACTATTAAAATACGATGCTGATGTAGATATTATCATGAAGTTATTGTAGCCGAATTTCCATTATGTGCTTGAAGCACATAAATATAACAAAAGAAGTGAAACAAAAGAGAATATTTTGTGTTTCCTTCTGAGTTTTTAAACCATTGCAAGTAGATGTCGAAAGGAATCTTTCCCTGATAATTTTAGATCAGGGTGAAACTAGTTTTTTTTTCGTTTAAAATAACTAACATCCTTCTGGAGGAGATGCCCAAATGAGAAAATGAGAGAATTAATACACGATATGAACAGTACAAGTTTTAACTTATGATAAGCATTTCCTCACCTTCTGGACAAAGGTTGCACATTCCACTCAAGTAACTGATAACTGCCAAGATTTTCAGGCAACTGAACATGATGTTGAGTTAACCGATAAATGATATCCTATAATATGTCAATGAAATAAATTAATCATTGCGAAAAAACAGATATTGAATAGTCCTCATCGATGCAAGTGGATGCTACCATTGCTGTTGCATTAGACATAGAGTTAGCAGATCCAGCTGGGAAAATACCCCATCTGATTAGGGTAGAGTTTCCTTGGCTTGTAACGTTCATCACTCGAACCTGTAAAACACAAAGAGCAACTTCCACCAAATCATCATAAAGTATGCTCTTAAAGAGTTATTAAGATTTAAGAGCGGTGCAAAATGAATTAAATTATAGCAAGAACAGCTGTTCTCACTCCTGACTGAAAAAGCAATCTTCAAACGTCTAGAACAATCATAACAGTCACATGGTATGCCCCATCCTACCTGACGGGAGTCAATATCCAGCTCTTTAGCTATCAGCTCAGCCAGCTCATGCAGGTGAGGTTTCAGGTTTGGATAGGTAACATTTATGGACATATCAACAGTGATGAGACCAACATCAAATTCTGCAAGCAGAAGACCAGATATGACAAATCAATTCTATCAGCACATTAAATCAAGAAAGAAATAGTATAAGCTAACTAAAAATGAACAGAGACATGTTAAATAGGTACAAACCTGGCAAACCACTAGGACCAGGAGCTGGTGACATGTCTCCTTCTGAACCTGAATTACTTGAAGGTGATGGTGAAGGAGCTCCACTAATATGAAGCCTCTCCCACAACTCTGAACAGTTAGTTTTCCAAAAGCCAATCTTTTCATTGTGACGGTCATAGGTTACAAGAGTATTACGAACAATGATTCCTGCCAGTAAGATCACTCTACTTTAGCCCCTCACGAGGGAAAGATTTCCAAATAGGCAGATACAAAGAACCATGAAATCTATGCTAGCATATTCATATTGACTAAATGCCATCAAGCTAAAAAAATCATGATACAAAAAATATAAATATCTATAAATATTGCTTTGCTTTGACTCCTTATCACTTCAGACAAAGTTCTCAGTCCAATACTTGTGTTAGTTTACAACCAGCAACTACCATTACAGAGAGCTTCATCTGTAGGGTCATCTTTTGCCTGATTATTACTCCATAAACACATGGCTCTAAGTTGGCCGAAATCTGGAACGAGACTTCTGGCTGCCTGTTATTGGTTTCTTCATGAACAACTAATAACCTAAGAAAAATAATGACCTGTTTGTTTTCTTTGACAAAACAGGGATTTATGTGTTTGTATTGATAAAAGGAGGGTAATATTGTGCATCTATGGTCATCAGGTTTTATGCTACAGATTTCGAGCTTGCACAAGTCGACCAATGATTTGAACAAGGTAAGCAACTGACATAATGATGAGAAAATAAGCTATACTGTGATATATGCGCTCACGTTCAAAAGCCCCGTTCTGGCCGATGCCCTCATCGTGAAGATGTGGGCGCACTCGAAACTGGGCGCCTAATCTTGATAGGGCTGAACGGAGCCACCGACCGACTTCGACGGTACGCTACCGTAATTGAGTTCGCAACAAAGCGTGCCTCTCTGTTCTCCTCTTCTTTATTTATATCAATCAAACCCTAAACATGGAAACTACTGGTATGGAAAGTGCTAATAACAAAAGATAGATTATGGAATAATCTAAATATGGTTAGCAGCCGGCCCTAGCCACATGCTGCGTTTTCCTCCTCCAAACCTGACTTCTCCTGGGCCTTAGCCCGTTTCCTACTAAAATAAACCCTGTCCGGTTTGGACATATCAATACTCCCCCCCTCAACCGCAAGCTTGTCCTCAAGCTTGAAAGCAGGATAAGCCTCTTTAAATTCAATTGCATCCACCCAAGTCGCCTCCTCCACTTGCTGGCCCGCCCAATGCACCAAGAACTGTCGGTGTCCCTTCACAAAACGTTGAGCCACAAGCTGGTAGGGAACCGGTTGAGCATCTTCAAGTGCTGGAAAGGAAACCTCCTCAGGTAGAGAAGGAATAGATCCTGGAGGGGAACCCTTATAAGCTTTCAACAGGGAAACATGGAACACATCATGAATCTTGGCTGTCACTGGAAGAGCTAGACGGTAGGCCACCTCGCCCACGCGAGCAATCACCTGATAAGGACCAAAGTAGCGGGGGGACAACTTATGTTGTGCATTGGTCCGAAGAGTGAGCTGTCGATGGTGTTGAAGCTTCAACCACACCCATGAGCCGACAGGAAAAGAAACTTCCCGGTGACTGTTATCATGTTGTTGCTTCATGCGATTTTGAGCAGCCAAAAGATGGTAGCGGGCGCGCTGGAGCAGGGCATCCCGATCCACTAATTGACAGTCCACGGCATCGACAGATGTCGTCCCCTGTGAATACGGCACCAACGGCGGCGGTGGTCGCCCATACACCAACTCGAAAGGAGTCATGCGCAGAGCCGAGTGGTAGGAGGTGTTATAACAGAATTCCGCCCACGGAAGCCATTGAACCCAAGCTTTAGGATGCTCAGCAGCCAAACACCGGAGATACATCTCAATGGTACGGTTGACTACCTCCGTCTGCCCGTCTGTTTGAGGATGGTAAGAAGACGAGGTGAGGAGCCGTGTGCCACTCCTTGTCAACAGACTCGTCCAAAAGGCACTTGTGAATATGGGATCTCGGTCAGACACAATTGTTTCTGGGACGCCATGAAGACGGACAATCTGGTCGAAGAAGACACTAGCCACCACGGGTGCTGTCGTCGGCTTCTTCATAGCAATGAAATGAGCATATTTTGACAACCGATCGACGACCACCAATAAGACTGTCTTGCCATTAGACTTGGGCAATCCCACCACAAAATCCATAGACACATCGGCCCAAATATGATGAGGAATAGGGAGGGGCTGCATTAACCCAGCTGGGGACAAGGTGCTTGCCTTATGTTGTTGACAGATCGAACATTTGCCCACAAAAGCCTCCACCGACTGCCGCTGTCCTTCCCAATAAAAATGTTGCTTTATGCGATGCAAAGTCTTATGAATGCCTTCGTGAGTGAGGTCATGAAAGGCAGCCACTATACGTTCGCGGAGCACTGAATCGGCAGGCACAAAGAGGCGGCCGGCGCGGTACACCAACCCCGAACGGAAGGTCCACAAGGGGCGGTATCGTCATTTCTGCTGCAGAAGATGAAGATGGCGCCGTCTTGCTTGATGCAAAGACAACGCCGCTGCACTTCCGGTGTTGACGGCTCTTCTTCCCATCGTGTCCAAAGGAGGTTGTTGGACTTGAGATAGCATGAGAAGGCCCCTCTCATGGAGGCGAGACAAGGCATCGGCAATGCATTAGTTCGACCGGTTTATACTCCATCGAAAAATCAAAACCCATCAACTTGTCGACCCAATGTCTTTGAGGCGGTGTGACTAAGGCCTGTTCAACAAATATTTCAATCGGCATGGTCGGTCACGGACGATGAAGGGCCGCCCCACGATATGGTCGCCAATGGCGAATAGACTTCGAAAGACCAATGAGTTCCCGCTCGTAAGCCGCTAGCTTAGCATGCCGATCTGCCAATCTCCGACTGTAATATGCAACGGGGTGCCCTTCTTGTTGTAACACAGCCCCGATTCCCACACCAGAGGCATCACACTCTACCACAAAGGAAATAGTGAAGTCTGGTAGCCTAAGGACAGGTGCGGTTAATAGAGCATTCTTGAGCTTCTGGAAGGACTGATCAGCGTCGTGTGACCACAAGAATCCCTGGCGCCGAAGGAGGTTGGTTAAAGGCTCCGCCACTGCTGCATAATGGTGAATAAAACGGCGGTAATACCCTGCTAACCCCAAGAAGCTGCGCACCTCTGCTGCTGATTGTGGTGTCGGCCAACGAACTATGTCTTGGACTTTGTTGGGGTTGGCCTCCACGCCGTTGCCAGAGATAACATGGCCAAGATACCCCACGGCTCGCTGCACAAAAGCACATTTAGAGCGCTTCAAATATAGCTGGTGTTGCCGAAGTTTGCTCAGGACCGAGTGAAGATGGAGAAGATGCTCCGCCCGGGTAGTGCTGTAAATGAGGATGTCATCAAAGAAGACGAGCACGAACTTCCGCAGGTAGTCGGCTAATACCTCATTCATGAGAGCCTGGAAGGTGGAAGGGGCATTGCATAAGCCAAAGGCCATGACCAAGGACTCAAAATGGCCATGATGTGTGCGGAATGCAGTTTTCTCAATATCCCCTTCACTCATGCGGACCTGATGATATCCTGAACGAAGGTCCAACTTAGAGAAGTACTGGGCGCCATGTAGTTCATCCAAGAGTTCTTCCACAACTGGAATAGGGAATTTGTCCTTGATGGTTTTGTCATTAAGAGCCCTGTAGTCAACGCAGAAACGCCAGGATCCATCCTCCTTCTTCACGAAAGGTGACAGAGAGAGAGAAGGGTGATCGACTCGGCCGAATGAGCCCTTGTGCCAACATCTCTGCACACTGTTTCTCAATTTCATCCTTTTGACGATATGGGTACCGATATGGCCGAACCACTACCGGATTTGTTCCTTCCTGCAGACATATGCGATGGTCACATAACCGGGAGGGTGGTAATCCCTGAGGCTCCTGAAATAGATCATCAAAATCTGCCAGCAGTGTGTCCACATCTGCATCTCTGAGTTCGGCCGAATGGAGAAGTGCTCCCCTTCCTGTGCTCCCTTGCAAGCTGACCCTCTTTCCTTTGTTCCAAAATTGCATCGTCAAGGAATCAAAATTCCATTGGATATTGCCCAAGGTTTGCAGCCATTGGACCCCTAGCACTGCATCAAATCCATCCAGTGGTATGACAAGGAATGGAGCTCCGAAGTTGTACTGATCCACCTTAAAGTGAACCTCCGGTATCTTTCCTAAACAGGGTAGATGTGCCCCATTGGCCACCCTCACCTGCTGCCCGGATGTCGCCTCCTGAATCAACCCTACACGGCGAGCGGCATGGCAGCTTAGAAAATTATGCGTGCTCCCACTGTCAACCAACCCATGCAAAACGGCTTCGCCCACCGCCAAACTGACCTGCATTGTTTTACCAGCCTTAGGCCCATGCACTGCCATCACTGAGAGGGCAGGCTCCTCCTCAATCAGCTCTTCTTCAATCTCCTCATCCATGACCTCCAAATGAAAGAGCCGTTTGCACCTGTGGCCGTGGACGTATATCTCATCACAGTTATAGCACAGCCCCTTCTCTCTGCGGTCTGCCATCTCCTCTGGACTGAGCCGCCTACGATATGGTGGAGCTGCTGCTGTAGATGCTGCTGCCGACGTCTGTGATGTTGCAGACCCAGCTCGGCCTCCTCCTTGATTGGTCGCTGGTGGTACTGAAGGCAATGACCGCTGCCCTCCTTGACCGTTGGCTGTTGTTTGCCGACCAGAGGCGGTCGCCTCGCCCATGACCCTCCGCACGTAATCGCTGCTTTGGATCGCGGTGATTCTCGGCGAAGTTAGCCTCTTGCACCACTTGCGTGGCCTTGGTGATCCAGATGTCTTCCCTTCGCTCCGCCTCCCGAGCCAACCCAATTGCGTCGGCTAGATCCCGTGGCCGATCCCGGCGCACATCTGCTGACAATGTAGGGGACAATCCCGCCATGAACAATTCAATCTGGTTCCCTTTAGACATCCTGGGCGTGCGTGCGAGGAGTCGTTGAAACTCCCTCGTAATCATCCAAATGGCTCGCCTGCCGGGTTTGCCAAATCCCGAGTGGTCCAAATGGTTGAGTGCCTCGTGAATCTTTGTAAGAATGTCTCCATGAACTCATTCCATGTGATGTGTTCCTCCTCTTGTTCCCAATTGTCCAAGACCTCCTGAGCCTCTCCCCGCAGATGCATTCCGGCCATCTCTACCCAATTCTCTTCCAAAGACTCCATGCAAACGCCCATACTGCTTCAGACCGCCAGAACCACAAAGGGGTCCTCCGTGCCATCGAGCAGCGGCAACTCGTACCGGGGAGCATGTGGCAACCCCAGCCGTCCACCTTGTTCGCTGTCACCCTTTTCCTCCTCTTTGCCACCCGCATGGCCCCGCCGAACAGGCCTTCGCTGGTCCTCTTCACCCACGCCGGTTTTCAATGCCCGGTAGAGGTCATGATCCTCGCGGCCTCCCTGTCGCCTGGATGAAATCGGTGATAGATTTTCCCAGGTCGGCGATGGTGGTTTGGATCCCCTGCACCGTGGACTCCATTCTTGCCACCGTCAACTCCAAAAGCTCCCAGACGTTCTTCCACCGGCCATTGCCGCAGAATCCCGGCTGGCTCGATACCGCTTGATATGTGCGCCACGTTCAAAAGCCACGGTTCTGGCCGATGCCCCGATCGTGAAGATGTGGTGCGGCACTGAAACTGGGCGCCTAATCTTGGATAGGGCTGAACGGAGCCACCGACCGGACTTCGACGGCGCGCCTGGTAATTGAGTTCTGGCAACAAAGCGTGCCCCTCTCTGTTCTCCTCTTCTTTATTTATATCAATCAAACCCTAAACATGGAAACTACTGGTATGGAAAGTGCTAATAACAAAAGATAGATTATGGAATAATCTAAATATGGTTAGCAGCCGGCCCTAGCCACATGCTGCGTTTTCCTCCTCCAAACCTGACTTCTCCTGGGCCTTAGCCCGTTTCCTACTAAAATAAACCCTGTCCGGTTTGGACATATCATACTGACAGTGAAAGTCAGCTCAGAGCTCACTGTAGTTAATCGACCATCTCAAAAGGTTGAAATCAGAAGAATACACGTAACTGAAAAAAATAAGGAGACAATACGCTAAACATTTCTTCCAAGTCAGTCATTCAATTTTCTAACCAAATTTCCAGCAGATGCAAGTGCATTAAACGGTCAGAATATAGGTACATACCCTTTCTATCATACAACATATACTAGTAATATTTTATACTCCCTCCGTTTTTAATAACTGACACTGCAGACTTTATGTTCAAACTTTGACCAGTAATATCTTTTAAAATATTTAGTTAGGAAAAATGAAAATCGTATTATTAGATTTGTCATAAAATATTTTAATAATATTTGTATATTTGTACATATTTACATATTCATCGTTAAGAAAATTACGGTCAAAGTTTGAACAGTAAAGTCAACATGTCAATCACTAAAAAACAGAGTATGTAAAGAAAGTAAAAAAAAAAAGTAATGCTGCTGCACAAATCTAGTAAGCTCGTGCAATTAATAAGCCAATACACCTAAGAGAAGTTCAGCATATACCATCCAATACGATATGGAAAGTAGTGGAGAGTAGAAACGAAATGATGCATAGCCTACTTAGGATAATTTATCAGCGGACATACAAAAGCATAGCAAATTGTAAGCAATGTAGTGCATATGACATAAATAAGAAATGTTGAGGGAGTGTAATGCAAATAGTCTTGAAGTTCCTCCTGAAGTTGAGTGTCTTACCCCCTAATAGTGTTGTTTGATCTTTCCCATTTTGGAACACACCCAGGCAATAAGCCCCTTCAACTTTGGAGTGCTTTATTTCAAGAATTGGAGGGCAGACATAACATCAGCAGACAGCAGCAACAGGCAAAGTAAGCAAAAGTTATCTTAGTTTATTCAAAAAAGTCTAATTTTGTAATTTTTCGTACCCGGAATAAATAATTTTCAGGTGAAAGTGAGAGCTTCTGTCCATTTCCAAACACCATGTCAACAAATGGAAATACCTCCGATAGTTGGGAGACGTTCCTGGAAATAAAATGATAAATATTAAAGTTCCATATGAATGTTACAGAGAACATTAGAAGAATGTTGAGAATGAAAAAAGAATTTGCTATGATCACATGAAAATCACCTTCCAGCACCAGCAAAGCAGATGTCCTTGTAATTTGGGTCAGGGCCTCGGATTTTCTTGAGAGTGTGTACTTTGCTAGTCACCTATTGATTGAAAACATAATCATTACAGCAAACTCTTCCAGTAGTTCATTTCCAAAAACATTTAGCTTCCATGACATGCAGAAACCAAATGAAAAGACGGTGCACAAGTGTTCCTTGTAAGCCATAAATAAATTTGCAAAGCAACGACTAAGAGAACAGATGGAGAAAAGTTGACAAACAGATTGACTAGTAGGCATACAAAAGCAGATGGTGCCAAAGTAAGAGTAACTCTCCTTTATCCAAAACAATAGACACTCATTTAGTAGTCATCAAGATGATTAACTTCCTTTATGCAATGCTTAAAAGTTAAAAAATGGCAGGTGTGCCATTTAATTCCTCATTACCATCTGAAACTAGACAGATCCCATCTTTTTGACATGGTAAATTGCAAAAGCGTGAATCCAGGCAAGTATACTCTATATAAAGGGAACATAACTATAACAGAACAAAGACCCTACCAAATTAAAAAGCAATTAAAAAATATAATGGAGGTGAGGGATAAATCATGTCATAACTTACAGCGTCTTTAAAAGCTACAAAGGCTTCTACTGGCAGGTACGCATATGTGGTTCCACTATCCAAGACAGTCCCATGTTTGCTGTCAAAGATCTTAGGGTCCAACTGCAATGCCTTTCCAGCAACATGTATCTCCTTCAACTCAATGTTGTAATATGGGCTGTTGCCATTCCAAAGTTAATCAATAAGGAGATGTATCAATAGTAAAATACAAGACCACCCCCCCTTCTCCCAACCCATTCTAAAAAAAATAACAAAAATTCCCTGTTGGTGTGCAACTGTGCATAACTACTAACAATACCTGCGAACAGGGTCTGAACGTGAGAAAATCATGTCAGGAGGAGCAGGCATTCCACCAAGTACCATGGTACCACCACCAATATCCATTCCACCATAGCACAGAGAGAATGAATCACTTATGGCATGCTTATCAACAAGCTGATCCATTATGCTAAGTTGACCACGGCCCAGCCCCATTATGCCATCAGCATGCTGACTGAACAAATCTCCAGTTTCAGAATTTTCACAGCCAAAAACAGCATGTTGTGGCTTAAGTTCACTATCTCTGCCAAACGACACAATGTCCTCACCAAGCACCCCACTGCTGGAGCTCATTTCAGCATACTGCCTCTCGTAAGTGCATTGATTCTTGTCGTTATCACAAGTGCAATCAACATTGCATTTTACTGGTGAATATGTACTGGAGAGATCAGGTTGAAATCTTGGATCCTACATCAAGCCATATTTCATTTTCAGCGCATATTACAGGTAGTTAATTTCTCAGCAGTTAAAAAAAATTACAAGTAGGAATGACAGCCTAGACCAATACAATGCTATTTCTTCTTCCATGACATGATTTCTATGGTAGCATGCACATCTTTTTCTATTTTGAATTATAAAATACACCACAATAGAGAAATCCATGATGCAAGGTTGTTCCACTTTCTGTACATACATTAAAACAACAACCAAGCCTTTTGTCCCAAACATGTTGGGGTAAGCTGTACATACATTAAAAGAAACAAAATAATCTTAACACTAGTAATTTACATGTGTCCTCAAGGATGACAGGTGATTCACCCAGCAACACATGATTAAATAAGTAAAGGTGATGTTAGAACAATGATGACATTTTGATAAATCGCAAGCCATCATTAGATTGATAGAGATGCATCAAGAGAACTTCAGCAAGCCAAAAAAGAATAATCTACTTCTTTATGAATCTGATTAGGGCATTCAGTTCCGTTGAAACTATACTATTTACCAACAGTACTCACAAAGGCCAAATCTGTTTGTCTTCAGTGTTTCTTTACATAAGACGCTGGCTGACATCCATACAACTAGTGACAAGACTTCAAAGGCCAAGCATTTGTCGTATTCAGTGTTTATTCACATTTCACTTACGCCACTATACGTGGGCTGACATCACATTACCAATGCAAGATTTCCAACCTACTCAGGCTATAAAAGACAACAGTCTTATGGCCAGCCATGCAAACAGTGGAACAAAAGAAATATGAGCATGTACTAGAGATGTGAAAAGGATGGCAATCATTTTTTTTCTTTACGTAGAGATGTATTTTCTATGTGAATTTTAAGCTTCTACATTCAGATAATGATAGCATATATTAAACTCAAAATGGCAGAGCAATACTATATGTTGAACTGAGGATGGGTTTGGTTAGTGTCCAAACAAGTACCAAGGCCAACCTGCCAATTGTTGGCAAGAGACATGGGACTCACTTGACATAGGGAGAAAAATTAGGAGACTTGGCTAACACTTGTTGATGACCAAAACCAAGGCTAACGGTTTCGAATCTAACGGAGCAAATTTTGCTAAAACGATGCCTGACAAACAAATGCCAAATTTTGTTGGCTGTGACCAAGGTTGGCATGGTATTCATTGAACAGTGTTGACCAATGAGAAATCATCACTTTTCTAGCTGCCTGACAAACCTCTCCCCCCCCCCCCCAACAAAAAAAAAAAAAATATATATATATATATATATATATGGCCGCCTTCTGAATGTAATTGCAAAAATAGCCCACTCCCGACCATGAAGTGTCGGTAGGTGACATGTGTCACCTGCCGCGCTACTGGGCCACAAGGAGGTAACAAGCTCCCATGCTACCGAGGTCCCATAGCTTGGTAGGTGCTCCTTCTGAGCACCTACATCGCGGTGCGGGAGCATGAAAGGTGACATGTGTCGCTTGTCGGCACTTCCACAGTAGGGAGGAAGCTATATTTACAATTACGTTCGGAAGGGAGCCAAATTTGCAAAAAAAAACGCATGTCAGGTGGGCTAGAAAAATGTTGACTTTGACCAATGACCATTAAATTAGGGTCTTTCGCTATTTAGAAAAATCTTGTAAACAATGGCGCCTCTGTTTTAATATTCCCTGCGGATTGAACAAATGCCCTCAGACCACCTTACACTTTATCTGCACCACATAACAAAACAGGAACTCCCTAATCAATCTGGAAATGGAAATGCAGATTTTATGATAAGTAGCCTCCCTACATAAGTACATATCAATTCGTGCCAAGTGGTGCCAAAAACCCGTATCAGATGCATAATCACAATCAATGTGGAGAGATATGCTTTTGGTTTGAGATGTTCACCTGCTAATGTTGAACATTTATTTAGTAATTGGTTGATTCAATTCAGGCATGAATCCAAGAAGCTATTGTTGGTGGAACTATCTAGAAAGAGCGTAATGCAGCATGCTTCAGAAATATCAAGCCTGTTGATCCCACAAAACTAATTTTGACATAACACAATGGCTCAACATTTGGACTGTTTTGCAGATAAAGGAGGAAGACAAAGAAGCCATGCTTTTGTGGGGTTGGGGGAGGGCGAATTGCTGGATCAAGCGGTTACTGAGGTGGATAGAGTCCAACGGTTGCTAGGATGGCTATCTGAAATAGAAAAAGATGGAGATGAAAAGAAAGAGTTTTTGTGTTGATCGCAGAAGTACCAAGACAAAGTGATCCCTATTTTGTGTTTATAAATGACATTGTAATAGGTTTAGTTCATTTACTTTTTGCTTTTGGACTGTGCGTTTGTTTTGGGCGTCAACCTTACTCTAGCTAACACATTATAAGGCAGGGTGCAACAGAGAGTTTTGTTTCTATTTTATTTTTCTGTTTTCCTGTAGTGGACTTCTGTGATTTTTTATAATAGAAATCAAGAGGGTTTGTTGCCCTTCTATTATTCTAATAAAAATCACACAGTCAATTAGCTAAGGCCCTGTTGGATTCATTAGCTCTAATAGTTAGCTGGCTAATTATTAGTTAGGGCTGTTTGGATCTACTAGCTAATAGGTGGTTGGAAATTTAGTTGTGGGTACAAATGTCCATTGTACTTGCATTAATTAGCTGTTTGCATTAATTAGCTATTTGCGGTGGAGGGACCGAGGGCAAATTGGTCTTTTGACCATCCATTAGCTGAAATTAGCAGGGGAGAACCAGCTAATGAGATAACTATTAGCTCGGTTGTTGGCTAACTATTAGCTGAGCTATTTGGATCCATTTTAGCTAATTTTAATAGCTAACTATTAGTGCTAATGGATCCAAACATGACCTAACTTGAATGGTCCGACTACAGTTTAACCTGTGGGTAGGGTTGAAAACGGGACGAATAGATCCTGCCTGATCCGAAGCCGGATCCGTTTAGAACCGGATCCGGAAGGAAATCGGATATCGGGTCGGATTCGGATCCAGATCCGGATATTAAACAACGGATGTCGGATCATATTCGGAGCGTACGATATCCGGAAAATATGGGTCGAAAACCGGATATCGGATAATTCACTATTCGGATATCCGGATTTCGGCACGACAGCCCATGCCTCTAGCGGCCCAGCTCACGACTGTCTTCGGCTCTTCCTCCAGCGGTCCTGCCTCCTCAAGACTTCTAGTTCTAGGGTTGAAGATTGGACGAGCGGTCGGCAACTCCATCGGCTGGCGGTCCTCCCAAATCCGAGAGCCACGACCGACGCTAGTGTTTCCCCCTCCCCAACGGCGTCTTCCATCCTAGGAGCGGCCGCAGCTATCGCAGGTGTCTCCGGCCGCTTGCCACTACCTCCTTGCCTCACCGCCTCCCGCCATGGCGCTGCCCCGCTCAAGAACGTGGTCACCAAGTATGACTTGGCCAGGGAGGCGGAGAGGGCCCAGGCCCAGGCCGCCACCAGCGCATGGAGGTCGAGAGCCTCGCCGACATTATAGAAGATTTTAAGATGGTATTGGAGATTTAGTTCAAAATTCCCTTCCTTTTGTCTGTTGGATGGTGTTTTGATGTGCAGAGATAATGGGACTATGGGAGATTGACTCTGTTGATTTTGTTTGCATGGTGGTAGATGCTAGTGGTGAGAAACGACCTGAAGATGGGAAAGGGGTAAATCGCCGCATAAAGCAGGTAACAAATTTTCAGTCATATGTATTCTCATGTTGTTAGAGAAGTAGAAACTTAGATGAAGAACCAATGCCAATGATTCACACAGAGGGATGGGCTAGTCGGTGTTTCTTGTGGTTAGAAGTTCAAATTTGTGAATAACCAAGTCTGCCCATCTTTACACTAGGAGATTTTAGGATGAAATATCTGTTTGAGAGTCTAGATGGTGTTGACACTGAGATATTATACTTTTGTGAGCTTATTATGAGCTGAAACTTGAACAACTTTGGCTTTCTATTCAAAATTGGCAATTGTATCTTGTTTGGCAAAAAACATGATAATATTGCCTAACAACTACACCAGCTGATTGCCTCATCCAAGACAATGTTATCATCCGCATTTGGTTGCCCAAAAACTGGGGCCAAAATTTATCTTAGCTGCTTCATGTTGTAGGACTTTGCAATCCCCAAATGTTACTCTTTTGTACCCATGCCACAGAACCAAGCAGCCAATATGTCCAAATGGCATTCATCATTGTCGCTAGAAGCGCTGATTGCTTGAACTCAGCAAGATCATTCAACAGCTTTGAACAAGGATAGACAGGCTGCAGAAAAATCTTAGGTCAATTACGATATTGCATTTATTTTGGCAAGGAAACACATGGAACATGTCAATTATGAACTTATGCTCATGTTCTTTGAGTTCTTAATCATCACCTTCAGCAGTGAAAGAGTTATCATGCTTACAATGTTTTTTATATATTTTTTGAATGTGAGCAACATGTTAATCATGCTGGTTTGTATATTTTTCTGTTTTCTCAGCCATGCAACACTGGGCTTGTTTAAAAAACTGCAACAGAGAGCACCAAAATCATTGAGAAGGTAATTTTTAAAACTTTGGTCGGTCTGGAGTCTATTTGCTGTGGAGTCTAGAAAAGGTGATAGATTATATCCGTATATCTCTATCCATTCCCGATCCGAATCCATCACATATCCGACCCGAATCCGTATCCCGGATTATCCGGATTCGTATCCGGATCCGGTTAGCCCGTATCCGGTTCCAAATCCGGGAAAAAAATATGGGTTAGGATACGGGAAGAGAAATATCCGCCCAATCCGACCCGTTTTCACCCCTACCTGTGGGCATCACATATCTATTCGTGCGACCATCCTAATTAATCTAATCATCACACGGAGTTTCAAACTGGTAGCTGAACAGAGAAGCACAGGAATCAAGCCCCACCTGGTGGTTGCCGCACTGGTCGCAGGTGGCACAGGGCACGTAGGTGACGGTGCTCCCAGAGTCTACGATCAGCGCGAACTCCTGCGGTGGCGTCCCGATGTACAGCCTCGTTGTGTAATATCTAACCAAAACGAAAACAAGCACAAACCGCCCCGCCTCAGATCCAATAGAGCATCCAAAATAAATTGGGGGAACAACGAGAGCAGGGGAAAAACATCGAGCTGTACCGACCCGTTGGTGAGGAGATCGTCGTGGAGGCGCATGCGGGCGTTGGGGCGCGCGGCGTCGCCCAGCCCGCGCCGGCCCGAGGTGAGCCGGCTGGCGTTGGGGTAGGAGAGCGTGAGCGGGAGCACCAGCGGAGGCCGCGCGGGGGCGGATTGATCGGGGGATCCGACGGCCGCTGCGGCGGCGGCGACGACGAGGAAGACGACGGCGGCGAGGGCCGGGAGCGAGCCGAGCCGACGACTACAGCGGCGACTCGCCATGGTTGCGCCAGGCGGGGAATGGGACGGTGGAGGGGTAGTATCGTAATTTACGGCGTCCTCCCGTTCCCGTAGGTCGGATTATATTGGTTACCCGGTGGGGATGGCCTCCAAGATCCCGCATGTCAGTGGGTGGGAGTTGCTTCGTGGATCTAGCTGACAAGTGGGGTGCGACAACCAGGGGCCCAGCCGTCGGAGGTTTAGCCGTGCGACTGGATAGGGTGAGTAACTGCATTTTGTGTGCGTTAAGTCGGGTCATTTTTCTAGTGAGAGATTGGAGCGTGGAAGGCGACGAAGGCGTTGACGAGGTGAGCACGGAGCGGCCGGTAATCCTTAGCATTTTTTTAAGCTTCCTGAAGTATTTTTTTATGCAAATGTATACCTTATATTAAGAAGAGTGGAATCCCAGCAATCAGGGGTGTCACCTTATCGTCTTCGCAATTAAGGTTTTTTCAAAAATTCAAAATTATATTAAGGTCTTTCTATTGTTTTTTAATAAAATAGACCTAAAAAATTTAAAAATACGTTTAGCTCTCTCCATGGTTTATGTTCGAGTCTTCCAGCATGTAACATTCCAAAATTTTGAACTTCTTGTGCTCAGATTTTAAAATCCAATCCATGGAAATTTTCTTGAAATTAATTTGGCTTAATATGAATTTTCAAAGCCAGTAAGAATTTAATTTGATAAAACTAAACCTCAAATTAATTATTTCTTATTTTATTTGGGTTCCTTGTGTTTCATTTGATTTTTCTGTATTTTTGGAGATTTTTCCGAATTTATTTGCTATTTATCTGAATTTATTTGAGTTTATTCGGATTTTATGGATTTTCTTTAATTCGAAATTAAATTTTTTCCTTATTTTCCTTCGGCCGAAACCACTGCTCTCCTCCGTTGGCTCATTATCGTTTCTGCCCGCCTGTGATTTCGCACACCGCCTTCATCCTCGCACTTAACCCTAGCGCCACAGATCGCCATCCGATCCGGATCCAATGTTCCGTGCGCCACGCCGCCTCGATCCACGCCGCCACCAGAACCCTAGCGCATGGACGTCCTTAGCGTCTGTGTCGCTTTTCCGCCTCCGAGAGTAAAGCTTACGCGCGACATCACCGAGGTTCCTCCTCCCGCCAGACACTTTCCCACGCCTCACCCTCCGAGTCGCCGCCATCTACCTACACTACCTCGCCGGAGTTGTCGATCGCGTTCGAGCCCTTCCGCCGATTTCTTCGCCGTCACGTGAGTCTCCGCCGCCTTTTTAGTACCACCGAGTTCGCTCTTCACGCCTACCAGAATCACTAACCTTCGACTCGATCCGCACTTTTCACCGTTGGCGTCGTTTCTCCATCTCCGGCGTTAGCGCCGCCATTGCCGTCAGACTCTCCTTCAGCGCCGTCCCGCCGACCGTTTTTCATCGGTGCGGATCTCGCCACGCCGATCCGTCCGCCCATCACCTCGCCGCCGTCGGATCGCCATCCCGCGGCCAAATTGCGGCGCACGCCCCCAGAAGCCACCGCAACCCTACTCTTCTTCGTGGCGCCACGTGTGCTACGCCGTCGATTAGTGTCTCACGAGCCGCCTCGGTCCGCTTACGTAGACGCTGCTCACCCCTAGATCCGAATGGCGGTCCCAGCCAATGAGCAGTAGATGCCGAGTCACCGCCGCTGGCGCCATGCGTGCGTACACGTTGTCGCCGCTGCTGTCACCACGCCCGCCCTGAGGTCCACGGGTCGCCACATCGCCGCTTCGTCAAGACTAGTTCATCGCGTGGTTGCTGTCAAGTCAACCATGTCACCGCCACGACACCGCCAACTCGCTCTAGAACGCCGCGCGTGGTACGCCACGTCATCAAGCTCGCCACGAACCTAGAGCTATTTCGTGAACCTTGGTTCACGGTGGACCGTGTCGCCGACACGAGGGCCCCACCTGTCAGAGCATAATTTTTCCGCTTCCGACATTTCCGAAAATTTGAAATCCAAATGAATCACAAATATGACACGTGTCGGGCTTTGATTAATTTCTCGGATTTTCTCTCCGAGAAACTTCTAAGCCTGCTTCTCCTCCGCTCGAACTCCGATTCAAACGATTCAAATTCCTAAATTCATCTAAAATCAAGATCTATCTGTTGGTGTCATTTTTATGAATTTTTGGATTTTATTTATTTCTGTTTTATTTATTTCTTGCCTCGATTTGCGTGTTCCGCGTGTAGACGACGATCGGTTGAGCGAGAGGAGCGCCCAGCGGAGGTAGCAAAGAATGTAGAGGGTGAAGGCAAGTCTCCCTTGACCATATTGAACCCAAGTTTATGAAATGTTATTTTGTTTTAAATTATTGCATGCTATTTAATTTACGTATCGTACTTTAATATCATTTTAAATGCTTAGATAAATGCCAAATTGTTATACCCACATTGATATTCATGTTGATAACCATTGACACCCTAGGAAAACTAATTACTGTACTTAATGGTAAACATTTTATTATGGGAACGGTAGAAAATGCTTAGCCATGCTTAATCACGCTTGGTACTTACCATTATGGAAATGATTTTATTCTTGATTCAAAATGAATTGTGGAAATTATGGCAATTGGTGTTGCGGTGTTAATTTGAAATTAAAAGTGAAAAATGATTTAGACCGGGCGGATTGGTTGAATGGCGGGTGGAATGCACAAAATTTTGGAATGTGATTGTCCGCCTAGTCAATTAAGGACCGGTCGTAGTGTTACCATGGGCCATGCTATACAAGACAACCACATGTCTATATGGGTACGACTGGCTAAGTAATTTGCATGTATCGTTATTTGACTTCGCCAATGGTCAGGCGAGTTTGTCAGATGACACTTGCAAAGGCGCAAGGGGTCGAGAGCGAAACCTTAGCGGGTGAAGTCGGTAGCGGTATATGCATTGTAAGGCTTTGTCATGATCTCTCACGGCACACCAAAGGAAGTGTGTCAATAGCTTGGCGCAAAGGGTTGATCATGTCGTGGGTAAAGTGTACCACTCTGCGAGTCTTAAAACTACTTGAGTAGCCGTGTTTACGGATAAGGGCAAGCGTGGAACGCTTTCACATAGTAGATTTTCTGGTTTTTGGTTTTAAATGGAAAAATGATGATTTGGTTTAAAATGAAAAATGTGGTTGGGGATCCGTGAGCGGCTGGAGCTTCCGGATTTTAGTTTGGCGGCTAGAGCCAACCAGGTAGTTGGAACCTGGAAAATTGTTATACTTCAAGTTTAATTATTTATGCTATTTACATTTGGTTAAATGCTGCTTTATGAAATTATTACTTGTATTTAAATTTCAATTTCGCTTTATGCAAATGAACCCTATATGCCATCCTTTATTTAAGCCATGCATTTAGTTATTTGCATTAAGTTTCCGAGACTTGCGAGTATGTTGCATACTCACCCTCGCTTTTCATTGTGGGGGCTGCTTATTCCATAAAGCGATGAAGAGATCGTAAGGGGCGTTGCAATTGCTCGACATTTGTGGTGAAGACTATGATGAGGAGGACGACTCGATCTTCTAGGGAGCGCATCGACTTCGGCAGTTCGTGGGCATCTTGATTGGCTCTTTTTGTTCTACATTTCCGCTGCTACATTTTCACTTAAGCCGTAAGGCTCCATACTTGTAATAAGGTGATGATGGATGTTTATGTTGTTACACTCTTTTGCTTATTATCGTTATTTACTTTTGATATGTCGTGTTATCATCATCGCATTTAATTCGTTGTGCGCTTAGTCGTTCTCGACTAACGCGGTTGAAACACAGAGGGGTCGGATTTGGTAATCCGGGTCCCTACACAGCCTTTTTTTTAACAAAATGGGTCTAAAAAAATTACGTGTAGATATGAAAAAGTCGTTTTTTAGCAGATGAACCCGAAAAAAACCAAAACTACGTTTATATCCCTCCGTGGTTTTTTTTTTAAGAAAAATTCACAGATTCACCGACGGCTTATAGCTATCCACAGATTTGACGACAGCTCCTAACAACCCATTTTTTAAGAAAAAAACAAGAAAACTGAAATTGCACAAAAAGGAACGTGCGTTTTCACATCGGTTTTTGCCCAAAAAAAGGGAGCCCACATTTCTACAAATTTGCCGATGGATCCTAACAATCCACAGATTCACCGATGGCTCTTAGCAACCCATTTTTAAAAAAATCAAGAAAACTGAAATTATGCAAAAAAGAATCCACATTTTCATAGATTAGACGACTCATAGCGGTTCTGCACCGCATGAAGAGGACCCGTTGTACCGCAAATTCGTTGATGACTCCTAGCTAGCACATTCTTAGAAAATCCCGGAGAAATAAACAAATTCACGTTTACGTCCTCAGACCCATTTTTTCACAAATAAGCATCGGACCAAATTTCGCGCAGCGCAGCGTCACGCAACCAAATTTTATATGACAGCGTATCGCACAAACCCTGGCTAGTATAGCTTAGGTATGAATAAATCTATGAAAATAGATTTTTTAACCGTGAAAGCAGTGGTAGGTAATATATGTCCATATACCGTAGCAGGTGGCTAGGCCCGCGATAGCCCGACACAATCGTGGTAGGAGCTTGGTGATGAGTTAGGATAGCATGGCAGAATAGGGTACCATAGTAACTGAGCTCAATAGGACGAGGTAATGTGGTACTCAAGGTTGATAGGTACTTGCTGTAGCACTCGAGCTCGGTATGAAGGGGAGCTAGGAGATGACGACTTGGTGTGGTAAAGGAGTGTGATGTGTGATATGTATCATCCGTCAGTGCTTCTACGATCGATAAAAGGTTAGATTTGCAATTTTATTTGAGAGGGGATTAGAAATGAAGAAAAAAGTATACAAGAGGCAAATAGGGATGCACGGGTGGGCGGGCCCACATAGAGGTCACTAAACTCTGATGTGCTTGTGGCCTAGTCTATCACATTGTTCAGCACAGCACAGCGTGTCATGAAGCAACCGTTTGATGCGCATTTCATGCTCATCTAAGTCATCTTGGATTAGATTACGCTGAAATGCGCAAGGCAATGCCTGCTTCAAATTGAGGGTTTCTTTTTTCATGGAAGATTATGAGCTCTGCAAAGTGTTTTCAAAGCTTTGCACTGAAGGCGCCTATCGCGGCAAAAGCACCGCAGTTTGCACACCAAGGTTATTTAAGAAGGGGGACATATCTAGCGAAAATGCAACAAAAGATGTCATTGAAGAAAGGTAAACATCTACTACTCGCAAGTGCAACAGCAAACAATCTAGTGACAACTGAGTTGTTAGTTACAGACTTACAGGACACTGAACATACAGAAAATTTCAGGGCTTGAGCTAGTATCTAGAGTGCCAAGCCTAGCTAGACTCGCTTGAGCTTGGCTTGTCGTAATTTACAACTCTGGACGTTGCTCAGCTACTATCGGTAAAAAACATCTAAATTCCTAAAAATATATATCGACGTACTTCTATCCGTAAAAAACATCTACATTCCTAACAACATATAGATATACCTACATCTAACTACATTTCCATGAATCTATATCGACATACTCCTATCCGTAAAAAATATCTAAATTCGCTAAATCTATCCGTAACATATCAAATTACCTAGATCTAAAACTATTTCTAATATACCATAATTTACTGCTAAAAAAAAGTAAACAACAGAAATTTACCTCCAAACAGTCGCGCAGAATCTCTCCCTCTTCCTCCTTTTCTCTCCTCTCCTCTTCCCCCTCTTCCTCTTCCTCTCTCTCTCTCTTTCTCAAATTCTAAACCGAGCGCAAATGGCTACAGTGTCGGGCGACAGCCTTTTATAAATGTCCCTGTCGCCCTTTGGTCGGGCGACAGAGGCCTACTGTCACCTTCGCTGACCATCGATCGATTACTCCTGTCGCCATTTCATCAGCGACGAGGGTCGCTTTCAGTTCGTCGCCATTTCATCGGGCGACAGGAGGCTGGGGGGTGACGTGGCCTCCTGTCGCCTATTTATTTTGCTATTTAGGCCCCTGTCGCTCATCCAACGGGCGACAGGGGTATATTTCTGTAATTTTTTTTCGGTGGTATATTTTTGAAATTTTGAATAAAAAATGTATTATTAAAAAAAAATTCCTCTATTCTCTCCCAAGGACAACTTGACAAGGTTGGGTGGAGACGGTGGAAGTAGAAGAGATGATGTTACTCTGTTACTCCCTCTAGTAGCAAATAGCTATCATTTTAGATACATGTATAGTCAAACCTACAAAGCTTTGACTGTTAATATCGTTTTAAATATTTAAATTGGATATATAAAAATGATGCGTAGATTTATCTCAAAAAGTACTTTCAAAATATTATAATTTTATCAAGTTTCATAAATATTTTATAATAGAAATTAATAGCCAAAGTTGCGTTTTAGAGATCGTGTCGATATCCAAAACAATAGCTATTTGTGACTGGATGGAGTAGTTCAACGAAGATAGAAGTGTAAGTTGTCGATCGTGTATGGTTCTGCTATTTGATAGTAAAAGGTTGTTGAACAAGGCAGACGAGCATATCCTTAGTTTTTTCTTAGAACTGTGCTTTTTCCTTTGTTAGGAACACTGAAAAAAGATACTAATATCTTGAAGCAAATAACAGTAGATACTTGGATAATGAACATTCAAACAAGTTAGGATTCACAGCCAAGAAGTAATGTAGATACTTGGAGATATGTAGCACGACGATAATCTCTTCATAATTTGACTGTCGCCTCACACACAGCGTTGAAAACTACACCAGTTACAGCTACAAAATCCACTAGAGGATGAGCAGAAAATGTCTGAAGTTACAACTGGGTTTGAGGTGAAGAGTGGTAGCCAGATTATGCATTAGTGTAGCCGGCGTGGCAGTTCAAGTTACATCTATGGTTGTTGGGAAGGATGATGATAACCAGATCCTGCATAACTCGCATAGTTGCTCGAAGCAGGTTGCCCTGCTACTCCGGTGTAAGCTGCATAGCCGCCAGCAGTTGGCTGGGCACCAGGACCACCATAGGCGACTTTATATTCAGTCGAATTGTATGATGCAGGGGCTATTGGTCCCGAATTGTACTGGTATGGTTTTGGGGCACTGTATTGTTCGCCGTAAGAAGCATACGAAGCTGCATCATATGTTGTGGCAGGTGCAGTGTAATGGAATCGGTCGGCAGCAACTCCATATCTTTCAGGATAGGGGGTCATTGGTGGAGGAGCACGCTGCCAGGTACCAACCGAAACTGCAGGTCTGCGAGGAGCTGAACCAACAGAACTGGTAGGCCTGTGAGGAACTGAACCAACAGAATTGGTAACTCTGCGAGGAGCTGAAAAGCCAGCGGCTCGGGGCTTTTTTGCATTAGCACGCCCAGCATCAACTGATGGCCTTTTCTCACCCTTAGATTTTAGCTCAGCGACACGCTTTTGGAGAGGTCCAAGTGGACAGTCCTTCTGAAGTTTATACTCTTCGATGCACTTTATTACAGCCCTCAACGCAAGTAACTCCCGAGTCTTCAAGTCATCCTGAAAATGGATTTAAGGAGTTACAACAAAATTAGCATGTTAACTTACAAACATAAATGTAAAACCAGCAAAGATTATTGAAAAACCAAACATGAACTATTCCAGTATGGAAAGCAATATACAATGGTCCACCATGTTCAGTACTCTGGAATGCCATGAGGCAGTTGAGTGCTACAGCCTAACAATTCATGTTACGTATCATTCACAGACAGCAGCACCAAGCAGCAGATTTTGAAAGTAATTTTCCATCTGCCTTGAAAGACTACAGGCTCTCAATGTGACAAACTTCTCAGTAATGGCTTCTCAATTTAAATGCGTGCAGCATTACTCATGTATAGCTAATGCATAATAAGTACAACATTGCAACATGATACATCGATATGAACAACCCTTAAGCAAGAAAGAAAGAAGAGTATCTTTACAGTGAATCAATAAACTCCCATAGCAAGAAGTGTATGTTGATGAATTGTGACCTATTAATAAGCATTAGGCAGTCATCAACATCTCAAAAGAAGGTAGAAAGAGCAGACCTTTAAAGAAGTCACATTGGCCTCCCCATTATTGTCAAGTGAGTCTTTTAGCTCATCTATATATGCCTTCAACAGAGGTGCAGGAGGAAAGCTCTCGGAAAGCCCAAAAGCTTGTATGAATTGAACTGCATTAATTTGCCTGTGTCTCTCAACCAACTCTTTGATAATACCTGCAGAAACAAAACATCAACACTAGGATAATAAAATATCACTTTATACAGAACTCCGATATTTTTCACAAATCAGTTAATAAGGTTTTCATTTCCTAGAATGTTGTGGGGCTTGGCATAAATCATGAACGGTGTCAGCCTGGCAAATTAAGGGATGAGAACACCTTGTGGCATTCTGAGTGGATACCAACCTGGTATTCTCTCATTCAGACCAAGAGAGCGACAAAGCTCAGCAGTCTGCTTGCGACGAGAGACAGCAACTACGATCTTGCATAGTTCATCTTTGTCAAGCACCGAATCAATATTAAAAGTTGTAAGAAGCTGCAGAAATGCCTGTGCTTCCAATGAGTAGCCATTAGAAGCATCTAGGTCAACCTCAGCTAACTTACTCTTCCATTCTTCGGCAATTGCCTTGGCTTTCTCCTTAATTTCAGAGCTCCAAGGGTGGTTGCCACCCGGCTCCTTAATTCCTAATGAGTGTGATATAACTTCCATCAAAACAATACAGCTTCTGCGCTGGCCCTGAAGGGCATTATGTTTATTCCCAGGTGGATTAGTTTGGTCTGATGGGAAAAAACCCTCCAAGGAATCAAGCACGAAGCGGGCAGGGTCAGTTGCACATCTTAGTGCAACAGCAAGTTCATCACGAAGGCTAGCAAGCTTTTTCCAATTTTCTGAAAGAAATTTCAGAAGGCCCTTCATGTCCATCTGCTCACATAGTTGCTTCAATACAGGACGCGGCTTAACCTCAACAGGTGAAGATTCAGATGGTTCGCCCAACTTATTAGCAGGGGTATTCTCCTCTGAAGCATGAGATGCATTGGCGTCATTGATTGAGGTTCTTACCTTTTTATCTTTGCTTCCATTGGTATCAAGTATCTCAGCAAGCTCCACCTTATATTTTTGGCGCACCTCTGCTAGGGCAGAGACAGCAGCATCCCTTAGCTCCTGAAGCTGGTTCACAGAAGCATGCTCTTTTGCGCAAACACTAGCCTCTTTCTCTGCAATCAGCCTACGATCTTCAGCTTTCTTTTCTTCTAATGCCTTCAGCTTCTCTTCCAGTTCATCAAACTTGCTTCGGTACAACTTTTCAAGGTTCAGGAAATGTGCTTTGATATCTTCCCACTGCATGCCACTTTGCAATTGTAGAGATGCTTCTGTCTGCGCTTTTAGCTTGCCAAATACTTCAGCAAGCTGTTCTAGCAACGGCATTGTTATTGACTCAGAACCACCGGAAATGTGAGAAGTAGCTTTCATCGCCATTTTTAAATCAAAACAACAACAACCTGTAAGAGATACAGGGTTAGATCCAAACATCTAAAATGCACTAAGTTTTATGAGTTACGACAAAGGTATTAATCATGCATAAGTAATATGTTGTCTGCAGAATGTATTGTCGGTTCAAAATAGAAAGCGATAACAAATAAAGAAGTCACAAATACCACACTAAAAAGTAAACACAAGGTCAAGTGCAGACAAAAAAAAGGGAAAAGTTCAGAACAAATATGCTACCCAAAAGAAAACAATTACAACCTCTTTGGGTTCTCCCAGACGTACTCCTACAGTCCTACTGAGAATCCATTGCAAAAATCACTTGGCAAGACCGACGACGCCCCCCTCACTCATCCACACAATCGGCTAAATCCTACAAACGGCACCCCTGTGGATCACAAAATTAATCCTATGCTGGTATACCCACGAAGATAAATCCCATTCGATTCAAACAAGCGTACCATACGCTGCCTGCGAATCTGTGATGCCATCCTTCTATCTTTACACACAAAACCTCAAATTCTGAACCACTCAAGGGCACGAGATCGCGTTAAATAAGAAAGTCCCCGACTTTATCCAAACTAACCATCTAAAACTACAAGGATGCACTCCCAACATACCACTAGCTAATCCATAACGCAATAGAAGGAATAACGGCGAATCCGGATAGAATGCTAATCGCTAAAGGCGGTTGAATGGGTACCGCACAAGAGGTTACCATGTGGAGGCAAGGACGGAGAGAAATCCTCGCCGGCGGGAGGCGGCGACCGGGGCGCGTCGAGGCAAGGCGGTGGGAGCGGAGAGATCAGAGAGGTGAGGGGGATTAGGGCAGGGACAGGCTCCCGATGGACTGTTGGATCGTCATCGAACGGTCACACAAGGAGAGGTATCGTGTGGTAACGGTGAGACTATGGGTGATGGTCCCAGGTTCTTCGCTTCGGCCTAGAATAACGTGGACAGTTCGAGCCACGGCCCAAGATATGTACGCAGTTCAAGCCTATTCAAGTGAAGCTGTGGGCCTATGCTCTCGAAGAAATAGACAGTTCATATTATGATTTGAGGGCTGATTGGACATTTTCCCTACAGAATCGGCCCATGCGAGAGTTTGTGATTTCGATGGGAGCCATCAGTCGTGGCCTTGTTGCCGCCAGCCGAGTCCTTAAAAAAGTTATTTAGGGTCTCTTTGATTGCTTTCTCTCATGAGTCTGATCTATTCGACTCAGCTAGACTGATGGGATACAGGATATACAGATACAGAGATAGTGTTTGGTTGAGTGTTTAGTAGACAGGTATTTTGAAATTTATATAGCAAATGTGGTCTAGTTTTATTCGAAAAAATGTCAGGAATCTATTTTTGAAATCGGTTCGGTAATTAGAGATGCTAATCAAAAGATCTATATAAAAAAAAGAAAACTTACATATCAACGCGGCACCGCTTGCATGGTTTGTTATTGTGGCTGACAGTGGCCCTTTGCGCAGAATACGAGGCTGTCATACGTTGTATCCAGAGATACGTTCATTTTCTTCATATCTCCAGAGCTAGACTGTATGGAGAATCTTGCATACAGAGAGCCAGGTTCAAAACTAGATACAGGCAACCAAACATAAGAAAAAACAAGATTCTGCATTTGTAGATGCAAATCTTTGTAAATGTAGGTAACCAAATAACCCCTTAGATGCGTGCTATAGTAAAGTTTGGAATTTCGAAATATACAGCTGCAAATAACGTTGTTCAAAATATATCACTGCAGTGCAGAGTGAAAAGTCTTTGAAATATACCATTACAAATTTAAGACCATGATGCCCCTCTCCTCCTCCCTCGTAGCACCTCTTCTTCCTAGTCTTTCTCCACCACCTAGTTTTAAAAGCCCAACAGGACATTGACCCGCCAAGGCCACGGTTCACTAATCCGCCGGGCCAACCGGTGGTTCATCGGTTGAACTCCGGTTTCCTAAATATTAATATTTTATTAGTTGTGCATTATTTTTCAGCCTTTGAACATGTAGATGTAGATATCACAAGATCCGACCCCTGGCCGCGCGATTTCGATTGGAAGGCCTGATCACGCTGCTAGACACATGTCGCTGTAATATTCTTCTAAATATTCTTCGTTTTTAAACGCAGAGTGCTGGGAGGTCGGATTCTTCCAGGGGTAAGATAGCATGATTTTGATCAGACGGCCTAACCACGCTGCTAGACACATGTTGCTATAATATTCTCCATTTAGGAACGCGTAGCATTGGGAGGCAGCGGATTCTTATGCGGATTCTATGTGACGAGGATATCATTTCCTCAGATAAATATAACTAGGTAGAGAGGCGCGCGATGCTGCGCCCGGCGAAAAAATTCGGCCTAAATTTTTCTGTAAAAAATACAATTTTGTTTTTCCTAGCAGTGTTTTTTTAAATCAACTGGTTAGGAGCCGTCGGTGAATCTGCATAACGTAATTCCAATCTTCTGTATCGAAAGGACCGGCAAAATAACTGCCGAAAGGACTTGTTTGCGATTTTAGAATCTTTCGGGTCAAAAGAACCAGCATCCGGGACGATTTTGCGGAATTATAGGGTTTTTTTTGCAAAATAGGCGGTGAAAGGACCTGCTCGCAATTTTAGAATTTCTGGGGTCCTTTTTGCAAAACCCCGGTGGAAGGACCTAATGGCAATTCGGAAGTCCTAGAGGGTTTTTTTGCAAAAAAAAGCTAATTTCAGAAGTCTGGGGTCCTTTTCGCAAAACACCAGTGGAAGGACCTGTTCGCAATTGTAGAATTTCTGAGGTCCTTTTTGCAAAATACCGGTGGAAGGACCTAATGGCGATTTTGGAATTCCTGGAGGGTTTTATTGCAAAAAAATGTACGACATGCTCTCCCTGAGCTCAGAATCTTCCCGCTATAATATAGATATTATACTTCTCTATATAATACTAGACAAAAATCAATCACATGAACACGTGCATGTCAATTGAAATATCAGGTAACTTTGTTTTTGAGAGTGAATTTTATTTCTAATGAGAATATGATACTGCATAATGTATATGATTTAGAGCCTATTTGGGGCTACGGTTGACTGAAAAACTATTTTTGGCTTACTGGCCTGTAAAGCAGCTATAGCTAACGGCTGTGACTTATCTTGATATGCCGTTTGTCAAACTGGCTGCTGTAGTTGTAGGTTTTGGGGGTAACCGAGTAGGGAGGCAGCAACCGAGCGAAGCATAGCAGCAGTCGAGAGGGGAGGTGATGTGGAGGTAGCAAGGAGGGAAGCGGTCAAGTGAAGTCACAGTTGAAAAGCTCTTCTCCACAGCTGCTACAGTTTTAGGGGTGCTTTTATTGTGGTTTGATTTCTCAACTGCTTTACAGCCGTGCTGTTTGAGGGGTTTTTGGCCTAAAGCTGAAGCACAACCCCCAAACAGCCCTTTATCTTTAAAAATCATGAAGAGAACTATAATAGATCGGAATAAGAAGGAATGCTACAAGACGAATAGCCACAGGGTGGATTCGAAGCCTAGCCCTGGCTGACAGCTTTAACTCCTCTCCCTGGTAGCCACCCCTTCCACAAGCCCACCAGGCCGCCCAAGCCTTTATAACATGGTGTTGCGCCACTTTTGCCAATTGAGTTTTGACCTATGTGATAGTAAGGCTCAGGAAGGATGCCTAGGAGGAGTCCGCGTCCGTGTCCACCTCCTGGTCGCACATCCTTTAGATGCTTATTTAAGTTAGCCGAGCTCACTCATCTGACTTGAATTTTGTTAGATTAGTTTTCCATATAAAATTTCTCTATTCTTCCATTGAGTCAGATAGACCAATTATCAAGACCACTATTGAAATCCCAACACTTGTTATTAATCCATATTCACAATTTCAGATTACTTTTACTTTGTTATTGCTTGTTTTTCGATTGCTTGCAGGAATTGATATTCATGATTAGATCAATTGGGTTTTGGCACGGTTGATAACAATTCAAAGTTTGGTTCAACGATTGCTTAGTGTTGGTTGTGTTTCGATCGATAGCCTGAATCGTAAGAATTATCTTCACAAATTGAGAGTTATTTATCTCACCGAAAAATAGGGACTCAGTTAGGTTCATCACTATGTTACTCAAACCGACCAAGAAACAAGGAAATAAACAAGAAAATGGTCACCAAAGGGACATTAAAGAGGAAGGAGACAAGAAATTCATTAGCAAAAACACAAATTGCTGCCCACCGAAGTACCTAATCCTTGATGTAAAGCTGCTTCAGCCGCTGCCGAACCACAAGCATGCACAGCGGGATCACCATCTCATCTGATGCCTCTTGGAACTTAATAAAAAGGTCAAGTAGACGCTCTTCTAGGGAGAATGGAAGAAGGGTAGCGGCGGCTACGGCACTTTGTGGGGATAGTAGCCTAGGGCTCCATCTTCGTGCGAACCAATTCGGCTTGTGATTCTAGTCCAATCTCGTGTCCCACATCCTGTATTTTTTGTCATGAGATAAGGAAATCTAACCAAATACGATTAGAACTTTATTTTTTATTCATATAGGTGAATACGAACTCCTCTTTCCTTCTCTATATATATTAGATGTTCCTCATTATATTCAATCAATCTAATAAAGTAAGAGAAAGTTCCACCTCTATATTCCATGTGCTTCTTCCTTTATCACTATAATTATATTACTGTGTTGATTAATCGATCACGGATGAACAACTACGTTCTACAACATTTTCCACCGGAAACGCAAATTTACAGTCACCTGCATAGAGCCTTGCGTGCGCTCCTTGTGTCCGATGATGATGACACATGGTAGCTCGTGGTTCCATACGTGAAAACTAGGTAAAGGTAGCAATTTTGCACACAACACAATTAACTAACGCAAATGGAAAATCCGATTAAGGGTACCATCAAACAAATGTAAACGAATTTTTTTTGCTTATTTTGAATCAAATCTGAAAGTTTTTTAATTTAAATTTTTTAGAGTCGAAACTTTTCGTTTTGAATTTTTTCGAGGTGAAAATTTCTAATTTGATTTTTTTCTATTTAATTTTTTTCAAGTCAAAACTTTCCAATTTGAATATTTTTGGTTGAATTTTTTTGACTTGAATTTTAAATAGGAACTTTTTGAACCAAAAGTTTTTCGTATCAAAACTTTTGAACAGAAAGCTTTTGAATTGAAAGTTTTATGCGTTGAAACTTTTCGATTTGAAATTTTTTGAGTTGAAACTGTCCAAAAAAATGCATGGAATCACCTCTCAACAAGAAAACCGAGCCACCAAATTCCCCTGCATGGTTCCAATAATCCAGTGTTTATTTTTTCCATTGTTTATTTTTTTCATTGCAGTGAGAGAACGAGAGATCTTTCTGTTGTGCTTTGGAGTTGCCTGACCAATTAAGGATGCATGATAGATGAGACCAAACTTCGTTGTAGAATGCTTTGTCTTCAGAGCTCTGAACAAAGCCTGGAGAGATATAATGTTTAGTTTCTTGTGTGAGAAAGTGAATTCTAACAGAACACATAAGCAAATCATTTGCAACCGTGCCATTAATGGATAACACGGTTATATTATTAGAAAAGATAGTACAAAAGAGAACATGGAGTTTTCATGCATCCTGCTTAGACATCAAACAAGAGGAAGATTACAAACTTCTAGTCGCCTATGGTGCCTCTTTTCTCCAAGTTTCTTAGAGTACAAATCGATACATCTAAAATGATTCATAATCAATCTTGCACATATAGATGCACAGGATCACACAAAAATTGTGAATAGAAAACAACAAAATGTTTCCAGGACTATGTACAGTAAACTCACCTCCTCTACGGACGTACATACTACTTTCTTCCTAGTTTCGTGATAAAAAAGAGGAAATAAATGCAAATAGACAGTAAATAGGAAAACTCGATTTTGATCCTTCAAAATAGCACATAACTGACTTTTATTCCAAAGCAGACAACACCAATATCCTAGCATCAAACCATTTTCAAGGACAAGGAATACAAGTCAACAACACAAGTGCAGGCAGGTGCCAAATTCAATTATTTCCAGATGTGTTGCAAGTTAACAAAACAAAATTACCAAAGAGAAGAAGATAGGCCAGATTCCTAATGGCTTCTCTACATATCAAAATTTCTTTGAACTGGTTAGAGCTAAATATTTGATCTTGCTATCTACCTAGGATAGGCGAGATTCCTAATGGTTTCTCGACATCTATTTAATGTCTCCCTTTGATTCATCTAGCCAATGAACAATAGTCTAGAGTCTAGATAGCAGTTAATTGACTTTCAGTAATTCAAGAACCCAAAAAGATTTCACCCAAATTCTTGTGGGCAATTAATCAGACATCTATTGTGCACAAACCATGAAACCATAATGTACACCCAAAGGTCTCCTAGTAATTTCATCAAACATTTGGTCTGCACACACTAGAACTCAGATGCATAGACAAATACAACTAAATATGATAAGTCTAGCTTGGGTAGATAGATATAACTGAATATGCTAAGTCTGGCTTTTTTTTGTGTGTGTTGGGGGGGTTGATATAAGTGTGAATTGGCAGTACAAATTAGGAGATTTCATTTTGATTCATCACATAACCATGAAATTAGGTCAGATACGAATGTGGACAAGGAATCGGTAGTATTACCTTGGTTTGTACTTTGCTTCCCTAGCTGAAATTCTTCTTTTAATTAAATAAAGGAGAGAAAATTAGCATAAATAAAGTCTATTGTGTGTGTGTGTGAGGGAGAGAGCCAAATAGGGAAGGAGAAGAAGGAAGTCAAGGATCTACAAAGAGGAATGACAGGAAAGGGAGGGACAGAATTGGAGGAAGGATATGATTCAATCCTCACCTGAGCTTTGTTAGCTGCATGGGAGGTCGTCAGAGTGGCATGCCGTCCACTGTGCACGATCGTCCAACTTGGTGTAGTGGTTAACTCCTCCTTTTAGTAGTTAAGAGATAAGAGATAAATGTTTTTAGAGTTTTTGCAATCTGACTTATGCTAGACCTCTAGCAACAGTCAGATTGATAGAGACTTAAAAAGTTTTAGAGCATCAAAACTTATATAGATTCAGGACGTGAGATTTGACGATTAAGATAAATTCTTCGAAGATAGGAACGAAACCATCTTCTGTCTTCTTCACTCTGCTCATTGCTTGCCCGAATCCTCAGTACACCTTGTCCATGGGCTTTGCATGCCAGCTGCGGCCTCGTCATCAGTAATTGTTCTGCTCCAACTTCTAGCACCGCCTTGAAATTTTCTTTGCTCAAACCTGCCCAAGAACGAAGATTTGTACATACACCAAAGATTGTCTCCAGGGGGGATTTGATTACTTTCTTATCAAAGCAAGCCCTATTTCTGGTTTTCCATATTGCCAACAAAATGCAGCAAGGATAATCGCATAAACTTTTTGTAAGTGAGGGAGTAAAGAATACATCCAGCGAAAGAATTACTAGATAATGGTCAAGTTTGAGTATTGGCACATTTTCATGCCACACCCCACACCACTTTTGCAATCTCACAGTTGAAGAATAAGTGTGAGGAGCATTCTGGTTGCTCACAAAAATAGCAGGGGGGTCCCTGCCATTTTCTCTTGATCATATGGTCCTTTGTCATAATAACATTTTGAAATAGTAAGCAGAGAAAGATCTTAATTTTGAGAGGAATATTTGTTTTCCAGATCTGGGAAAGACTAAGGCCAAACTCAACATTACACATAATTTTCTACGAAGGTTTAGTAGAGTATCTAATAGCTTTTGCAAGATGCCAATACACTTTGTCATCGTCTTGAGATAATTGAACTATCCTCAGTTCAACTATGAGTGAATACCACTCATTTTGCAACTCATCCTGAAACCATCTTCTAAATGTGAGATCAAAGTCTTTGGAGAAGCAGTAATCAACAGAATTTACCTTTTCATCACATAAATCATAAAGCAAAGGATGTGATAGTATTAGAAAAATATTTCCATGACAAGCATCCTCCCAAACCATTGTATCTTTCCTAGAGCCAATTTTCTCATATCTCCCCCTTTAAGTAGTATTTTATAATTTTTAGGAGATCTCTCTAGTAAGGAGAGCCATCCTGCTTGTGTTTCACAAGCATAGGATGATCAGTTTGCAAGTACTTTTTTGTAAAAATTTCCTGCAAAGACCATTTTCATGTTCCAACTTCCACTACCAGGTCTCCTCACAAACTTCTTTGAGGATATCACCGGTTTTCCCGCTTCCAAGCCGTCTAGGAAGCGATAACCTCCAAGAAAATAGAGTGATGACGCTTGCTTGAGGTTGATTCAAGTATCTAATTTGCTCAAACTCAAAATATGCACTTGAATGCTCCTAATCCCCTCAAAATGTGAATTCAATGCACAAAGGAAGAGAGCAGACTTGCACTTGCTAGAGCTCATAAGGTATTCAATGAGTATTCAAGAATGTTCCTTGATGCAGGTGTATGGGTATTTGTAGCCCTCCACCCACAATTCCAACTGTTGAAAATTCGAAACATCTTTTATGTATGCATGCAGTCCTCACATCTATAAAGCTTGCAGCCCCATGGTCACGAGGGAGCACAACAAGTATCTGTGACAGCTAGGTGAGCGCTACAAGGAGTGTGAGGCTATAGATGAGTGCGACAAAAAGCGGCCACAGGGTTGCAAGTGACCGTGGCAGCGTTAGGCTCGCCAATGTTGTCATTATTAGCAAGTGCTTGGCAGTTCTCCAATGGTTATACTTTTGTTCTTTAATTTTTTTTCAAATTTGTTTGCCTTTCCTGGAACTCTTGAAACTCGCTTTAATTGTTGAAACTTTTTGTACAAAAACTCTCCAAAAATTGAAGTTTGTGTTGAAACTCGATTGAACCTCTTCTAAAACTTGAAGTTTCAGCTTATAAACTTGTGTTCTGGTTTTGAAACCCTCAGAGGCATGATCTTAAAGCATGGCTAAAATGTGATTGAAACCCTGAAATTCGTTCGTGAAACTTGAAACTCGCTCTTGAAACCTCAAGTTTCAGTTCTGGAATTCTTCAGACCTAAAGTTTCAATGTGTCAATTTCTAAAATTTTTTATGAAACCTGATGGTTCAAACTTGAAACTTGTTGAAAGTTGCAAAAAGATTGAATTTTATCGAAACTTTGTGGAAATTTGGGTCTTGAACACAACTTACTAAAACCTTCTGAAATATGGATTTTAAAACTTGTTGGAACTTGCTAAAACCTAGAAAACTTGAAATCTAAAACTTACTTGTTGAAATACATATCATACAATGGTACTTCATAAAACTTTATGAAACTCCACGAAAATTTGCTATATCGGCGATAGCACTTTTATCAATACACCATTGGCTAGTTGCTCCTATTTTGAAAGGGGTTGTGGGGAGGGGACAGGGGAAGGAACCAGGTGGTCTTGGTGCAAAATGGGCTTTTTGCAAGATTTATCATTAAGTGGTTGCTGTCCTACCGCTTGATTCAGACTATTGGTTGCTTCATCTGACAATGAGTACACGATTGCAAACAATTTAGTGATTGAATGGAATACGTTCCCCATATCTTAATACACGAAACGAAATGTTTCATTTCTGTGAGAGAATTTAGTTCCTTTGAAAAGATGACACCCACCAAGATGATGAAGTAGCAGGAGACATGAAATCTGTGCCTAGTTGCATGAATCATACTGCAGATCAAGACCGCTGCATCACTGTACAACAAGATGAGGAGGAGTGAACAGAGACGAAAGCTACGTATAACAAAGTGACTTGACAGTCGTCATCTCACCTGCCTACCTAGGGTTAGTACTTCATGTAGTAATTAATTAGCATGCATGCAACTGTAAACAGTAAGAAGGAAAAGATGCAACTTTGCTATTCATTCTCATGTCAAAGCAATAAAAAAAGAAGATATTTTCTGGCTCCGCCATTGGATCCATAGGCAGACATTCTGATCTTGGACTCGCTAGCTTAATTATTGTGAGAAGCCGCCCAGATCGTCCTCGGGTTATTCGAATGCTCGGTCGCCCTCATCGGATTTGGAGCCTAGCAACGGATCACCAATGGTGCTCACAGTGCTAACACCCAAGCCCAATTAGGACAACAATGATCCCATTCGAATAACTCGACAACAATCCCGGTATTCCCCCGGCATGCAACCCGGCTTCGCCAGATTGCCCAAGATACCGTTTCCATTGCCATATCAATTCAATTCGCATAAAGGGGCAACGAACCCAAAACTTTACGACCAGACACGCAACGCGAAGCACAACAAAACGACTAAAAACCACGGCACAAAGACAAACCAGACAACCACACACGGCAAGAACTAACAGCAGTAGAAAAGACTCACAAAACAGACTAAACGCAAGCTCAAGTCTAGACTCAGAAAATCTACAAAATTTCGGCATGATGCTCCTAGAAGTACGGACATCCACTCAGCAGACAGAAGAAACAATTAACTAAACAAATATATCACAACTACAACCACAACATAAACAACGACATGGATAGAATAACATCACAGACAGGAGTCAAGCACGGTGATACAACGAGGTTCAACAACGGAAGTAGACAAGTAATTAAACATAGCCATAACAAGTTTTAAAGTTAACTTTACAACAAAATAAATGAACAACCACCAAATTCAACCTAACGATGATATCTCCTAAGTGTCACGCCCTTGAACACTTCCTGGCGTACATCGTTGAGCTAGCTTTTACTCGGTGCCCGCCTGACCACCGAGAAGCGATCTGGACAGAACTCACACCCGCCAGGGTCCTCACTGAAAACCACAAAGCGAAGCATGAGTACGAAGGTACTCATAAGACTTACCCGTGGTCCATATATGACCGACTCGAAGGAATATGCATTTGGATGTAGCAAGGGATAAGCTTAAGGTAAAAATGCATAAAAGCTTAACTTTGGTTCATTTTCACATTCAACTACTCAATTTACAAATTTTATAGCAGTTATGTACAGCACCTATTGCTAAACCCGTCGGGGTCCTCACCTGAAAACCACAAAGCAGAAGCATGAGTACAGAAGGTACTCGCAAGACTTACCCGTGGTCCATATATGACCAACTCGAAGGAATATGCATTTGGATGTAGCAAGGGATAAGCTTAAGGTAAAAATGCATAAAAGCTTAACTTTGGTTCATTTTCACATTCAACTACTCAATTTACAAATTTTATAGCAGTTATGTACAGCACCTATTGCTAAAGTGAGAGTTGAATTTAAACATCTAAGAGCAAATAAAATCATGAACAAGTAACCACATCAAATATACCAACTAGTTTCAATTTAAGTTATTACTACGTTGAAGTGTCGGATGATACAAGCGTGCTCATATCCGAGAGCGCGGCAATTCGAATAGCTTATTCACCCTGCAGGGGATCATCAATCGCACGACATGTGCCACAAGGAACCTCATGTCATCCCTCCTCCCATCCATATCTACTCGTTGAACCATCCTCATGCGGCCCGAGCACCTAGCAACCTCCCTCGAGCGGCTCAAGCCTCGCTTAGCCCTCGAGAGTCGGCCTAGGCCTCGCCCTCAACCACGTCCAATTGCATGAGGGCATGACCCATCGAGTAGTATGCTATGAAAGGGTGGCTTACCGTACCATTATATCGGGCATGCGATCAACAAGAGGTGCTCGATCAACATGGCAAACAACGGATCGGTCCTTAACCAACACAAAGTAGACTACAACATTTGAGTCTCCACACCCAAATGATCCAACCCTCTCGCTTGGGTCTCAAGTTTTCCATTTCAAAGCATAATTATAACCAATTGCAACCCATTAGAGTGAAGTAATTAATCTCAAGTGATGGAGCCATCCACCACTTGGCCCATACCCGACATCTAAGCAAACTAAGCATGGACACATTATAATTACCCATACACTAGCTCCAAGGAAGATGTTCAACAATTAACAATGAGTGTATGTGCAACAATTAGGTTCTAATACCCTTCCCACATTTCAATTCCTAATGCATAACCTAACCATCCAATAAGCAAATTATTCGCTAAAATACAATTATGAATAAGGTTGAATATGCTTAGGTGCTTTCCTTGAGCTTCTGTGGGATTCTTAAAAATAGCTGGCTCTTCGGTACCCCCCTCGGTCACAGCCGCGTCACCCTCTGCGTGTTTGGTCTCTACACGATTACAATGCATATGAAATGAGATGCATGCAATGCATATGAAAATGAAAAAACTAAAATGCAATCCCCAAGACAGCCCCAAAAGTGCAAACATTCAGAAAACGGAATTTAAAGCCCTCAACTAAACTCTAAACTTCAGCCCCAAAGTTTGAATTTTAGAAAAACCGGTTTCAGGACAGACATCGACACAAATGGCCATAACTTTCTAACAACTAAGCCAAATTGAGTAAACTTAGACTCGAAATGACCACAAGACATAGAACTGCAACTTAGCTTTGGCCAATCATCCAGAATCTGTCTAGAGAATTCCCAGTTCGGCCAGGAACAGAGAGCAGTTTCAGTGTTCAGAAATTTCAGAGTTTCAGAACAGCATGCACCAATTTCATCATAAAAATTGCTATACTTCATGGAATTGAGTAAAGGATAACATTTTTACAACCTAAACTAAATTTCCTACAACTTCTCAGGCAAAATTAATTTCTAATTCGGCCTAGAAATAATTTAAATTCGCAGCCCAAGTTTCAGTTCCACATTTTCAGCATTTTCAGAGCAGCACGCACTAAAATCGACATAACTTTCAGCTGGATTAACGAAATTGAGTGATTCCAGTTGGAAATGAAAGATAATTTCATTACCCACAACTTTCTCTATAGCTAGCCTAACAGGAGATGCTCGGAACTTGCTCAAATCAACCCGAAATAGTAGCTATGAAATCTGCTCAAAAATTCAGACTTTGCTCCAAACCCTAGATTGGTTATTCCCCATCCAAATCCCAAATATCTTCTCACCTAAGCCCCCAAAACCACCATTGCTGCCCCCAAAACCAGAAAACAACAAACCCTAAACCCTAGAGAGCCTTACCTCATGGAAGTGGAGGAGGAGGAGGGAGCTGCTGCTTGTGGGGGAGAGGGAGGCGCCCAGGGAGGAGCTGAGGGAGGTGCTGGGGAGGAGCACCAGGAGGGCCTGCAGGAGGAGTGCGCCACCTTGGGGAAGTGCTGGAGGGAGGCTACTTGGGGAAGGAGTGAGTGCTTTCGGTTTTGCTAGGGGAAAGAATGAGGTGCGGCTGGGAGGAGCTGGATTCGGTTTGGGGCTGTAGGGAGGAGGCTGCTTGGGGAGAAAACTCAGGAAAAATGATGTGCTGCATTGGTTTGGCTGCCCCCAAGTTCTTTTGTGTGTTGAGCCCCCTTTGACCCCACTAGAAGAATGGCTAAGTCCCCAGAATTTCAGCATAGGATTCAATTTTGTTGATATGATTTAAATTAGTATTTGAAGTTGGATTGGGCTCAAAACTCAACCATTGTATAGAGAAAAGTTTCTAGTTTGCGATTTGCTAACCCGCACATTCTAGATCCTTATAGTTCTCAAGTTACAAGGCTCCAAACTTTAATGGAAACCATATTCGCACCCTGAAATTTCTAGCTCTTAAATTTTGCTAAGTTTGGAATTTCTTAAATGGTAATTTGTGATAGACTCTGAAATTAGCAGCGGATCTCAAATGCGGCCAAACACTTGGTTGGCGCTAATGTTAGCCGCACGAGCCAAATTTGAATTTGGGGCCATGACAATTACTTTGTGCACGAAGAAAAGGGGGGCTCTCTCAAGATTTTGTGCAGCCAGGGCGAACCGTCCAAGGCCTCCGACGCATAGGAGCCCTGGCTCGTATAGTATAAACATACGACCTTTGACTCATAAGGCAGCCCAGTATATCGGCCCAAGCAAGAAGAATTGGCATTTTAGTGGATCGTCTAGGAACGGAGTTACTACTTTGTTAGGCTTATTAATAATATTAAAGGAATTGCTATATGACGCTTGAGTGTTTTTTAATTGAGTGCCCAATTCTTTTTATATATAGTACTCAAATAGAAGAAGAGAAGGCTAAATTGATTCTATCAATTGGATCTAGATCTGAAGAGGGAATACTTATAATCAGTATATCACAGATCGAACAAAAGACAGTAATAAAAGTGTATTTGGTTTGTAGGATGAGATTGAATTGGATGGAATGATTTTGTACTATTTGGTTTTATTGTTTTAGAAGAATGGAATAGTTTAGTATCTATAGGAAATATTTTTTAGATTTATATCTCACTATTCAGGATAGAATAGTTAATATTTGGTGGAAACCCACCATTTGGTGGAAACCTGAAAACTCTCCTCCCTGGCCATTAGATCTCTCTTGGATGGCTTGGATCCAACAAGGTGGAACCCCCCTCCTCACTTACGTACTTTTGCAGATAACCCCCTAAAAATATTACCCTAATCCCCTCTAATCCCTTCCCTCACGTGGCTGTTCATCGCACGATCTCTCTCTGGCAACTCCTCTCCTGGCGATCTCCTGGCGACGGCGCCGGCACCTCTGCTCCCTGGCGCTTCACGTCTCCTCTCCTGGCGATCTCCTGGCGACGCCTCGCCTCCTCTCCTAGCGACGCCAGCCAAGCACCTCTGCTCATTCAATGATCGCCAATACGCCTAATCCGTGACGCCTCCATCTCCAATCGGTGAGTGCAACGCTGTTATATATATGTACGTATTAGGTGCAACCGACATTCGTCGAGGAGAAAGGGACGGGGAGGAAGAAGATGGCGGATGAAATTCGGGGGAATTGAAGGGCGGCTGTCCGCACGCGCGTCCAATGGCGAGACGGCCGAGTTGTTTATGCCGGGCTCCTCTAAATTCTAAAAGATGGAGCGCTTGTCATTTGCTGCAGGAGTAAAAGGAAATAAATTTCAAAAGTTGCAGTTGTTACTGGCGATGATATGGGCGATGAAAGTACAATGCTTCCTGCATCAACGACCGTCAGACTGCGGGTTGCTGGCAATGATGGTGGCGCTGATCAATCCTCCGCACATAGCTCCTCCGTGCTCGCAATGGAAGTCCAAGGATGTTCGACAAAGCACTGCAAGTAGCAGATGGATCGTGCACTCCAAAAAAATGTGAACGACCATTCTGTGTAAGTGCAAATCAAATTGAAATGAAATGTTTACAATGTTATTGGCTTTAATAATTGACGATGATAGTCATGATTTCAATGCAGGGGATAACGTGTACACCGAAGTTGCCTGATCATGTTAAACCAATTGTTGGCATGGTGTTTCCAGATTTGATAGCGGTTGAGAAGTTCTACAAGGATTATGCTCATCTCGCTGGTTTTTCAGTTCGCATTGGACAGCACAAAAAAGTGGATGGTGAGGTCATGTGGAAGCGGTACTATTGCTCAAAAGAAGGCTTCCGTGATGGTAGTACAAATAGTGGGAATAAAATGGACGGAGCTCCCAAATTGGATATGGAGAAGAAAAGAAAATATGATCAGAAACTCACCAGGTGTGGATGTGAGGCCATGCTTACGGTCAAGCGAACAAAAGAAAATACATATAGAGTTGAGTATTTTCAGCCTATACATTCGCATGTTCTTGTCTCACCTAGCAAAAAGCATTTGATACGATCAAATAGGCAAGTAAGTGAGAAGGCTAAGATGATATTGTTTGACTGTCATAAGGCTAGCATTGGCACTTCTTTGGCATATAGATATCTACGTATTAGTGATGGCGGATTTCAGAATGTGGGATGCACACGAAGGGACTTTCAAAACTACCATGCTAGCTTGAGAAATAGTATCAACTCATCCGATGCACAACTTTTTGTTGACACCCTTGCTAGAAAGAACTCTATCAATTCAGGATTTTATTTTGATTATGTTGTTGATGACAAGGGAAGATTGGTCCATGTCTTTTGGGCAGATGTTACATGCAGAAAGAATTATGCACATTTTGGAGATTTGGTATCATTTGATGCAACATACAATACCAATCAGTACAACATGATTTTTACACCATTCACTGGAGTGAATCACCATGGTGCATGTGTTCTGTTCGGGGCTGCATTAATTGCTAATGAGAAAATAGAAACCTACACATGGTTGTTTAGTACATTCTTGAAAGCAATGGGAGGGACTGCACCTAGGCTTATCATCACAGATGAAGATCCTAGCATGAAGGTGGCAATTGTGAATGTATTTCCAGCAAGCAAGCATAGACTATGTATGTGGCACATATTGAAGAAGGTACCAGAAAAAGTAGGTCCCCAAGTGAGGGAAAATCCAGCATTTTACAAGCGTTTGAATTCTTGTGTGTATTCCTCAGAGACTTGTGAGGAATTTGAGTCTGAGTGGGCTTCAATTATTGTTGATTTCAACTTGGAAGGTAATGAATGGTTGTCTAATCGGTACCGCATTCGTGATTCTTGGATACCAGCTTATTTCAGAGATATATTCTTAGGAGGGATTCTTAGAACGACCTCAAGATCGAAAAGTACGAATTCCTTTTTCAATCATTTCATTGGTTACAAGCATGCTTTAGTTGAATTTTGGATTCGGTTTGACACAGCAGTAGAAGAGCAAAGAGAGAAAGAATTGAAGGATGACAATGATAGCCTCCATACATTGCCTCTATTGAAGACAGGGTGGCTCATAGAGAAGCATAGCAGTGAGATTTTCACATATGCTAAATTCCTAGAATTTCAGAAGCAAGTCCTTCATAGTAGGGACCATTGTGTGGTTGATTCTATAAATAAAGAGGGCAATTTAAAAACTTGCCACATAGCTGATGATACTTCTAAGATGAGAGAAGTTCGTTTAGACACTATCACGATGATTGGCACATGCTCTTGCATGCTTTTTGAAACACATGGTATTCCTTGCTGCCATATTATACATGTATTACGAGGTGCAAAGTTGAATGAGCTGCCTAGTCACTACATATTGCAAAGGTGGAGCAAAACTTGCAAAAGAGAAACTATATTTGATGAAGATGGATATGTGTTAGAAGAAAATGAGAATTCCTCAATGGAATTAGAGACTAAAAAAGTGTGTTCTGAAATGCGCAAGAACTTGGAAGACATCATCGGACAAGCTGGAAATTCCATGGATAACCTGTTGAATGTGAAAAGTAAATTTGATAAGTTTGTAGCTGAAGTGAAAGGTGAACTTCCTAGTAAGCAACAAAGTACAATTGAAGAGATGGAAGGGTTCATCGGTAGCCAGGTTCCAACCCATATCGATATATTGCCACCGACCGATGTCCACACAAAGGGTCGAGCCAAGAGAATTAAAGGGCACTCAGATAAGGGGGTGAGGAAGCCAAAGAAGAATGAGAGGGTCGCACGCTTGTGCAAGTCATGCAACGAGTTGGTGTTTCATGACAAGCGCAATTGCCCTAAAAGGGTTACATAATTTTCTGTTGAATTGTATTCATACTCGTCAGGCTAAATTTACATCACAGGATAGCAGTTTGTCAGGAATGCCAAAAATGCCAAATTCAGCCTCAAAAGGTAATATTTTGTTGGTTTGTGGCATCATTAAGTTAGACAATATGACAAAAATTTCTTGTTAATCAAGCATTATATTCTGATCTGAACTGTTTTTATTGATGCAATTGTTCAAAGCGTTTAGTGCTTATTCCATTGTTTCTACCTTCATCAGCTTTGCGTTGAGGGTTGAAGGCTTCCTGTACAAGTACAGGAAGGGTGAGGAAGTGAGGATTGTCTGCATGTGCCAGGAAGGGTGAGGAAGTGAGTTCGTGAAGCATGCTGGAGGTGGCGAATTGTCAGATTGCCTTTAGCTTAGCTTCAGAGTAGAATCTCATTGTCAGATTGCCTTTATGTTACAATGCTTATTGTTCCAAGGAAATGGTGGCAAATTGCTCTCTTAACATCGAAATGATAACATGTTTGTTGATTGTTCTGAGCATAACTTGTTCCTGCACTTCTTTCTACTTTGCAAATAGATGTCCCAGAAAATCATACTTGGGCAAATTTCTCGCAGCTCCCAGCCACCAGTAATAGAACATCGTTTTTGAGTTGCAATTTGCAACTTCTAGTTGTTGGTATATGCCCAGGACAGACACTACTCAGTTTTTTGGCTACTGTACAGGAAACAAAAACGAACAGAGTAGGGCAAGAACGATACAGGAATAGGGGTTTTTTGAAGGATGAAGGTGTTCTCGTGAATCTGGCATTGATAAATATTGGGCTCACTTTCCTGAGAAAACGAGGATTCAAGGCAATGCAAACTCCCTTTTTCATGAGAAAGGAAACTATGGCAAAATGTGCCCAGTTTATTAATTTGTGGGTTGTTTGATATTTGTCTGATCATGTATTTGCACACTGATATCATATATGGTGCCTTGCAATCACTGGATATAGTTTGGTGTGTTATTTATTTAAGCAATCTGTCAATACTTGAAGATGGCCTGAAAATCATCCATGTAAATGCTTCAGGCTTCAGGCTCATCTGTTTGGTGTGTTTGATATTTATTTAAGCAATCTGTCAATCATCCATGTAAATGCTTCAGGATTATCTGTCAATTATAGCTCTTGTCTGAAAATCTGCTTCAGGCTTATATGTTCTTCTTTCTACATATCAGGCTTATCAGTTTCTTCTTTCTTTCTTGTCTGAAAATCTTTCTTCAGGCTTATCAGTTTGAGACCATTGGCAGTATTTAGTTGTCCTATATGTTCTTCTTTCTTGTCTGAAATCTTTCTTCAGGCTTATCAGTTTGAGACCATTGGCAGTATCCAATGAAGGCATCAACAGAAATTTTCTTGCTATATTCTTCTTTCTACATATATGACAACTAAATTCCTCATTGTTCAAATACATAGCACATCATTTACTAGTCTGTGCAGAAGACAACACATTGATTTATCCTACTGCATATATGTGTCTGAATGCATCCTGAGCTACATAACATACAGCATTTTAAGACAATAACCATACAGCATGCTTCATATCAACAGCATATATGTTGTTAAAAACATTCATTTACAAGAACCTGTACATTTACAAGAACCTCATTCATTTGCCAAAGCTAGGATGAACATCATCAATCTCAGAAGAACCTGTATACACTCTTACAAGAGCTGTACATTTACATGGATCTCAGAAGCTCATTCATTTACAAAAACCTGTACATTTACAAGAACCTCATTCATTTGCCAAAGCTACGATGAACTTCATCAATCTCAGAAGCTCCCAGTTCTTGAAACCAATTCAATCAAAATTGGCCAGCGATGACGACGCCGGTGGAGCTCTTGGCCGGGCTGAGCGTCGACCTAGCCGAAAACCCCCTCCCCGAGCACCATCTCCGGCTTGAACCCCCACATCCCTCAGCCTCGGCGCATCAAGGACCCACCCGCCGCTGGCTGAGGCAGAGGGAGGGCCTGGCGTCAGCGGCGTGGGATGTTCTGGCGTCGGCGGCGTGGGAGGGCCTGGCGTCGGTGGCGTCTTGCGCGGCGGCGGGAGGGCTCAAGCGTCGGCGTCTGGCAGGCGTGTGGGAGGGCTTAGCGGCATGCGGCGAGGATCCGGATTGTCGGCGGCGACGACGGAGGAGGCGCTGGGCGGTCGCTGGACAGAGCAGAGGTGCCGGCGCTGGGCGTCGCCAGGAGAGGGAGGCGCTGGGCGTCGCCAGGAGATCGCCAGGAGAGGAGACGTGAAGCGCCAAGGAGCAGAGGTGCCGGCGCCGTCGCCAGGAGATCGCCAAGAGAGGAGTCGCCAGAGAGAGATCGTGAGATGAACAGCCACGTGAGGGAAGGGATTAGAGGGGATTAGGGTAATATTTTTAGGGGGTTATTTGCAAAAGTACGTAAGTGAGGAGGGGGGTTCCACCTTGTTGGATCCAAGCCATCCAAGAGAGATCTAATGGCCAGGGAGGAGAGTTTTCAGGTTTCCACCAAATATTTTCCCCTATTTAAACAACCAAATATATAGATCATTTTTTCATGAACCATCTCATACATTTATCATTTATACAAGAAACCAAACACACCCTAAAACACTCTTGAAGAAGTAATAATTGAGCGATGGCGAGAAGCTGAAGGCACCTCATTTCATTGTTGTCCTTGTACATGACTAATAATGCTGAAATTTTTCCCCTCTCGCTCCAATTTCCAACTTAGCATCAATAACAAACTCTAACGAACCATTCAATAAATTGGTTCACCTAAAATGGAAAGGCTAAAGGGAGGAGAATCAGGCAAAAACCAGCGGTTTCTAGTCTCCAAAGTTGTCCAGCTCGACCAATAATTGGAACAAGATCTTGTGCAGAACTCGTACTGTTTCGGATACACGTTAAATTAATCATTCCTATGCAGACAAGCAGTCCTACCAATGGTGGAGCCGTGGAGGCATCCTACTACTGCGAGCATGCCTGGTCCAAGGTGCTGCAATCGCCGGTCTTAGGTGAACATTCCTCTGCGGTATAGTCGGACAGCCGGGCCGGGGTCCAGTGCGGCAGGCCGGGGCTGAAGTGGCTTGACACGACGCGCGAGTCGAGTAGCTCAATGATGGGCGGGAAGGTCACGCACCGGGGCACCTTGTACTGATTGATGGACGCGCCGCGGGAGATGGCGTAGTCCATCAGCTCCTCGAAGGTGCCGGACCGGACGACGCGGATCTCGAGCGGCCCGATCGAGCCGTCCGCCACCCGGCTCTGCCTGTACACCGTGTTCAGGGCCTCCTCCATCTCGAGGCAGCACATGTCGAGCGTCTCCTTGTCCACCGCGGCGCCGGCGCCGGCGCCGGGCCCCTTGGTCAGTAGCTCCCAGTAGATGACGTAGTGCCCCGGGATGCGCTTGGTGCACGCGTGGCTGGTGTACTCCACCACGGACGCGCCGTGCGGGCGGAGCAGCGCGGAGGAGCGCTCCACCGCGCGCTGCAGCTCGGCCTCGTCGGTCTTGTCGGACTCGATGGACAGCAGCACGTTCTTGCGGCGCACGAACCGGAACTGTGGCGCGGCGTTGTGGAAACCGGTCACGCGGAGGACGTCACCGACGCGGTACCGGTTCAGCCCGGCGTAGGTGGTGATCACCAGCTCATACTCGCGCCCGACCTCCACGCGCGCGAGGTCCACGAGCTGGCTCGCGCCGCCGGAGGCCGCGCCGGTCTCGTCCACGGGGAGGAACTCGAAGTAGCCCATGTTGGGCATGATGGTGTAGGACACCTCCGATGGGTCGCACATCGGGCGGAGGTTGAGGCCGAAGTAGCACTCGGAGGATGCATACATGGTGCACGCCATCGGCAGGCCGCCGCTGTAATACTGGAGGGTCGGGATGTACTGCGCCATCGCGCCGGTGACTATGACGTCCAGGTACTTGGTGTTTGGCCAAATGCGCGTGATGATGCCGCCCCAGTCGTCCTTGGAGCACTCGGAGCGGACGAACCGGGCGAGCTCGGGGTCCGGCCGGAGGATGTCGGCTATCGCCTCGCGCACCGACGGATCGGTGACTCGTGGGGTGAGATCGCCGGCCTCAATGTCGGCGGCGAGCTGCTCCCAGTTGAGCCGGAGGAAGCGGATGGCCCGGAGGAGGCCGGAGGCGAACACGGCGCCGAGGCGCAGCACGTCGTGGCGCTGGCACAGGCCGCACACCATCTGCGCGTACATGCTCTGGAACGCGTCCGCGCAGAGGATGGCCGCCGTCGGGCTCGTGTAGTTATGGTAGGGGTCGTACGGCCGGTTCTTGAAAAGATCGCTCTTGTAGTAGCTCGTCAGGACGGGCCGCGCCGTCAGGCCGCCCGGCGTCTTCGTCTCCGACTTCACGAAGAGGAAGTAGAGCCCCTTCCCCTTGTCAAGCCCAGGTACATACCTACACAAAGCATTGAACGCGCCGTGGCCATTAATTACTAACTGTACTTTTATGTGTGTCTTGTCGAAATTAGAGAGTGCCAATGAGTGGTGGTAAACTTACAGGTTCATGACTGGCATGAGGAGGCTGTAGAGCAGCTGGCGGCGGTCAAGCTCATCCTTGATGGTGGGCATCAGCTTGCGCTCGCCGGCCGACGTGCCGGAGCTGGTGAGGAACTCGGAGACAGGGTGCACGGATAGGATGGGCGAGCGGTCTCCATTGGCAATGCGTTGGATGTACGGCTGCAGATCGTCGTACGACACCACCGGCACCTTGGCCCGGAAGGTAGCGCGATCGGTGGCGCCGTCGAGATCGCAATCCTTAAGGTACTCCGTGTCGGCATTCCCGTCGAGGATCTCAGCCAGGACGCGCTCCTGCACGGAGTCTACATTGGAGGTCATCTCCTCAATAAACCGGAGCTTCTCGGCGTCCTTCTCTTTCACCGCCGCCGCCAGGGACGAGGCCGGGCTCCGGCGAGCCCAGCCAATGGCTGTTGACACATCAGTCATCACCGTCATTGGTTCAACCCAAGCACTAACAGCGAATGCTAGCTTAGATGGCGCTAGTAGCTAAAGAAGGCGTGTTAGGGACTGTGGGACAAGAAATGTTTTGTGTTGGTGGTGTATGCCTGCAGGGTCGGAATGGCTTCCAACGGCGAGGTATTTATAGGGTAGGCGAGCTGGTCGCGGGCGAGGAGAAGAGTGAGACGGGAAGAACACGGGGTGACGTCAAAGGTTGTTGGTCCACGGTGCGGCGGCGGCGGTGCCGGTGTGCCGTCTGGAGGTGTACAACCGCCCGGCACTGTGCGGCCGGCCGGACAGGCAGGTTGGACTGGACAGGTCAGCCACAGAAGACGTAGCCACTGCCCGCTGGACCCGGCCGAGTGTTGAGCATTTCACCACGCGGTAGCTTGACGGATGCGTGGGCGGCGCAAATCTTCTACAACGTGGCATTGAGTTGGTGTAAGACTAATATCCTGTTTTTTTTTCCCTTGTAGATTCTATATTATGGTTCTAAAAGCTGAATAAAAAATAAATAGCTTAATTCAATAAATTGATTTTTATAATCCAGTCCACTCATATACACTAGAATCTACAGTTCATTTCATATGTGCTTCTATAGATTCTGATAAATATAAATATGATAATGCTACTGAAAGTTTCAAGCCAAATGACATCCTAGAATCTAAAATCAATAATCATCTTCTTCACAGCTACAATACAGAATAAGCTTTTAAATAATCCACAATAAAAACAAACGGATGCTAAACCATATATGCTCAAGTAACAAATTTGTTATGCGTTGTTGTCAGCAAAGAAATCAGAGAGAGAGAGAGAGACGAAGCGAGCACGGCAGAAATGCTAGCTAAATTTGGGATAGCTTCACTCCTTGGATTGGGAAAGGCGATACTAAACTGCCTAACAAGCCAGAGTATTGTTTAATAGAAAAAACTTAATTAACTGCAATATACACCTCCGTATTACTCTCTCCGCTCCTAAATAATAATCACTCTATAATTTTTTTGTGATTTTTTACTATTTTTTCTTATATATCTCTCCCTTTTAACTGTTTTCAATATTATTTACTACGATGCACTACAATAAGAGACACTATCAAAAGATATAATAAAGAGAGATAATACAGTCTTTTATAAATATGACTTGATGAAAGTAAGAAACATATAATAAAATATACTCATTAATGGAGAGAGTAGTCTGTTAAAACTCCACCGACTAGACTTATGACCCCTTGATGCGATATTATACAAGGAGAGACCTCTCGCTTAATGGAGGACTCTAGCGAGGACTTAGCAACACTACTAACGAGCCGAGCTCGAGCGAGCCTGGCCTCTCAAACTTGAACTCGGTAAAAGCTCGAACGAGTCTAAGTTGAGGTTTCAACCTAGATCTGGACTCAAGTTTAGTTTGGCTAAAGCTTGAGTAGGCTCGAACTTGGCTCGAGTAAGCTCGATAACAATAAAAAATTCAACATGCACTAGTTTTCAACAATAAGAAAATCTTAAGTTTGAGCTCAGTAAGAGTTAATATACAATAATATTTAATGAATGATATGTAAATTTACCGAGGCCCACGAGTTATTCAAGATCGAGTCGTTGAAGCTCGTGAGCTTAGGATCAAACATGAGCTCAGCTTGTTTGATGCTCGAATCGAGTCTAGAGAGAGTCTAACTAAAGCAATTTGTGAGCCTCGAGTTTTTCTTTACAACCCTAGGTCTCAACAAGCATTGGAATTACCAAAAAAAAAAATCTATAGATCATAGAGGCATAGCATGTTCTCTTTCTGAAGTTGGTTTCCTGTACGAGAAAGAGAGTGAGAGAGAAACAGTTTTTTTGGTTGATTCTTTAAGAGCAAGTTCAGATTTCTTGAGTGAAGATGCTATCACTGTAGATTTTTTTTTTTTTTGAATTTTTGATCTGAGGGCTATATATTGTCGGAAAAAGGACTTATCTTACGCGCCTAAGGAGAAAGCGAGAGGATATAATGCGCTTAATCAAACTTGCCGTTTATCCCGTAATTTATGACTCGATTAATAGGGCACGTGGCATAGTCTGATTGAACTTACATATAATATATGCAGGGAGCCCTGTAGAGTAGTCGGCCTCCAAACGTCCCTTGCGTGCACCCAAAGATCGCGACAGCTGTATTATGTTTTCAACTCATTAGCCATCTATGGCACAGTAATGGTTAGAACGTGTACAATAAAATTACCCTTGTTTACTATTAGTGTACACATGTCCCTTGCGTGCACGCAGAGATCGCAACGGCTGCGTCATGTTCTAAACTCATTAGCTGTCTATGGCACAACAACGGTTAAGACGTGTACAATAAAATTACATTTGTTTACTATTAGTGTACACATGTCCCTTGCACGCACGCAGAGATCGCGACGGCTGCGCCATGTTCTTAACTCATTAGTCGTCTATGGCACAGCAACGATTAGGACGTGTACAATAAAATTACCTTTGTTTACTTTTAGTGTACACATATCAGATTTATTCTACGTAGAAGAGTGAGAAAAAAAAGAGAGATAAGAAAACAACTCTTATTTAGTAGCCAACATCGCACGTAAAAAACAAAAGCTATTGCGGTTAAAAGCATTTATTACAAATGGCATACGTTTAACGATATTATTGAAGTTAGTGTTTTGCTAATAACCATAAAGATGAAATTATTATTGAATATCTAAATTAAATGATTTAGTGTTTCTCTAAAGATAACATTTAGAGATAGTTATTATACAAACTATCTTTATTGCTTCCTCTAAATGATATAGGCCCCTTCATTTCAGTTTCTGCATAGCTTCTGCTAAAAAAAGTAGATTGTATACCGAATAGGAGGATTCTAGATAGCTTCTCTCATAATCAGAAATTACCCTTTACATAGAATCAGAATCCGATTAAAACTTGATTCTCGCTGACATGATCCGAAATATAGAAGTCACCGCTAGTCCGACCCGATACTCTTACAATTAAAAATGATTTTTCTTATAATTCTAAATCTATAATATAGAAGCTAAAACAAATGGGACTATAGATGTCAGACAGAGTATGTTATTAGCTTTGTTATTGTAGTCGATACCACTAACCTCTTTTTGGGCGAGGATATGCGAGTACTATTAACTTGGCGAGGTGCATTGAATCGTTGTGGTTGGGGAAGTTAGCTAGCAACTGAGACTAGGATTTATTTATTTATTTAGACTAAAAGTTCACCTCAGGTTACGGCTGGCGGCCACGTGGAGCGATCGCAAGTTGTAGCATGCTCAACATCAACGCGAGGCCGGAGGCCGAATCGGTCGCCGGGAATTGGCTGCTATTCATGTTCCAAATTTGGGTTTCGGATCACTTCCTAGAGCGCGACCGAAATTCAAAATTATAATGAGGTTTTGAAATTTCGATTAAAATTTAGACAAAATTCATAAAATAAATTTGAAATTTGGTAAATTTGGAAACGAAATTTCTAAAATTTTGGTCGAAATGACCAATATTTCAGCCATTTTCAATCGCTGTAAAATAGCCTCCTAAAGTTAATTTTTTTTAAAAATAAGGCCATATCATAAAGTTAAGATGGCTGAGTTAGTCTAAATGGCTAGGTTAATTCGAGAGGTTGTGGGTACATATTACTTTTTTTTTACTTGCTGCTTGCTATCCCTACTGTATAAAAAATGTCACCGAGCTGGACTTAACTTCCGTTATGAATTAGTAAGCTTTTATATATAATTTATATATGTATAAATTTTCACATGTATTGGCGCCAAATCCAATCAAAAAAAATAAAAAATGGTCCAAAAAATAAAATCAGTTAAAATTTGCTGAAATTACTATAGTAATTTGAATTTTTTATTCTTTCGAGATTTAGAATCTTATTTTAGGCAAGATTTCTAAAATTTCTTTAGGATTTTAAACCTTACCCTCTCCTTGCCACTGACAAAAGGAAAATTACGAGCCTGCTAAGCGTTCAGGATCCGCCTGAGATCCAGCTCATGTTAAAGGAAAGTTTAAATCACCGACTTGCTCATAAATTTTAGACTCTATTTGGCAAAGCTCCAAGTCTCAGCTGCATCTCAGATCTAGTTTATATCTTTAGTCTAAAATGTAAACAAAATGACTCTTAAACACTCTTAATGTATGCTTCAGCTCCATAAATTTCTGAAGCTAAAAATATCTATTCCATCAACTTCACAATTTTTATGAGCTGAAGCTGTACCTTATTTTCAACATGCGGGATCTCCTCGCGTTTTTTTTTTTTTGTTTTTGTTTTTGTTGATACCGGCGGCTCGTGTGCGCAGGTGGTTTTGACGTGCGAGGCAGCGGCTTCGTTCGCGTGTAATACACCACCACGCGCGCGGGTGGCGACTGGCGAGACGCGCGGATGTGTAAGTTGGTTGCGCGGCCGCGTCCCCGCGCGCGCGCGCGCAACCGAGTACACCAACCACCACACGGACAGGCGACGCGAGTATAGCTAGGCGACGCGTCGGGCGTGAAAATCCGCACCTGTTTTTGACCGCGCCGCTGAAAAAAGAAGAGCTTGCCGGGCCAGCATGGCTAGCGAGCCTGGTTGTAAGGTGGTATTTGTTTAAGTTTAAATTTTTGGGAATCGCTAAGTTGTATTTGAGTGTTTTTTTATTTGAGGATATTTATTTTTTTTGTTTATTAGATATTGTTTTGTGATTCACGTCGTGTTTTATCATTTTGACTTTGTGATCCACGCTTTTGCTTAGTGTGTTCTTTATAGTTTGTTTCATTCCTCTATTTTTTACAAATTGTCACGTTACTTTTTACATAATTTAATTTGTGTAAAACTAGTGTATAATTGATATAAAATACCATGTAGAGAAAAATAATATTTTTTACAAATTATCACATCATTTCTATATAATTTAATTTATGTAAAACTAGTATATAATTGATGTAAAGGAATTACTAAGTGTGACTCGAGTGTTTTTTTTGTGAGTACTCTTTTTTTGTTTTGTGTATGGAGTACTTAAATGTGAGGATAGGAGGCAAATTGATTCTATCAATTGGATCGAAATTTGAAGGCTCAAAATTTAAGTGCTTTTTGAAAAAAAAAACACTCAGGTGCTTTTTTTACTTATAATTTGAAATCAGTCTTTTAACTTCAATAGTTTAAAGCGTGCTGGTGGCAGGGCCTGTGGCGGCAAGTACAGCGAAGCTGGAATTTTGCTCGACAGGAAGATCGACGGGCGCAAAGTTAGGCTTCTGTCACGTGAACCAGAAGATAATAACATTTGTAGAGACTTGTTGTCCACGCACGGCCGTCCTAGAATTTCTCGGGGGAGACTCTCGTGATCATAACTAGAGGTGGGCGTCGTGTCGGGCGGGCTGGTCCGGCACGGGCTCATCATGTTTCGGGCTTAAATCGTGTCGGGCCGTGACGGTCCATCGTGCTTTCGCCGTCTTGCCGGTCGGTCGGCCTAGCTTCGCCTTCGAGCGAGCCCAGCACGCCCATTTATGCCGTGCTGCCTTCGTGTTGACCAGTCCGCCCATTTATACTATTACTATAAGAGAAAATGATCACGAGTTGATTTCTTTTTATTTATTTAGGATTTTTTTTTCCCATTAAACAAAATTCTATTTTGTTTATTCTTCTTGATTTCCTTGATTCAGCTTGTTCTTCTAGTCACATGCATGCAGCTATGCATTTACTCCTTGATTTGCTCATCCACACGTACAACACAGGTGCGTGCTGTTTGAGGTTGCAGAAGCACGCCCGTCGCCCGGCTGGCCGCCGCCCATCGTGTTCGGCAGGGCCAGACGGCCGGACAACCGTCAGTGCGTCCGGTCCGCCCGCTTAAACAAGACTGCGTGCGGGCGGGTCTCGTCTTGGTCGGGCGTGCCTCGTGCCGGCCCAAAAAAGCCCGGTCCAATGCCCACCTCTAATCATGACAGTCAATTTGGTTGGGCTCTGTAAACTGTAAAGTGTGAACTCTGAAGACCATGACTTGTGTTTTGCTTGGTTTTAGCTTCTGCTGCTATATATCTTGGAGTTTGGTCTTGGTGTAAAGTTGTTAGTTTTTTTTTTCTTTTTTACAAGTGGGATCAGTGTAAAAAAAAATGTTATCCACACGCATCAGCAACGAAGCCTCGGTTGCGGTCTTGTGGATACGATTCGGTTCACACGTTTTGAACTTCTAATCAGTACCAGCTGCTTTCTTATTGTGCATGTGAAAAATATTTGGAACATATATAGTCGGAAAAGGATGAAGATGGAACAAGGAATATGGACTCTGCAGACTGCAGCGTCATATATAGCTATCTTTCTAGTACTTTTACGCTACTTTCACTTTTCCAAGGAATATATATTTGCTAGTAGATGTTTGTCGTCCAGCATCCTAGATAGATAAAAGTCCACACCGAAAGTTGTTCTTGGTAATTCACTTCCATGCAAATCGAGTTCCAGCACAATTTTTCTTCCATGTCTAAAAGTCATCTCATATCTTTCGCATCTATCTATTACAATATTAAAGTAGTGGCAAAAAAAGTCACCACGTTCGCTCTCAAGGATAGAAATTCTCACATTAATCAGAGAAAAAAAAGATCTACACCGTTGACATGATGGGTCTAGATAATAACAGCTAGATTAAAAGAAAGAGTTTGTGTCATGTACAATACAAGAGTTTGTATCGTGTACAATACAAAAATAACTGAAATTTAAAATAAAAATAAAATAAAATCAGAAATAATGTCCAAAGATTAAGTAATAATTGAAGAGAAATAGAAAATGGTTATATGATAGAGTATTGCATTAAAAGAGTAGCGTTAGGAGGATCGATAAAAAAATTAGGTTTGGTATTGACGGTTGAAGCGAAAAGGTTGTGGGGCAAGTAATAAGAGATATAAAATATATGGTTTTATGGACGACCAATGTGTGAGGAAGATACGTTCAAATTAAGTCACCCATGATGTATCAAGATATACGTGAGCAATGTACTATAATGCCATATAAAATAATCAACGACACTTGAGATTAAATAGAAGTACATGTGTTGCATACATTTTGAAAAAAAGAGTTAATAGTGGAGAAATAACAGGGTATATAGTTATATGATCTATGCAAGATGAAGAGTTGCTACGCTTCTAAGTTTGTTTGTTTTTGTTGTAGATTCTGGATTTTGGCCCTAAAACTGAATAAAAAAACAAACAATCTAATTCTAAGAATCAATTCTCATAATCTAGCCCACCTATATACACTAGAATCCACACCATTTCATATGTGCTTCATGGATTCTCGAGAAATACAAATATGAGATACTACTAAAATTTTCAAGTAATTACCAACTAAATACCATTTCAAAATCCAAAACCAGCTTCTCTATAGCCATAATCCAAAATCAGCTTTTGGAGAATCCACAGCAAAAACAAAAAGGCCCTAACAACTCCCCAACAACTTATTATTCTAAATGATTTTCTTCCATTGAAGCTTTTACTTCAATTATGGCCCTGTTTGTTTTGGCTTTTTTACTGGTTTAAAAAAAAGCCAAAGCCGAAACAAACGACTGACTTTTAAGTTGGGCCTAAAAAAAGCCTAGTCTCCATATAACTATAAGCCAAAAATCAGGTGAGACGTGCTTTTTTGGATGAAATAACTCTTTACCACTAGAAGTCTCCAAAATTACCCACCACATACCATCATATATAAACTCAAGAATGCTTCTCCCATCTCATTTCTCCTCGTCTTCTCTCTCTCCCCTATGCGACATGCCTTCTCCCTTCGCTACTCTCGGTCTCTCTGTCAAGAACCTCCTCCTTCCTCCGCCATCCCAACCTCTTTCCTCCACCGACTCGGATCCGATGCGCGTGGGTTGAGTCGATGAACCCAATTTTAGAGCGGGGGAGGCTACAGGTCCGGCATGGCGCAGTGGAGCCGAATCGATCCGACAGTAGCGCGGCCGAGGCGGTCGGATCCCGTGGCGCGGGTGGGGCGGCGCACCCGAGGTGGAATGGCATGAGGCGGGTGGAGGTGGTCGGATTATGCGCGACAAGAGGCAACCGGATCCACCTCATCGAGCCCCTCCGTATATGTTTTTTATTTAGTTTGACGAGAGTTCGAAATTGTTATGCTATTTTAGTCTAATAAGAGTTTAAATTATCATGTAGTAAGAGTTTCAAGTTGATAAATAATTATGCTTAGAATGAAGTTTGATTTCAAGATTAATCTATGATTTTTTAATACAACATTCGGTGAAAAAAAAATGAAATATCTCAGATTAGATAAATTAGTATATAAGAAAAGTCTTTACAACCTTAAAGGGTATTTCAAACTTTCTATCAATAAACTACACCATCCAATCCATCAAAAAGCTATGATACAAAACAGCATATCTTGGCTTAAAAGTAAACGGCTTAAAAGCTAGTTAAATCAAAAGACTAACTTTAAACCAAAAGCCAAAAAGTCTAATCCGAAACAAACAGAACCTACATCTCTTAAGTTGAATTTTTCTTCAAGTTTCTATTGTCATTTCTAATATTTATGATTTCTTAAAAAACTAAATAGTCTACAAAATACATTAATATATTTTCAAGCATATAAATTATATCATTTGATACTACAAATTGTTAAAAAAAAATCTAGTCACATATATGCGCAGATCACCCTACTAGTTTTATGTAATCTTTGATGACGAATAAAAAAGAAAAATCGTGTCCAGTTTCTTTTTCTTTAGAAAGCCTGCAGGAAGACACATATTTCATTCGATCGAGGTTCCAGCACAATTTTTCTTCCATGTCTAAAAGTCATCTCATATCTTTCGCATCTATCTATTACAATATTAAAGTAGTGGCAAAAAAGTCACCACGCTTAAGCTCTCAAGGATAGAAATTCTCACATTAATCGAGAGAAAAAAAAGATCTACACCGTTGACATGATGGGTCTAGATAATAACAGCTAGATTAAAAGAAAGAGTTTGTGTCATGTACAATACAAGAGTTTGTATCGTGTACAATACAAAAATAACTGAAATTTAAAATAAAAATAAAATAAAATCAGAAATAATGTCCAGCATTAAGTAATAATTGAAGAGAAATAGAAAATGGTTATATGATAGAGTATTGCATTAAAAGAGTAGCAGTTAGGAGGGATCGATAAAAAAAATTAGGTTTGGTATTGACGGTTGAAGCAGAAAGGTTGTGGGGCAAGTAATAAGAGATATAAAATATATGGTTTTGCGGGACAGCCAGCGTGTGAGGAAGATACGTTCAAATTAAGTCACCCATGATGTATCAGTATATACGTGAGCAATGTACTATAATGCCATATAAAATAATCAACGTATTACTTGAGATTAAATAGAAGTACATGTGTTGCATACATTTTGAAAAAAAAGAGTTAATAGTGGAGAAATAACAGGGGTATATAGTTATATGATCTATGCAAGATGAAGAGTTGCTACGCTTCTAAGTTTGTTTGTTTTTGTTGTAGATTCTGGATTTTGGCCCTAAAACTGAATAAAAAAACAAACAATCTAATTCTAAGAATCAATTCTCATAATCTAGCCCACCTATATACACTAGAATCCACAGTCCATTTCATATGTGCTTCTGTGGATTCTGAGAAATACAAATATGAGATACTACTAAAATTTTCAAGTAATTACCAACTAAATACCATTTCAAAATCCAAAACCAGCTTCTCTATAGCCATAATCCAAAATCAGCTTTTGGAGAATCCACAGCAAAAACAAAAAGGCCCTAACAACTCCCCAACAACTTAATATTCTAAATGATTTTCTTCCATTGAAGCTTTTACTTCAATTATGGCCTGTTGTTTTGGCTTTTTTACGGTTTAAAAAAAAAGCCAAAACAAACGAGCGACTTTTAAGTTGGGCCTAAAAAAGCCTAGTCTCCATATAACTATAAGCCAAAAATCGGTGAGACGTGCTTTTTGGATGAAATAACTCTTTACCACTAGAAGTCTCCAAAATTACCCACCACATACCATCATATATAAACTCAAGAATGCTTCTCCCATCTCATTTCTCCTCGTCTTCTCTCTCTCCCCTATGCGACATGCCTTCTCCCTTCGCTACTCCGGTCTCTGCTGTCCGCAACCTCCTCCTTCCTCCGCCATCCCCAGCCTCTTTCCTCCTCCACCGACTCGGATCCGATGCAGCGTGGGTTGAGTCGACTGAACCCAATTTTAGAGCGGCGGGAGGCTACAGGGTCCGGGCATGGCGCAGGTGGAGCTGAACTGATCCGACCGTAGCGCGGCTGGAGGCGGTCGGATCCGGCGTGGCGCGGGTGGGGGCGGCCAGACCCGAGGGTGGAATGGCATGAGGCGGGTGGAGGTGGTCGGATTATGCGCGACAAGAGGCAACCGGATCCACCTCATCGAGCCCCTCCGTATATGTTTTTTATTTAGTTTGACGAGAGTTCGAAATTGTTATGCTATTTTAGTCTAATAAGAGTTTAAATTATCATGTAGTAAGAGTTTCAAGTTGATAAATAATTATGCTTAGAATGAAGTTTGATTTCAAGATTAATCTATGATTTTTTTAATACAACATTCGGTGAAAAAAAAATGAAATATCTGTATTAGATAAATTAGTATATAAGAAAAGTCTTTACAACCTTAAAGGGTATTTCAAACTTTCTATCAATAAACTACACCATCCAATCCATCAAAAAGCTATGATACAAAACAGCATATCTTGGCTTAAAAGTAAACGGCTTAAAAGCTAGTTAAATCAAAAGACTAACTTTAAACCAAAAGCCAAAAAGTCTAATCCGAAACAAACAGAACCTACATCTCTTAAGTTGAATTTTTCTTCAAGTTTCTATTGTCATTTCTAATATTTATGATTTCTTAAAAACTAAATAGTCTACAAAATACATTAATATATTTTCAAGCATATAAATTATATCATTTGATACTACAAATTGTTAAAAAAAAATCTAGTCACATATATGCGCAGATCACCCTACTAGTTTTATGTAATCTTTGATGACGAATAAAAAAGAAAAATCGTGTCCAGTTTCTTTTTCTTTAGAAAGCCTGCAGGGAAGACACATATTTCATTCGATCGAGCTCAGACGGAATCAGCTAATTCGATCGATCCATCCTTTCTGAAGATCGAGCAGGTACCTAGCACGCACGGCAGTACGCAGTATATATAGTCAACTGATGCAGCAGTACGCAGATGACAAAATGCTAATGCGGTCGAGGTATTTAATTCATAGCTATCCAATACACGTACGCTTGCTACAAACATTGCACTCGGCAGTCTTACGTTAGGAATCGCGTGTGACAACACTCCTCAAAGAAATTAACGACCGACCATGCATAGAGGTTCGCTGGACTGATCAACAAGTCTACGGTTAGTTGGCAGAGAGAGCATAACTAGCTACCACCATGAACAGAACCAGGGCCATGCAAAGTATATATACAAAGACAACGATACGCTCCCTACACTTTGTTGAATTTGACAATCGACGCCGTCGTTCAACTTAGCTACACACGCGCGACATGTGTCGTGCTAGTTAATCTGTGGAACACATCGTCGTTATCAAATAGCGAAAGACTGAAAGAAGTTACCTGGTTACTACATAGTAGTACGTACGTCCAAGTTTTGTCGGAGAATGGGATTGTGTGCAGCCAAAGTTAGGGAATATAGGCATCCGATTCTTGTGAAGATTTGTATTCATTGGTGCAGTGGCAGCTAAGCACGCGATCTCAAGGATATCCTGTTCTAGTGGAAGGTTATTTAGTCGCCAGTAATCCTTGTGCCGTACTGGATATATATATGAACCTACCGAAGCTGAAAGACTGAAAGACCAAAAGAATATTGCAAGTGTTCCTGTAATAACATGCATGCTCCATTCAAGAATTAATCACGCATGCATGTACCATGGGCGAAATGGACAGTTAAATCACCTTACATGTCTCACACCTAAATAGTATACGCACGCGGCAAAAACCTCCCTGGAAAGTTCTGCTTTCCACTGAATTCGTCGACACAACCTTTTTCTGTGTCATCTGTGCGATCCACGACAGGCCAGCCGGGCAGGATTTGGTGGTGAGCCGGGCCGGACTTAAATAGATCTCATGTTTCGATTCGATTGGTTGAATTGGACACACCGCGTCTATTTGGTTTGCGGTCTAACATTGCCACGTCTAACCTTAGATATGGTATAGCTTTTTAGACCGGTGTTTGACTTGTTGTCGTAATTGTGACTTATTACACTTTCATAACCCTATGACTCACACGCTATAGACTTAATTTTTTGTCTAAGTTTACCATACTTATATGATGTTAAATTTTGTTACCACAAAAAATGTGGCAAGCTATACCTGACAAGCCTAACTCACCCCCTAAACATCTCCCTATCCTAAATTATAAGGAGAATTGAAAAAAATATGAGCTCTAAGAGCAAGCCCAACCCACCCCCTAAACCTCTCCCTATCCTAAATTATAAGGAGAATTGAAAAATGTGAGCTCCAACCCAACCTTTATAAGGAACCCCTATTCTAGGGAGACCCCTTCTCACCCCTACATCTAGGGGCTTTCTCCTTCCTCCCTACTTTTTTCTTCAACATTTTTTTTATTTGTTATTTCTATTTTTAGTAAATGATTCATGGGTGCAAAGTAATAATAATGTTTAGATAAATAATAGGGGTGAGTAATAGGGAGTGTGGGTTGGAGACAAATTTGATATAGGGTGCCCTTAATTTTTACATCACCCCTAAATAAGTGATTTAGAGGAAAAATATAAGATTTTGGGTTGGAATTGCTCTTAGTCATCAACCAAACAGGCCCACTGACTACTACTCTAGATGATAAACCTCGAGACACGCACAGTAACCATTCCATTACGTACGTATATAGCTAGCATTTGCTCGCAGAAATCAAAAGGTGGATGGAAAGACAAGGTGCCATGCACGGAATGAATTACCAACAGGCAAACAGGTGCATGCGTGCATAAAGAGATCGGCTCGACGAGGATACCAGACATGGCACATGCCACAACGCTCTTTCCGCCATGCCTGGTATTCACTGGTCCGATGTAAGGGCATGTACAGTGATATAGACGGCAGCTGTCTATATTATATCTCCACATCATCTATAGACAGCAATAAAAATAACTCGTACAATGGATCGTCTATATAGTTGTCTGTAATGGTCTCTCATCCAATTAACAGACTGTCTATACAATGGTACATACAATAGAAAGCTGTCTATAAGATCGTCTGTTAAATAGTAGACAGCAATATTCTCTCTCCTCCACATCATCTAAAATTCTAGATGGCGTGATCTTACAGACAACTGACATGTATGAGAGTTAGTTACCTAAGAACAACTCTTCAAGGCGTAAGGCTCTGAGCACCGATGTCAACAACGACCGTGCATCAAGTGCATGAGTTATGTGCGCCGGGAATTCCTGTAGCGGTGAGCCCTTCCATCTAGGGATGGCAATGGGGACCCGTTCCCCGATCCCCGGCGGGGAATTCCTCTATTAGGGGACGGGTATGGGAAGAAATCGTCCCCGCGGGGATGGAAACGGGGAAAATTATTCCCCCGTTGGGGATGGCGGGGATGGGGACGGGGAGTTTTTTTCCCCGTGGGGACCCGGTTGGGGATCCAAATTTAGTTTAATCCAATTTAGTTATTAGATTGCAAACATATTCTCTAGCCCATCATATTCACATTTTCATAAATGGGACAACATAATCTTCAATGAATGCATGCATTCTTTTTTTCCTTGTCTATTGATATGATTTTAGAGTTAAAATAGCTATAAACTCTTCTCTTGTGTGAAATTTTCGCGGGGATGGGTCCCCGACGGGGCCCCGATACTCGAACGGGGATGGGGACGGGGGGATTTTCTCCCCCGAGACGGGGAACGGGGACGGGGACGGGGAAAATTTTGGATCGCGGGGACGGGGACGGGGAGGCACTCCCCGACGGAGAATAGCCCCGTTGCCACCCCTACTTCCATCATGAAATTATGTTTAACTAGCTCATTGTATTTTTTTTTCCTAATCTAGCCTCCCACGTATGCATGTATAAATTTGGCACTCTTCTCCACTGCGGAAGACACGGCAAGCAACAAGTTGCGACACTCGTCTTCTACTACGCCCGTAGAGTGTGGAAAGTGGCGAGCACCACAGCAAGACGAGAGGATGAGGCTAAATTTACAAACGAATGTACTGGAAGGCTAGAGTTGAAATAAAAAACATATAGAGGGGTAGATAAAACGATGATTTCTTCCATCATACTCCTAATCCATATAGCCAATGGATTCTCTGTCTGATGCCTGGTGTTTCGTTGATGGTTATACATTTGCAGTTAATTTGAGTCGGCAATCATAAAACCGCTTTAAAGGATGTTGGTGAGACTTGTTTAGATCAAGACGACAGTAAGGCTAAGCACTTCGATAAAAAGAAACTATAGGAAGATCATGTACTTGTCGTTCACGAAAATGTCATGCTGCAACGACCATCCGTTTTGCTCCGAGATTCGTGCTAGGTTCTCTCCCCACGCTCTTGCCTCCGGTGGGCAAGCCGTCCTCGCCGCCTCCGTTCGCCACGCCGAAGCCACGCCGTCGATCGCGTGGCTGTGGAGAAAGGAGGAGGCGGCGCAGACGAACAGCGGCAGTGGCGCGACTCTGACGGGAGCAGAGAGAGAGAGAGAGAGAGGGAGAGAGGTGCACGAATCACATAGCACGGTAAATGACCACGGTGCCTGTAGCCCCTTGCAGTTGTGGGAAACCTTGCTCCGCGGTTCGTGTACAAATTTGGGGGTTTGGATCAGGACCCACGAGGTTGCAGTCGGGCTGGGAAGGAAACTACAAGGAATTCCACCTGCTCGGCGGCCGGCTCTCGGCCTAGCTTGGCGCTGTGGAGCTTTGGGAGGCTGAGAGTGGCAGACCAGTTAAACGCCAGTTAGCAAAGTGGAAGCCGCAGCAGCAACCAGATATCCGCTCATCCAAAGCGACTTTCAGCAAATAGCCCAGGCCTTTTTTTTTTTGGGTTACTTTCGATGTACCAATGCTGGTGGTAGACCACCTTTGTCCTCGACCTGGTTCTCGGCCACACGGGTCTGCGTTTGTCCTCGCTGGTGAACAGGACAGTAGCTTCCATGAAGCAGGAAACGGAGAAGAAAGCTGCGACTGACGAGAAGCTTAAAATGTGTTCCTCTGGATTTTAAGTGCAATTTTCAGAGGAAATATGGATGCATTTTCAGAGAAAATGTAATATGGTTCTCTGAATTTTGAGAGCAATTTGAGCCAATGTATGTGACAACGTGTCTGTCCATGAGCGCATTAATGTGTCAATGCTTTCTGAATGTGAAAGGTTCCAACAATGTGTGAAATCAATTTCACATGATTTGTTGTATGCAAGAATTTTTGCATGGAAGCATTGATCAATTGAAAGTAAAAATTGACTGCAAATGAATAGTGTCAGATTGCGGAATGCAAATGTGGGTTGTGGTGACCTACACTCATACTACTTCAAGAAGAAATTGATTCTGTACCAAGATCAGATTACTGCAAGTCACATTCTGACACTGTTTTTTCGGGTGAAAGGAGTTGCATTTCACAATTTCCATTCAATAAATTTTCATTCCGAACTGCAGCGGAGGGAATATATCAGTAGCACTGGTAGATAGCAGCATTCTTATGTTCTCTCCCATGTACCAGTAGCCTATTGAGAGGGGAGAGAGAAAAGGTTTGAAACATGATACTGCACAATCTGAAAATTCATGCAATTTTTAGTTCATAAGAATGGAGCCGATATCGCGATACTATCGTGATACTATTCACATACAAAATATACTGCAATGACTTCTGAATTCTTATAGTATTCATGTTCAAAATACGCTCTCCTGATTTGCTGATAAAATGGCTGAACAGATGTACATGGTTATATGCTCGGTCCTAGCTGATTCAATTCATGTACATGAAGAAACACGTCTGGAACCTTTTTCATTCAGAAAATATTGACACGATTATATGCTCAGGGACAATCAGTTCAATCATTTTTGGATCGTTGGAGTAACCACATAAAATTCGTAAACAAATTTTCACAGAAAACAACTCAAAATTCAGAGTAGCAGATCGTAGTTCCTCTGAAAATACATGAACTTCACTCATCTGACCATTGTGGAGAACAAGCAAAAAATCACAATCATCACATTACAACAGAAAATGCGAAGTGAGCAAGCAGATTTCAAAGCAGTAAACATAGCAAGCAGATTTGAAAGCAGTTTTGTACAATATGGTGAGGTTCTTGGGCTTGTGCAGTTTCAGTTTGTTCACAGAAGCAAAAGCACATGCATCTCACAATTGAATTACAACATCCATGTCACAATTGTGAGACAAACTACCTGTTTGCAACATGTACAACAAAAGCAGGATGGTTCATCATGACTTGGTGCAAAGTGCAAGCATAACTCAAGACACGATAATTCTGGATAGAGTAAAATGGAAGCGAATGCATGTGGTGGTCATCCTTTCATTGGACAATTGCGACTATCGTGAAACACAACCTGCTTACAGATCTTGCACTTGTGTGGCACCTTTTGATCGTGCCCTTCTTCTTTTTCTTCCCACCATGATTCTTTTTCCACTGCCCCCTATCATTCATGTTTCTCTTGTCAAACCATCCGGTTATCCTTGTGCATCTACCCTTAGTATGAATGTCAGTGGGTGGGTAGATATTAACTTTGAGGTGGGACGCTACAACCAATGAAATACTCATGTTGTTGCCTAGTACACAATACAGCAGGAACCAACTCGGACAGACGTGCCTCAAAGTTGGAAAAACTCATTGTGAGGAATTCAGTGCCTTCGTCCGAGTCTTTGCCTTCTCAGTCACTCGATGGTTGGATCTAATTAAATGTAGCTTACTCGGAGACACAAGTTCATGATTGTGTTCATCAATCATTGAAGCTATCTTGTTCTTGTTATCACTATCCTGCTTGATATAAATATGAGCGTTGCATCCACACCTAGATTTTTTCACCTCAGGACTCTTCTTGCATGCTCATCAATCTCTCTACCTTTCCGATAACCTACCCTTGAGCACAAGAATCGTTTCCGCCGAACTACATTGTTCGCCAACTTTTACTGCCAATAAGGACCAAGAATCCGACTTGATGTGCATATGCCTTGTAGAACGCCTCCACGAGTCAACATCGTCAAAATGTCATCCCTACTTTAGGCTTCAGTTGTTCAGCACACTCGAGTGTATAAGATGCACTATACAAGTTGAAAAATTAATGCACTAAATCATATGATGCATAACTGTAAAATGACCCAGCGAAGCTAATAATACTCACACAGTGAGGTAGGCTTGGTTTCTTTTTGGGTGTATTGAATCCAGCACAATGGAACATCGGGGAGATAATCTCAGCATCAGCTTGGTCATCGGCACAATCTTGCATTGGCCTGCTATTGACGGATTCCATTGTGCTACACACAATTTGAGTAATCCTTTCACATGGGAGAAAACCCCACATCTGCAATGTCCACAAGAGTAGCGATTCATACCTGATGTACTGGGGGCTTGCGACGTCGCCGGAGCGTTTTGGGGTGTCGCCGTGGCCGTAACCGGTGAATGCAGCTCGGAGCACTCCACGGAGGCGCGCCGCGAGAGCAGCTGATCGCGTTCGCCCGGACGCGCGCGCGAGAGAGGGAGAAAGGGGATTAGGGTTAGGGATTGGGAGGGGAACGGGCTTTGGAGAGGCCGACGCCGGGGGCTCACGGATGGCATGGCCATGGATGCGCTCCACGATGCGGGCGAGGAGGACGCCGCTCCATGGCCGCCGTCGCCGGTGCAGGTTAAGGCGAGCGACAAGGGGATGGAGATTAGGATTCCGGAGCTGAGGGGATTTTGAATGAGAAAATCTAAGAACGTTGTAGCGTTCCGACGATATAACGTGTGGCCGTTCGATTAAAGCTCTGTGGACTCGAAAAGTTTCTCGCGCCTTCCTCACTTTGACACGTGCATATCCAAATTTCTCCATCGATCCAGATTTAAGGACGATTTTGGTATTCTCGTCTCCACACGCAACGGGATATTTAACTATTTGCCATCGTTACGAATGGCCACTCTTCAAACGTCCGTTTTAGAATGTCCATTACACATTTGCCACCGGGTTTTGAAAGATGCTACATTTTTGCCACTTTGGTCGACGCCTCCTCGCCACCGTGGATGCTGCGAGGAAAAGGGGAGAAAAAGACCGTGCTGCCCTCCATTTAACTTGCTCGGCTGCGTTCATGGATTCCCCATTTGGTCTCTCTCCTGGAAAAGAACAATAAACGGCCAACCAATTCCTGGGAGCAAACAGAAAACCCACATGAACAACACTCGGAAAAATTAGAGGAATCAAAGAACACATATCTACGATAAACAAATCAACAAACCACCAAAGCTAGGCAGAGGAGGATTCAGCACCTAAACTAGAAATAACAAAGAAACGGTGGTTTCTTGGATGGAAACTAGAAACAGCAACTCCAACACAAAGGCACCTGAAAAGCTACTGCTAATAAAGTGTAAATCCAGTAATTCACACTAGCAACGCATCTAGCAACCACGAAAGAAAACGACAAAAACAAGCAGAGTACGGTGCACCCTGGGAAGCAAACAGCGACCATACCTCGAGGAACACTCGCCAAACCATCGATTCGCGGCGCTCACGCAACCATCAGCAAGAAGCCAAGAAGCACCCAATGCAGAGAAAAGCAGACCAATACCATCACACACCGGCACATACCAACCAAGCACGAATCCCTGAGTCTATTCTAACCGAAGTACCGCACCCGCACCAAACGAAACCATCAAGAATCGGAGCGTACTACAAGGGACGATGAATCAAAAAACCCCACCGGCCAAAGCAGCCGGCCAGCCACCCACGACAAAGAACCGAAAATTCAGACGTTGAGGCCTCACCTACTCGCGCAGTCGCGAAGAACGGAGCAGATCTATTACTACTAGTAGGAATTAATCCGCGCTCTTTAGTGCGGCAGCGTTGGTGAAATGGTGAATCGGGAGGGAGTGCTGCTCGCGGCTCGCATGCCAAATGGGGAATCCATGAACGCAGCCGAGCAAGTTAAATGGAGGGCAGTACGGTCTTTTCCTCCCCTTTTTCTCGCAGCATCTACGATGGCGAGGGGGCGTGGCATGCCACGCCGGCCAAAGTGGCAAAAATGTAGATCTTTCAAACCCGTTTGCAAATGTTTAATGGGATTCTAAAAAGCAGGCGTTTGAAGAGTGGCCACTCGTAACGATGGCAAATAGTTAAATATCCCACACGCAACACTAGCGGCAGATTCACCACCGGCGGTAAGCACTCGACGAGGTGGCAGTGACTATATCGAAAAAGTCAGCTTGACAGCAAGTGGACACGTCGATGGCGGTTGCGCTCCTCACAGTCTACGAAGCTTGCAGCCGCATCGTCACGAGGGAGCGCAACAAGCAGCCATGACGGCTCGGTGAACCCAAAGCCCTAGGCGAGCGTTGTAAGAAGTGTGAGGCTATAGGTGAGCGCAGCAAAAAGTGGCCATACATACGATCACAGTGCTAAATTTCATTCTATAATTTTAAGGGTGCCATGTTATTTAAAGAGGTGTGGCTAATGAATGAAACAAGGACTTTCAGTGCACAGCTTCATTTTCACAGTTTCATAGGCAATTAATAACATTTACTGCTTGGATGGTGTTGTGAGTGAAAATGAAACGATTTTGCCCCCAATGCAAGTTTCAGATCATTTCATTCGCGTTGGAAACAGTGACTGACGGGTTTCATCTCCATAAAACTCTTTTTCTCTCTCTTCTCTTAATTAGCTTGCTAAGTCATCAGTTTTGCTGATGTGTCACAGTATTTAATGAGAATAAAACCCATTTGAAAAACTCTCCAAAAATTGAAGTATGCATTGAAACTCGGTTGAAACTCTTCTAAAACTTGAAGTTTCAGCTTATAAGCTTGTGTTCTGATTTTGAAACCCTCGGAGGCATGATCTTAAATCATAGCTGAAACTTGGTTGAAACCTTGAAATTCGTTCGTGAAACTTGAAGCTTAAACTTGAAACTTTCTCTTGAAACCTCAAGTTTTAGTTCTAGAACCCTTCAAACCTGAAGTTTCAATGTGTCAATTTCTAAAAATTTTATGAAACCCGATGGTTCAAACTTAAAACTTGTTGAAACTTGCTAAAAAAATTGAATTTTATTGAAACTTTGTGGAAATTTGGGTCTTGAACACGACTTACTTAAACCTTATAAAATATGGATTTTGAAACTTGTTGGAACTCGCTAAAACCTACAAAACTTGAAATCTAAAACTTGTTGAAATATATATCATACAATAGTACTTCTTGAAACTTTATAAAACTCCATGAAACTTTGCTACACTGGCGATAGCATTTTTAACAGTATACCATTGGCTACTTGCTCCTATTTTGAAGGGGGGCACAGGAAAGGGAAGGAGCCGGGTGGCCTGGGTGCAAAATGGAGCTTTTCGCAAGATGTATCATTTAGTGGGTTGCTGTCCCACCGCTTGATCTAGACTATTGATTGCTTCATCCAACAGTGGGTGCAGTGTCGCACGAAATACAGTAATTGAATGGAATACGTTCTCCTTATCTTAATACACGAATCCAAATATTTCATTTCTACGAGAGAATTTAGTTCCTCTGAAAAGATGACACCCACCAAGATGATGTAGTAGCAGGAGACATGAAATCTGCGCCTAGTTGCATGAATCACACTGCAGATCAAGACCGCTGCATCACTGTACAACAAGATGAGGAAGGGTGAACAGAGACGAAAGCTACGTATAACAAAGCGACTTGACAGTCGTCGCCTCACCTGCCTTCCTGGGTTAGAAGAGCGTTCAGCGATAGCAAATCAATGCTTTGTTGCTTCGTTGCATCCTCCTCCTCCGGATCAGGCTGCCAGAGTACGAGTCACCAATCCACTAGGCGCAATCAGCGTCAATTTTTCCTCTCACTAGCCCAAAAGAAAGCAGCAGTCTATTTCTTGTAGGGTTCTCCAGTGGGATATATACTTCCAGTTGTCTCTCTCTAAAGGGAGCCGCATATACCAGCAGTCAAAAAGGGACTCCATATCACTGCATAAAAATGAACACGATCATTGTGCCGTGGGCCCGTGAGTGCATCATCCACTTGTCCCTGAGCAGAGAGCTTCTGTCTTCTAGCTCAGGAATTGTCCCATGCTCATGGCATGGGCTAACAAGAAGTGGCAGCTGCACTCACCTCAGGTCATTTGGAAGCCACTCGATGTAGCCTGAGTTAGTAGCTAGGCTAAGCTTTATTAGCATTAGAAAATATGAGGCGTCTACGCCAGAGCCTGAAGAGACAAAAAGAGAAAATGCTTGTGATACGTTTGAAGAGGACAGAGATTCGATGTAGTCCCCTTAAGCGTCTATGCCTGAGCCCGAAGAGACAAAGAGAGAATGCTTGAGATAAAGTTCAAAGAGGATAGAGATCCAGTACAGTTCCATGGGACTGCATGGGATTGTTCAATCCAAAATCGACGACCGGATCTACTCAGAGCACTATACGGAAAACGTTGTGCAGGTTTTTTTACTGTAGCAGGTATTGTATCAACGCGCACAGATTTATCCGGACCATCCGATGCCTGGATCAAACAGTCCACACCTGTGATGACCGTTTAAGTTGCTGCCCACACAGGAACTGCACCTGAACTTTGTTTGTCCGTTCAAAGATGACTAAAACGCAGCAGTAGGCCATAGCACTTTTCAGTGAGCGTGATATATTGTCAATTAAACAAATCGACTGGAAAGGATTCATGTCAAATAGGGTTCATCCACATAAACTTCGATATTGATACCGAACAAAGTCTAAAAGCAAAAGAAGAAAACTTAGCCGTTCCAAGTTAGAGAGGTTTTGAAGTCCTGGTTTCTTTTGGCTAGGTAGAATACCTCCTTTTCCACATATACGACAAGGACATTACAAATATGAACAGTAATTCCTAGATGCTATGAGTGCAAAATAGGAAAATAGCCAATAATGGCACTGTATGAGCTTACTGAACTATACCTTACAGAAATGTGTAACACTGCTATCTAATGCAGGCGCAGACCTGATCAGGAATGAGCTGGACAATAAACTGAAGTTTGTTGTAGCCGGACACTGTATACATGAAAGGCACGCCTCATGGAATAACAAGAGCCAACATGCTGGCCACCACTATAGGAAAATTGATAGGTAAGCACACAACGAAAACAGATAGGTATGCTGCAAACTAGCATATCCTGGTTCACTCCGAACTCCTGACAACCTGTCTTTTCCCTTGAATTATTGCCACTTGCAGACCCCCGCCTCTTTTTATAGCAAAGGATCGGACTACCACAACAGCACAAACCTTGAGCAATCCTCTCTTCTGCTACTTCTAACAAAGAAAAAAAATGGAGAGAGCGTCTGAAGAGGAAGAACAGAAGTCAGCAAACCAAGTCACTGAAGCTGGTCATGCTGATGATAATACCTCAATACCATGGCTGAAGTTGGGCCATGATGCACTGAGGAGGGAAGAAGCTAAGCCTCCAGAGACCAAACCTGCGGCCACACCACATAGGACTTTCTCCTGCAACTACTGCATGAGGAAGTTCTTCAGCTCGCAGGCCCTTGGTGGGCACCAGAATGCACACAAGAGGGAGAGGTGTGCAGCGAGGAAGTCACGCAGCTTTCAGCAATTGATGACGGGCCTTTCTACTGCTTCCTTTATCCACCCCATGAGGGTTATCCCCCACTCCACAATTCTGACAGGGCACGGTGAAAGAGCCGATGTTGTCGTGGCAAGATTTCATGAAGGCCAAATGAGTAGCTGGATGCCTTTCGCAGTTGAAGAAGCTGGAGGGTTAGTGTGGCCTGGGAGCTTCAAAGCAAGTTCTCAGGAGCCCAAGAAGAAACCAGAGCAAAATCTTGATTTGAGCCTGCATTTGTAAATTTGTAATCTGCCGATAGTTCATTATATATAAACATTATCTGAGAAATCTAGTGTTTTTCATTATTTTTGTCGGGTGAACAATTTTTTTTTTTAAAATCACACATGGTAATTGGTAAAGTCTAAAGACAAAAGAGTAACAAGTTTGAACTAGAGTTAATCTTCAACCTAGTAGTTGTGAACCATAATTACAACACACCGATCAATATTAAGATATGATCAAAATGATGAAGAGATGCAGACTCTGCCATCTTGCAGGAAATAATAAGTAGAATGTTCTATAGAACAATTGGTGATTCAATATTCATACATCATAGGTAAACCTAGAAAAACTTTGTAATTATCATCAATATTAATTTTGCAGATTTTTGTAAATGCAGAGTTCACCAAATCTGAAACTAACTTCAGTATATTAAGCTAAGGGCATCATCTTAAGGGATTCAATTCTCACATAATAAACCAAAGGTAAGATACAGCTAAACCTGTGGTCTAGAAATTGGCAACGTATCGCATGCTGCACAGAACTTTTAGATGTCTGATATACGTATTATACCAACTAACAAAAGTCATGAAAAATTATGAAAAAACTTGTAGATGTACTTTTTAGTAACTCTACATATATATGAATTTGATCTTGAAACTTTATACATAGGTAGAGTAATCTATGAAGTACATCTAAATTTTTTCATAATTTTTCATGACTTTTGTTAGTTATAATGTGCATGTGTATATGTGAAACCCTGCATGCAATGTGTATACGCTGCTTCTAGAAATTTGCCAGTCGTAATCTCCTGATATATTAGCATCCATATCTCCAATGTAATTATCATGGTGCTCAATTGTAGAATTACGTGTGCTTTACTTTGGAATATATCTTTTCGTGAAGAGGCATATGGCCAGAATCCTCAAGTTGAAAAGTCCGAAATTTCGTAATCATATGTCATTGTGTAATATGGTGTCCTCTTTCCCTGTCACTCAAACATCACTACAGAAAAGCATCATAGAGAGAGAACAATATCTTGTCAAAATAAGATGAGAATACAAAGCTAACTCAATAATGAAGACCAACTATTCATCTCAGTTCATTGATCAGTTCAAAGGAATCAAGGAATTCACACTTCTCCCATCACTCTTGTGAGTAAACCGTTTAATACAACAAAAAAGAAGGCGATAATATCCCAATGCTGCAGATTCTACCATGACTGCATGCACGCCCTTTGCCTACATATACACATAAGTCGATGTGTGAAAGACCATTGCAGGCAATGGCTTCTCAAAGGCTGCATGAAATCAACCTACATTCCATCATATCTTACCAAGACGATAACATAGCACGATTCATTGCACTGAATTTAGTCTTTTTGACGAATAGTATTAGTTTGAGTAATAACAAGAAAAATCAGCCCTTTATAAACGTTATGTGCATTATTAGTGAAGTAATCAAACAGCGAGGGCACTCACGCAGAGCTGCTCGCCGCGGCCGACGATGTCGTAGGAGGAGTGGCAGGTGCAGAGGTGCTCCGGGAAGCAGATGTACTCCTCCTTCCTCTTCAACTCCCCCATCACCTGCAGCGCCAAAACACGCAGGCCGTGGTCAAGTAATCGCTAGCTAGTTCGGTCGCAACACGAACATCTGGGGGGATCGAAAGGTACGGGAGCCGACCAGGAAGAGCGAGCGGCCGCTGGGCGCGCTGGTGAAGCGGCGGACGCCGCCCTCGTCGAGGATCTTACAGGCGCGCAGCATGTTCTTCCCGAACAGGGTCTCGAGTCTGTGCGCGAGAACCAGTTTGGGACTCAAAAGAGGAGAAATTTTGATAGTTGGGACTCAGTTCGCACGCCTCTCTAGAATTGACATCTAGTTGGTGAGCCTTTCAAAATTTGACACCTGCGCCTGTGAACTTTTCTATTCATGTGTTTTTCTCCCCTTTTGTTGAATTCACATTTTTCCTGTTTTTTTCCTTCTCCCATGCCATACGAAATGACCCTTCTGCCCCTCCCTTATCTATTCACTTGCTCTTAATTCTCACCAATTCATTCTCACTCTCTCTCGACAGATCCAGACTCTCTCCCTGCAAGTTCTCGCTCTCTCAATTCTCACTCTCTCGATCCAGACTCACTCTCTCGATCCAGACTCGCTGCAAATTCGAGTGCGGCGCCGGCTGGGCTGATTTGCGCCTCGATGTCGCAGGGGTCGTCGTCCTCCAGCGCCCGCACTCGAGGTTGCAGCGCGGCTAAGGTTAGGTCTGAGCAGGCGGGGCTTGTTCTTGCACCTCCACCAGTGCCGCTTGTTGTTGCGCTGCCGCCCGCGGTGGATGAGGTGAGCCGGCTGCCATTGGTCCCTTGTCCGGAATACAAGGACGTGAGGTTGATTGCATTCACTGTGATGCGCTCCACCAAAAACCACGGCAAGCGATTTTTCAAGTGCCCAAGGAATCATCAATATGTAAGTTGTTTCTTGCAATTGAAATGTATGATTTTTCAGTTTGTGCAATAGTTGTGAAATTAATGTAAATTGATCTACTTCCAGTTTCCCATTTTCTTTTTGACTTTCTCTGTTGAGTTGGTTTTTTTTAGGGGTTGATAAAACTGGATTCTCCTGATCATTCGATTGCCAGAAACTTCATTTTTTAAAAAAAATCTTCGAACAATTGAATGACATAGATATGAATTATTGTACTCAGTGATGTCTATTGTGCAGGACCAGGTTAGAGCTAAGAAGCAAGAAAATGTCTAATGCGGTTCATAGTTCAGTTCTTGTCTTCAGCAATGCTATATGGATATGTGCTCATGTTCTTCTAGTTATTTTCTTTGCTGATCAAACATGGAATTTTGTGTGCTTAAAATTCATCTTGGGCACCTTATTGCTGTTGTATATGTGCAGCGATATGATGAAATGCCGACTACATATTTGCAGGTGCAAGGTACTTGTCCTATATATTTTTTCCAGAAGATTATGAGAAGTACCTACACAAGAATGGACTTTTTGGTTCGACCTCTTTGCTGGATGCTGTCCCTGAACTGCTACAAGAATTTGAGGATCTGAAGTTATGACTAGATGAGGTTAAGGAGATGGTAGTGAAGAAGAATAGAGAACCTAGAATTAATAGGTTTTATGTTGTTCTAGGATGCATCAACTTTTTTGTGCTGTTGCTGGGCATCCTTTTGCTTGTAATGAAGTAGAGTCCAGAGGCATGTTGCTTCTAATATGCAGACAATGCAAGCCATGCAACTGAATTGACTCTTTTGTAATAGAGTAACATTTGATGGATGCAATAAATTGGCCCTTTACCCATTACTCAGTCTGAGAAATGTTATGAAATAGATTAATTTTGCAAAATTTTCTATAGAGTGGTAGACTCAATACTGTTTTATAGTTGCTCACTAGCATTTGCTTAATACCACCAATTCTGGAACACACATGTTAGATCAGTTGCAGATATTTTGCAGTTTGCATATGATACTAACACCACCATTTTCGAAAATAGCAAACATGTGCTTTGGTAACAGTAACATGTGCTTTGGTAACAGTAGCTTATGCCAACAAGGAATAGATAGTTATGGTCTAGCTTCTCATCATCTAGTACTACAGATTTCAAGTGCACCAATGCTGGAGTAGCATGATGTCCAGATCAGGTGGAAACCAAACAACAGTACATGCCTGATCAATTCGGACCGTCCGAACTGGACACTGATCTTCAGACCATCCGAACTGGACACTGATCTTCGGACCGTCCGAAGTGAAGTTCGGACCGTCCGAGCTAACCTTCGGACTGTCCGAACTGACACTGATCTTCGGACTGTCCGAAGTGAAGTTCGGACCGTCCGAACTGATCTTCGGACCGTCCGAACTGGACACTGATCTTCGGACCGTCCGAAGTGAAGTTCGGACCGTCCGAACTGACCTTCGGACCGTCCGAACTGGACACTGATCTGGACAACACTGACCTTTGTCTGCAAGCATTTGAAAATGCTTTCAGATCAAGTGGATCTTTTGAGGACTTTTGTCTGCAAGCATTTGAACATGAAAGATGAAGCAAGCCCTGTGGAACATGCAAGATCAAGCAAGTCCTGTGGAACATGAAAGATCAAGCAAGTCTTTTGAGGACTTTTGTCTGCAACCGCATGAAAGATCAAGCAAGCCTTGTGGAACATGCAGCACAACAAAAGATCATACAACATACATCAGTAAAACAATTGTACAAAAGTGACTGCCGATTTGAAATGCTATTGAAGTAGATAATATCTTAAACATTTTTGCAAAGGATGTAGTCCCAAAAGAACCACTCACTAATTTAGGTTCATACAAGTCTGAAATTCAACATACAAGTTCACAGGTTCATACCAGGTCCTAAATATTGCCGATTAATATTACAAAAGCATACAGGTCCGAAATATTGCTGATTAATTAATATTACAAAAGTAGACAGGTCTCCAATTCAGTCTGATTCATTTCTTTCCCTTCCTTGTCGTTAGCTTCTTCATTGCTGCTCTCTTTTTTGGGAAAGTTCTTGGCCTAGTAGGAGTGCTCACTTTCTTACTTGTCCCTGCCTCATGTCCCATGTTGAACGCTAGTTGGCTAAATAAAAAGAGTAAATTTGGATTGTCAGGTCCCATGAACTTTAATGAAATCGAGGAATTCATTTTTATGCTATCTTTTACCTTCTTGTAATAGACCTAGGACCTGTGTTACTTAAATTTTCCTGTGCAACAACCTTATGTCTTTTTGGTGTAGTACTAGTTTCATCACCTTTGCTGCATCCTGCTGGCCTCCCTGGCTTCCCTTTCTAGGCACAACTCTTTCTACAAATGGTACGAGGGCAAGAAGGTAACAAAATTTAAATTAAAAAACATGCATAAATCAAGGCTTCTAGTTTTACCTCTTTTTTGTTCCATTGAGAGGGCACTTTGAGGATGTACTCCTATGGCCATAAGCTAAACATCCTTTACACTGCACCTGCCATAAGCCTTTGGTTCTAGGCTTGTTGCCCTTCATCTCTATGCAGCTAAGAATTTTATTTTTTCCTTTGTCTCCCAACTGGTCTCTTTGCCAGAGGTGGCAACACCTTGAACCCAACATCCACATGTGCCCACCGAGACTTGTCAGTTAATGGTCTAATAACACCAGCATCTTTGTCACTCAACATCCACACCAGCAGTGATCTCTATCACATCTGCTTCATCCCTTCCACCATATTTGACCTTCAAGTGGCCCAGTTGCCTACTCATTGCATTGAGTTGGCGAACTATAATAGGAAGCATTACATGGCCTTCAAATTTTTCGCCTATTTTCCTCCTTTTTGCATAGAGTTCCATGAACTTTGACCTAAGAGTGTCTGCAAGCTCGGCTATTGGAAGGTCCTTAATGTCCTTCACCCAATTGTTCCAAACCTCTGCAACATTATTGGTAATGTGGTCACACTTTATGTCTTCTGAAAATTTGCTCCTCATCCATAGCAAACTATTATATTGTTCCAGATAAGGCTTGACCTGATCACTTGCCTCATAAATCTTGTTCATTAAATACTCATAATATTCTGCCTGGAAAGTCCTGGCAGCAGGATACATTCTCCCAAATGCAGGGCCATGAAAGTTCTTGACAAAATTCTTCATCAAGTGGAAAAAACATTCTCTATGCTCTGCCCAAGGGTACACTGTCTTCACAGCATTCTCTAATCCCTTGCAAGAATTTGAACTTATAGCTAGGAAAGGTGGATTCCCAATTGCCTTTTGCAACTGATGCATAAACCAAGTCCAATTATCAGTGGTCTCACTGTCCAAAAATCGAAATGCAACTGGAAACATCCAGTTGTGTCCATCTAAGGCGGGAGATTGGCGCCAACAACACTCTTTAAAATTCGTGATTCACTTTATGACACCCTGGCCCACTGTCATACACTCAGATAGACCCACATATCATAGACACATCACTAAAAACCAACGAATTGAGTGTCACTGGACTAATTTTCCCCATCTAAGGCAGTAGCTGAAGGTAGGTGGCCATTCTATTTACCATTGAGAGCTGTGGAATCTATGCTCAAGTACGGCCTACAATCATTTAGGAAACCATCAATGCTAGCTTTAAAGCAACAAAAGAATCTATGGAAATACACACCATCTGCTTGCTCTATGACATCTATCTCTACAACACTTCGAGGCATTCTTAGCTCAACCTCTGCCTTGAAATTGAACAAATATCCAAAACTTTCTTCCTATGTACCAAAAATTTGTTCAGCAACCTTCTGCCTACCAAGCCACACTGTTGAATACCCTATTTTCACTTGATACTTGTCCTCTAACTCTGTTTACAGTTTCTTTGCACCCATGTTTGGATCCTTCTTTAGATAGGGGATTGCCTTCTCTGCTACCCAATGATATGTTGCCATCTTGGTCCTCACTCTACCAGTGAATGAATAGAAGTGCTCCTCTTTGTTCAAAGTAACCTGCCAAATGGAAACACATTTGTTAATAATATATACATGCTCTAAGGTTGAACTAGAAGCTCCCTTAAGAAGAACTATAGTTATAAGTAGAGTTAAGAAATTATGGAAATGTAGCAAACTGTACCCTGACTTGCTTCCCATCATGCATCAACCTTGCAACAATAGCCCATGCACAGCCCTCGACTTTGCAATAGCCCCTGTACCTATCCTTACATGATTTCTCTGTTCCCAGTTCGAACTGACCCTTTATAGCATGGTGTCTCACTGCTACCATGAATTCATCCATACTAGCATATGTGCTTCCAACTTTCATTGGAGGGTTTTCCCTATCATAAAAAACTGAATCCTCCCCAGGGATAAGATCATGAACTGGCAACTCTACGCCTTGTTAAGTCTATAGGCACATTTTCTGCATCATTTTCACTTTCCTTCTTTTCAGCTGCAAGCCTATCTTTCTCCCTTTTCTCATCCTCTGCTCTAAGACCAACAAATGCATACATTGCATCTTCATCCATCACTGCAACTGCTGCCCCTATCTGCTCTTCTGCAATTGGAACTATCTCCAGCCTATCCCAATCAATTACATGTCCAACATCTAGTTGATTGCTTGCATCTACTTGTGCACTACCATTATCTGTGACCATATTAATTGCTCATGACTACCTCTGTAACAACTGAACCAGAACTCAAGCCTACGGGTTTCTCCTCAACATCCACAAACAAAAATAACTTCTTATCATTCTGCCTTTCAGAGAACGCAAGTGACAAAGATTTATCATCCACCAATTTCCTTTCCCCACAACTACTCATGTCAAATTCGCATATTATTGGCTGTTGGTAGCTTCCCCAATTCACAATTGCAGCCAAATCCTTTAGTAAGCTCTCAAAGGTACAACATCGATAATCCACAACCCATTCATCATATCTCTGCGGCACATCAAGAAAGGAACCATCATCTAACTTGGCTGAGAACTGCGAAATCTGAATGCATAATAGAAATGTAGCATCCGGATTGATCCTACCGACGTATCAGTCAACTGTACCCTAAACGTCCTTCTCGTTCACGGATGTTTCCTTCCCTAAATCAAACATACAGCAAGGAGAGGGATTAGAGAGAGGAGTCTTACCCGAGAGGGACCTCGAAGGGAATCATGGCGCCTGTGCACGCCATTGCGGCCACCCAGCTATGTCGCTCCACTCCAGCCGCCAAAACCCTAGCACCACCGGTCTGTTCTCCACCGAGAGAGAGAGAGAGAGAGAGAGAGAAGAACAGGGAGAGATAAGGGAGGGAGTTTGTATCTATCGAATTGGTGAGAATTGAGAGAGAGCAAGTGAAGAGTAAGGGAGGGGCAGAAGTGTCATTTCGCATGGCCGGGGAGAAGGAAAAAAACAGAAAAATGTGAATTAAACAAAAGGGGAGAAAAACACCCGAATAGAAAATTTCGCAGACGCGGGTGTCAAATTTTGAAAGGCTCACGAACTAGGTGTCAATTCTAGAGAGGCATGCGAACTGAGTCCTAAATATCAAAATTTCTCCTCAAAATAGCGAGGCGGGTGGTGTCGTGCGGCGGTTTGGTCTTGCTTACATGAATAGGTGCTCGTCGAGGTGTGGCTCGTGGAATTGATCTGCGCCCAGACGGAGTCAGCGATGGTGAGATCGACACCGGTGGCGGCGGACATTAGGCAGTGGCGGACTAGGAATCGCGGCGGCGCACGCAAGGTGTTTGATATTATTATGGAGGGGAATATGGTTAGGGGACCCTGGGTGGCTTCTGGTTAGTCTGACAAATGGGCCCGTGGGCCTGTGCTCCTTCCATTAAGCTATCTCATCCTTTGCACCATTTCTGGTAATCATTTCATAACAATTTCTGTTATATATAAGCTCAGTTTGAAACAGTTTATAACTTTATAACTTTATAACTGACATGGTATAACGACAAGAGATGCGCATTGCGCATTTTTGTGGCAGCAGTACGAACGGTCGATCTCAAACAGGCAACCGGATGTATAGTCATGCACGGGGAAGTGCTGAAAGAAGGAGCACAAACAAGGGGAAAAAAATGTAGCCAACATCAGCCAAGAAAAGGAGATGAAATGTATGGACGCGGATCCTCTGCCGTCGTCGTCTCTGCCGTACAGTCACTGCCGCATGGGCTCCGCGTCGCGTAGGGCCCACGCGTCAGTGACCGTACGGCAGAAATTATAACGGCAGAGGATCTCTTTCCGAAATGTATATACACGACGTGCAAAATGCCGGTCGGTTTCTGATTACAATCACTTGAAAACGATAAACCAAGATGACAGGACCAACTACATTTAGGCCTTGTTTGAGAGAGCTCTAGATCTCAGCTTCAACTCAGATCTGAAATTTATAGACTAAAATAATTGAATTAAGTTTATATTTTTAGTCTAAAATGTAAACAAGATGTACCTACAGTTCCAGCTTCATAAATTTTTAGAGTTAGAAATATCCTGCTCTACCAACTCCATAGATTTTAGTGGAGTTGGAGCTATCCTAAATACTCCCTTAGTTACTCGTATAAGCATTTTCATTCTCCGAACACTGTATGCCAGTGCCACATTATGCAGCCATGAGCATCAAAACGGACGCAAAGCTATAACACCAAGAAATCGAATGGAAATTGACAAAAGAGCGTGCTATATATAATTACATCAGCGGTTGTGGAGAGGGCCCGACGAGTTGGGCACCCTCTGCTCGCTGCCTCGGAGCAGGCCTTCCGTCGCCGGGAACCGCGACCACTTCCTCGCCCGCACGTCGAGCATCCCGTCCGGCAGCTTCGCATCGGCATTTGCTCCACCTGCGCCGGCGGCGAAGACGTCGTCCTCTCCGATGACCGCCGACGCGAGCAACGCCAGGAGGAGGAGCAGGAACCTTTGGCTGGCCATCTCATGCATGGGTTAGAGAAGACTAATAGATCAAAGACGACAGAGTGGAATGCATACACTCCGTATGAGTCTACGAGAAGCTGGAGTTTTCCTGAATTCTTCGTGTAGCGCTTTTATACGTCGCCCTCAATATAATACCTAAATCTTAAGAAAATAAAGGGATAAATAATTACAATCTACCTTGTATATATATGTATTAATATGTATGCAATTAAAAAAAACAATTTCAACTAAGCTTTCAATTTTTCATTTTATTATGTTCCACTTTATGACCTAATTTGTTGGCTCCACTGCAATTTGAACTCCAAGCTTTCAATTTTTAAAAAACAATTTCAACTAAGCCAATCAATACCTCATACCCTTATCATGGACGTCTCTCATATGATCTTCTACCAAAGTCTTCTTCTGCTTCAGCATGAAAATTTGGTCAGCGGCATACTCAGTATAGCCATTCTCGACCATATCCCATAATCCTTACGATAGTAGCAGTGTTCGCATCTTTATCTTCCACATATCATAGTTTTCTCCTGCAAACACGAGAATCATCGACTGCGCCATGCTAGCGCCAACAGCTGAAGCCATCAAATCAAGTGGCTTCAAACTTACAAACGCGACTGCCACTTCACACGCTGACTCGAACTTGGGGCTGGGGCTCTGATACTAGTTATAGGAGATAATGGAAGGAAGCAACAAAAAAGAATAAAGAACCTATATTATGATATGGGTTTTGTGATTAATCATTTGCTATGTCAGCATCTATACATGTGTATTAGATATATAAACCCTTTACTTTCTCGTATACTTTACAGCAGCAGCAGCAGCAGCATCTAGAAGGAAAAAGGTGTGTGTTCTTCTTTCTGTTCACATTCCACAATAAGGGAAAGTGCAATAACAAAACCAATTGCTTACTCTATCTTTCATCCATATCATCTAGAGTAAGCACTAAAGTCAGTTTGCATAATAGCTATCTCTAAATATTAGCTCTAGATGCTATGCACTAACTATCTCTTCTCTTTTGTACATAACTAATCTGCCTATACTCCCGTGCAATGCTTACTACTAAATAAAAACCAACTATCTTCTCTTTTTTTCTCTTTCATATAGGATAAATCTATCGTGCACATGTTAGAAGTAAACTGAAGTGACCCTATTGTACATGCCCTAATAAAAAAACTTATCAACATCTAAGGGGTAACACAAATACGTTAATCTTCAGAAATTGAGGTATTGAAGTCCCAAGCTGGGCATATCTGGGCCCAACCAAATGCTTCGTTTCCCCGTGCTGCTTTTAGGAGGAGGGAGGTTAGTTAGAATCGGAGAATTTTTTTTAATAATGCATTTTTAAAAAGGAATTGTGATATTATGTTTGGTAAGGATTTAGCTTCTCTAGATTCGTGAATCGGTGAAATTAAAAATTCTAACTTCACCAAATTCATGAAGCTGAAGCTATGAGTACATTAAGAGTGTTTAGATAAATCATCTTGTTTATATTTTAGACCAAAAATATAAACTTAATTCACTTCATTTTAGCCTACAGGTTTCAGATTTCAGGTGAAATTGGAATCTAGAACTCTACCAAACAGGCCATAATACGCGGAACAGAAAAATTGCAAAAATAATACCATGTCGCCAAACGGTATGATAAAATAAGAGTAGTCGCCAAACGGTACGACAAAGACCCTATTTTTGCAAAACCGTATGGCGACAACTCCTTAATATGCGATTAAGGAGTTGTCGCCATACGGTTGGGCGAAAATAGGGTAATTAAGGAGTTATTGCCAAACCGTTTGACGAAAATAGGGTAATTAAGGAGTTATTGCCAAACCGTTTGACTCCTTAATCACGCTGATTAAAGAGTTGTCACCATACAATTTGGCGAAAATAGGGTCTTCGTCGTACCATTTGGCGATTATTCTTATTTTGCCATACCGTTTGGCGACGGTATATTATTTTTATAATTTTTTTGTTTCACATATTAATATCACAATTCCTTTTAAAAAATGTATTATTAAAAAAAATCCGGAATCGGAGGTTAGCGGCAGATAGTGTGATTAAAGCAGGGGTAATGGGAGCAGGTGAATGGCCTGGGAAACAGGGGACACGGCTTTCCTCGAGACCACGAGGGAAAGGCGTTAACCTCCGAGGATCCGGTGCAATATTTACAGAGACTATAACTTAAGTAGTCTTTGCGGATCATTTAATCGAGCCCACTGATGGTTCGGCTCTATGAATAGTGTGGTATTACAGCAGATCACTACAGTACTTACTACAAGTGTTTTTCTCGTAGTAAAAAAATTAGTACAGTATTTTCAAAAGATTCGGACTATCGTTTTTCAATCGGACAGTCCATGGGGACTGCTCCACGAGATTGCACCAGACCATCATCCCTTGAGCTCACGTTTTTAAATACCTATCCTGTTTAGCTTTTGGAATGGTATACTCGGTATCAGCCTATACCGATGTACCGTTTCAAATTTAATATAATAATATATATTTATAAGAACTTGTACACCAAATTTCACTTATAAATATTACTCTAAATATATAGTGATACTACCAAATGTAACATATATTTTAATAGCCGATATTATCAATTCCACCGGTATGACTAGTATCGATTGGTATCGATGTCAGTATCAATCGGTATCGAAGACAGTTAGCCGGTATGACCAATATCGAGATCGGTACAGTATATAAGACCACTTTATATCGGTATAGGTTCCGAAATGATACATAACAGTCAAACCGGCGGGTATGTTACTGTATTGATATCAATGGTTGAGCTCCAAAGCCAAGGCTGTCCTTGTGGGCTCAGCTTTGCATTGGCATTGGACAAAGTTGGGAAAAGGCCTTGTTTAGGAGGCTTTAAATCAGTTTTAATTTTTCAAAAGCTATTAAGCCCCTCCCTCTAAACAAAGCTTAGCATTTAAACGACTTTTTGGTATAAACTAAAAACCATATAGAACTAGCAAAAATCAAAAGCTAAAAGCTGAATTAGATCTGTTTTTATATCTTATTGTTAAGAAAAATTAGCTATTTGTTAAAAATTCTCTTATAAAAAGTTACAACCGTTTTTCAATCCAGAAAACTAAAAAGCAGTTTTTAAAAAAGCTACAGCTCCTCTAAATATGCCCTTTGCTTCTCGGACTGCTACAGGTGTTGATTGTCTGGTGTTAGGTAGGAGACAGGAGCAGAGGAATATGGATTGGATTGTGTCATTGTGACAAATTTTGTTCTGCTGAATCTGATGGCCCTCGAGGATTAAATCGATGGTTTAGGGTCTGTTTGGTAGAGCTTCAGATTTCAGCTTTATCTGAAATCTGAAACTTATAGGCTAAAATAAAGTGAATTAAGTTTATATTTTTGGTCTAAAATGTAAACAAAATGATCTATCTAAACATTATTAATGTACTCACAATTTCAACTTCACGAATCTGGTGAAGCTAAAATTTTCAGCTTCACCAGATTCACGAATCCGAAGAAGTTGAATATCTACCAAACACACCCTTAGATCTGCTATGTAGCTACGGTAAGGTTGTTTTGCCCAAATTGAATATGTCATTGTTATCAGAAACACGGTTCGTTTGAGTCAAAGTATAGGATTCGGGTTTATAGTTTATTACTTTTTCTTCTAATTTTTACTACGAATATGAACCTTGTATGTAAACCAGTTTAAATTCAATGAATTTGATTCACGATTCGTAGATGTTTATAATAAATCCGGTAACTATGTTCAGTGAACTCTCACACCAGCTTTACGGTGTCATACCTGGCATGCTGCCTCGCTTCAGTACACTACTATGTGAAAGAGGTTCATTAACCCTGGATGACTGGCAATGGGATTATGGGAGACAAATACAATTGGGTGTAACACTCATGACTCATCATTGAAAAGGAACAATTTAAAGCCCCGTCAATTACAAGCAATTAATCCTCGTCATGATTGGTGATTTGCGATTAGTACATCAATCTAGATGCGGATTCAGAAAAGTGAGAAAATGGGCCAATTGGGGTCACCACGTTCTCAATTTAGTTGCGGATTCAGAAAAGTAAGAAAATGAGCCAATTAGGCTATGTTTGAATCCCTAGGCTAATTGTTAGCTTTTTTAGCCAACCCTCCATTATCTAACAATTAAATTTTTTAAATAATATTATTTTAATTCAAAATTGCGACATTAATACGTATTTAAAAATTACGTAAATAATATCCGATTATAAACCGTTTGGCGATAATAGGTCGTCGCCAAGCGGTTTGGCGATAATAGGTAGTAATCATAAGCGGTTTGGCGACTATACTGTAATCCCGTGTCGGCCGGTGTGACCCGCTTGTCGCCAGTCGAGGAGTAATCCCATTAGCTAGTGGGTAGAGTTAATTTGGATTAATAGCAGGTAACACGTTGGAAAGGTGGTGCAAGGGATATAGCCTTGAATGTGTAATCTTTGGTGCGCGTGCCCTATCGGCGTGGTAAAAAGCAAAGACGTCGGCTCTGTTGAAATACCCTCGTCTGGCTTTATCCTCACTTTTATGAGGGAAACACCGCAACTTGAATCTTGTTTATGTCGCTAGACATGACTTTTCTAAAAATTAGCCCAACCATTAACCATGTATCCAAACAATTCTTTGTCGTCGATGGTACTTTCTTAATTTTAGATAGACTAATTATTAGCTGGCTAACAATTAACTCTAGCCATTAATCAGCTAACAATTAGCTTTAGCCTATCTAAATATGGCCTTAGTCTCACTAGATCCATGCGTCATCTCTCAAACATAGTGTAATCATGGATTGTGTTGAATAATGCCGCTGGTTCTTCTCCAAGCGCACGATGACCCCAAGGCTGTTGTCCACCCCCACCCCCAAAACAACGATCACGCGGTCCACTTTCTACTTGAAGGGTCATCTTGTCAATACCGTCCGGTGAGTTCCGTGGTTTTCGAGCACATGGTGATTTCACTCGCCGTTAACACAGTCGCCTTGACATGGATGAATCTGAAGTGGGTGGCCTGTTAGGAGGTGTTCTCGGTCGGTGAGTGCAGGCGCAAAACAGCATAATGCACTTAGGCGTGGTGGAGGTCCGGTGGCGAGCACCACGGCGCCGGACCATGGTCCCCACGCCGGTAAGTCGAGCTACTTACGTTGAGTTTTAGCATCACGTAACTACAATTAAAAGGTATTATCCGAACGCTGCGAGCTACGTTGAGGGTGGAGGACAGTTCTCTCGTCGACACACTCCTCGGCCCACGTCGGCGGGGAGCTCGTTGATAGGATCTTGTCCTACTTTTGTCTTGACTTTATACTATTCTACATTGTTTAGAGTGTTGTTCTCGCTTTGTTACTTTGTTCGTCTTTGTTTACAATGTTAATAGTGATGTTCACGCTTTTTACACTAAAACGACAACACGCAGCTTTGATGATGGGTGACACGTCGTCTGGAGTAACCCCTCACCACCACTATAAAACATGGCCGAAGGGTAGACATCCAACACAGCCAAACCAGCAATCAACGTCAGCTGAATCTACACAAATTAGGACACAATATCGTTCTACCGTCGCCTCTTCAGTAAGCAAAAGTCCTCCCGCCCCGAATATCCGGATGCCAGTAGCGTCGACGCCCCAATTCTGCCGGAGTTGCCCCGACCCAAATAGCAACCTCACCGAAGATGATGCAATCTACCCATGGAGAGACGGCCGTCCGCTCCTCTTCTTTGTGCCCTTGCGTCTGAGGTAAACCCTCTGGAGTCCACACAATCAGAGTAACACACCAACATACTCATGTTGAACTCACAAAGTAGTAGTTCTAAACCGTTCATCGCACCAGGGAGTTCAAAAGGACACTTGCGAACATCAACAAGTCAAAGGAGGAACCTCCTCCGGGCCACCCGCCCCGACGTTTGCGTACATGGTCTGGAGGCGTGGTTGATACCGCCACAGTGATCTAGCGAGCAGGAGATTCTCTGGGTGTCTCTTGGCCGAGGATGAACGGTCTTTGGTACTTCAACCGGTGGACCCGGAGGCGTACCACCCACATCTCGGACAACTGCATGGGATAAGCGGGGAGCAACCATCTCCGTGGTGCCACTACCGCCCGTAAAAGCGGACCAGTGCGCTTATGGTGTTATGCAACCACCAAAGGGCATCTTGCATTGATCGCAGGCACGCTTCCGGTTGTCAAGCATAAGCCCAACACACACCTCTGCACCATATAGTGGAGTGCGAGCGAAAGCAGGCGACGTCTCCGCATGTCTCCGCCTAACGGACAACACACCGAGGTGCAAGAGGTTCCTCCTCTCGAAGAAGAAGGACAAGGGGAAGCGATCGGTAGAGGTCCGCAAAGACGCAACACATCCTTGACGTTGCTGCGAGACAGCCGGGGAACGGGTGGTATTAACATAGGGGCCGCAAGAATCGGGATGACATGCCCGTATGGGAGGCAAATCCACATAAAAAGAAAAAAATTTAAATGTTACACACCGGACGTCGGCATAGGCCACCCAATCGGCGACAGGTTGGGGAGCACTCGCGGATCCCCATGGAGTTCTTTCATAGTAGGGATCGGCGGTGTCCGGGACGGTCGCAATATTAGAAACGGGCGGTAATATGCGAAAATGTCTTACATCATTCTCGCCAGTACCTGCGATAGGCGAACGATCATTTGTTCCACCATGACGACAGATGCTTTACGTTAGTTACAACGATCAATGGGTGTTTTTTCTTCGTCGCCTTTCCGCTTTGTAGCTCCCTTGAAAAAAAAATAAGAAGCAGGAGATGGATATATTAAATAGAATGAGGCGAGTGATTTATTTATCAAGTTGCATGACCCAGTGATTATAGTATGGATCCGCCCCTTAACATCATACAGTAGATTCTACCGGTATTGCTTTCTCAGTAGAAAATAGGGAGAGAAAAAGTACAAAGGAAGTGCGGAAGTAACAGGAAGGCCGGGAAAAAGAAAACCAATTCCAGCCCGATACGCTAACCCAACCTTTTTAAGCCACAAAGTAAGCTTGAATTGCACGTCGTTGCAGCCCGTACACGGCCCAATTCAAATATTGCTTTTAAATATGTATCATCCTACAATTTTAAGATAACTTTTAACAACATTTTTTTACAACCTCTACCATTTATTATTTCTGATGTTATTTATTACTATATATATTAGAGTAACATATACTAACTAAGAGCAATAAGTGAGCCAGTGAAAGATGACGATTTATTTATTTCTATAGGAATCTTAATTGAAGCGTAAAATTCTAAAACATCATCGATTTATGAATAGATGGAATAGTGTGTGGGACCACAACTGGCTGCCGAGGGGCTGGACCCTCAAGTCAGTTTGTGGCTTTGTGCAAAGGATTTTGATAAACATCATCCGGATGTTTTGTTTTCAAGAATCATTCAACATATGAACCGTTGGATATACGCTGTGATCAGTGATTTTGATGGGTCTAATTTGAATAATGGGTTTCAGAGTTTGATCCAACGGCTAGAAATTTGGATGATTTTTAATAACAAAACATCCGGTAGATCCCTACTTGTGCAAAACATGCCTTATCGCCAGAAAAAGTTGCTGAACTTATTGACCCGGTTACTCACGTTTGGAGGCGAGATATTCTGTACAAATATTTCCTGGATATGGATAAGGTTCCTTTGAGTTCTTACAACCTGGAAGACTCATGAGGTTATCACTACGAGAGGGATGGTACATTTTCAGTGCAGTCTGCGTATCGCATGCTAATTCAAGTGAAGAAACAGAGAGAAGATTGGTTGGATGCAAGGGCATTGCAAGGCCAAATGGATCATCCACAGCAGCGAACCGGCCAGAGCGAGCTTGGAAATCACTATGGTGAGTACAGGTACCATCCAAGATAAAAGTTTTCGCTCGGCGATTTGCCCATGACTCTATTGCTACGAAAGGGGTCAAGAAACATCGCAATATGCATGGCGACTTCGCGAAAGTGCCGAATTTGTGGAGATAACGATACATAGGGCCATGCACTGATAAACTGTACGTTGGCGAAATCAGGGTTTGAAATGCCGAATTGAGGTGGAAAATCGGAAATGGCTCGGCAACGGTTTTCATTGATAATCGGTCGATTATCGATAAAAATCGAACGGTTTGTAATTTGAAACTAATTTGAAATCGGCCGGCAAACCTAGGAGGAAGAATTCGATATCAACTGATTTAGGGTGATTGCCGAGAGATTTTCAGGAAAATCGTGAACTGAGTGAAAAATGGGGAAACATTGTAGAAGTAGGTGGAAAATGTTAGAAATGTATTAAAAAAATGTGAAAAAAGACAAAATTTTAGCATGACCTTTACTATATTTTAGACAATCTCAAGTTGTGAAGCAGGCATTGAGCAATAATATGTCAATAAATAATATTTCAATTCAATACCACTGACAAATAAATCTAACAAGTCCACATTTCAATACTATGGCATGTGACATTTAAAATCAACATTTCTCACCGAAAATAAAATGTTCGCACATAGCATAATTTCGTTGACTTTCGATTATCGCACATAAGCCATGTTAGATCTATATGAACGCTACGTTCGTAAAAATCGAGTTATAATAAAATGAAATATTACCTTCCTTTCTCCATTCACTATTTGATTGGATTTTCATTATCGTACAATGTAAGCTATATAAAACGCTGTAATGAGTCGTCTTCAGCTGTAGGCCTTTAACTTTCTTCGTCTTGAATTCTAAGCCACAGATTATAATTAACATACACCAACGTATAGAGCTTTTTGTAGGATAGGTGGTTTCGAATTTTAGTATGGATGAACGTGAACGTGCTCCAGTTGTACTCTCATCCGATAGAAGAAGCGCAATGCGAAATGAGCTGAAACACAAACTTCTGGAGCGTGGATATGTTCAAATCGAACACGCCCCACCAATGTGCTGCAAATTAACGAAGATAACAGTAAGTATGAGGTGAAAAAAAGATAGCGGCATTACATTTAAGACGATATAAGAAAAATACCAGCAGTTGTTTTGGGATCATATGCCATACGCTCAGTTAGAGCACTCGCGAATGTTCCAACCCTTCTTTTGTATAGATCGGCCTCGTGAAGAGCCTCCATGGCATCCTAAGTATCATTAGCAAGCGCTTAAAAAGCATTCAGGAGATATGACAAAAAGGTGTGGGTCATGCCGCATAGCAACTATCTCCCCATCAACAATACAAAATTAATTAGTCCTAACCTGCAACATGCATTGCCACCTCCCCACCCACACTACAAAATGCAGCAAGTCCACATTATCCACTTATATGTTCTTTGCCTTTGCTTAGGTTCATATTTCATTATAGCTATTTGCAGGTTCATATTTCATATTGCAATATGAATATCGGTACATAGCCAACGAAAATACGTCGATCCATATTGCAAGTTCATATTTCATATTGCAAGTACTTCATATTTGCAAGTTCATACTTCATATTCCACCACTTTGAGCAAGTAATCACAGTACATAAATTTTTTTCAACTGCTAATTGGTGCGTGCATGCAAGTAAATACAACATCAAGCGCATATATATAGCTGCTGCTTAATTAAAATGCACATTACTCTTATTAATCATACTAACTTGCTCAGTTTCACAGGAAAAACGCTTGGTTTTGGAGAAAATTGCCAAGCCCACCAAGCTTCGATTATCGCTGATCCTGTACCGATTATCACTCACTTGCCGTCAATTATCGAGCTCAGGCCTGCGATTTTTGTGTCGACGGCTGCCGGATTTGGCCAGAGCTTCGTGAGTTGTACAAGAGGGTGGAGGGCTAAGGCCATGTTTGGATCCATAGGCTAATTGTTAGCTTGCTAAAAATTAGTCCTAGTCTATCCAAACAGAAAGACTAATAGGTGGGCTAACTTTTAGCTAACCCCTCAGCTAACAATTAGCCCATTAGCTGGTGGGAAGGAGCTAATTTGGGCTAAGAGCAGGTAACTAATGGGAAAAGTCGAAAATACCCTCAACGCGCATTATCCTCACTTCCAGACTTCCTCACCCGTGCGTCCGCTCCCCATTCCCCAGTTCGTGCGACCCGGCGGCGGTAAACATCCTCCTGCGCGGGCGACCGGCGGCGCCGCATGCGGCTCCACTGTCAGCTGCACTCCACGGTCCCTCCCCGTCACTGGCCATCTCCCTCCGACAGGCATCGCATCAATCTGCGAGGTCCGCCGTCTGCCGTCACCGCATGCTCCGATTTGCTGTTGAACCTCTCAGATCCGCCGCCTCCCATGAGGTATTTCGTCAATCTCCTCCCTCCCTGAGCTCTGTCCTCCTTCCTTCACCAGGGCTCACAAGTTTCTGTCTCTCTGCGTAGTTCGCCCGCGATGGATGGTGATGGGCAGCATGAGCAGCAGGGAATGTTCGATTTTTGCTCGCAAACTGACTCCATCGCGCCAACCGTCGCACCCACTGCACCCGCCGACATGTACTTCTTCTCGCGGACGCAGCCCTCTGAGGATGGGCGCAGCGTGCCTACTTGGCTTGGTTCATTCGCCATCGACCTTAATTCGCAGGTGAACGAATTCCCCAACCTCTCGACGTACCAAGGAATCCTTCAATCGGAGGTGGAGGGTTCAGATGTCGTCGGCGTACACCGAGGCCGAGGTGGTCGTCGAACCGACAAATCAAGCCGCGAGGGTGCATTGGCATGCACTCGATCCGATGGAGATGCAGCCGGCTCGGCCGTGCCACCATTCCGTGCTCCTCGCACAATCAGAGTGGGTAGCAGAGGCGGTCGTGGAAGCACTCGGTCCACCTCCGCCATTGCTCAAAGTGCTGCTCTACCTCGGCAGGCTGCTGTAATACACTCTGCCACTGAAGGTAGTGGAGCAACTCCTGCGGCAAATGATGGAGGCGATGGCCTAGAAGAAGAGGAGGAAGACTTCGTGCAAGAACCTTTGGTGAGCACCATTGACTGCTTGTGAAAGCTGATGGATGCTGTTTACTCATTGCTTAAGTTATTATGAGTATTTGCCACTAGGATAAGTAACATCCACTAGCATTTTCTCTTACTGAACCTATATATTTATCTTGTTTGCATGCTAGTGTTGATGTATTTCTGGAGGCTGATTTTGATTGCTCACTAGTGTCGATGTATTTCATCTTAGTGACAGCTAATACCATGCTAGTTGATTAGTATGTGTTAGCACAAAGTTATATTATCAAAATTGCATGAGGCTTAATTGCAATTTGATATGTTCCTATGAAGAACTCATGGACAATGAATAGCTCTTCATTTAATTTGATATGTTCTCCTCTATATGTTGCAATGTTACATCTAGGTCTCCACCTTAGGGACTGCCTTATACACGCACTTGCTTCTACCTACATGCTCTTCCTATGCCGATTCATTTGTGCTTGTTTTCATTTTCCCTGCATAAGTTCATAACTATGTGACTCTTGTACATGTATCTAGGTGGTATTCATGCACCATACTTTACATACTAGTAACATGTTTCCAGTGCAGCACTGGAGTGTGCTCTGAAGTCTGAACTGAACCATGGCCATCTACCTTGGTTCAAGATCAGACATGGTCACACCATTCATTCACTCAAATAGGATCTAGGCATAGGAAGAGCATTCATTTCTGCTTGTTTGTGAGGTTTCAGTGGGATATATTTTTAGTAGCATCTGTTAATTACTACAAGAATAGACACTAATTTCGTTTGGAAACTATACACATCATCTTTCACATGAATAGGCAAGGTGCATGTTTTTAGTGTGCTGATACATCATCTTACATGTATTCAATTGCCTTGTATGTACTATTATACAAATCTATACTAGATGGATCAGGGATTTGACAAGGCAAATTGGACCTCCGAGAACACATTTGTTTTCTGTGACATTTGGCTTGAGGAAAAAAGGGCAGGAAATACCAACAATGGTTTTGTGACCAATAGAGGGTACAAGAACATAGCTGAGAAGTATTTCATAAGCGTTAAACTGCAACACTCTAGAAAGCAATTAGGAAACAAATGGGATCATCTAAAGGAGCTGTACCAGTTTTGGTTGTGGCTTAACAAGCAAACTAGATTGGGACGATCTAATGGCACTGTGGTGGCTGATGACAAGTTCTGGAAAGATCACACAAAGGTAAACAGATCCTTTTTCCAATGCATACAACTTGTTTGTTTGTTTTGTTATGACACAACTAATATCAATTTTTTTAAATTCAGAATAAATCTGAGTGGAAGAAGCTAAGGTATGGCCCTCCGGAAAATCTACATCTTCTTGAGCAGATGTTCGAGAATGTGGCCATAGATGGTTCCTCCTCATGTATTCCTGGACAAGAATGTGATGAAAGGGACAATGACGACGAAGACGATGAGTTTGATGGGAGCCCTATGACAACAAGTACACTTAAGAGGGCTGGTAGCACTAATACAACTGCCACTAGTCCATGTAAAAAGACAAAAAGTCCAATGGTCAAGATCATGAAGAGCACGTTGACAATTTTAAAGTCGATAGTCTTTGCTACACAACAAGTCTTTGCGGGTGATTATATGGTTGAATCCATGGATAAAGTGTTGGATTTGACTGTGGAATGTGGGGCACCGGAAGATAGCATCGAGTATTTCATGGCTACACAGTTGTTTTTGAAAGCTAAAACCTTTGGATTTTCATTAAATTCAGTACAAAAGAAGCAAGGCTGATTTGGTTGAAGAGGTGGCGCCAGATGAAAAAGTTGTACTAGTTTAGATGGATAAAACTTTAGCATGAGTACCTATCATGTCTGAACTAATGCATGAGTCTGTCAACTATATGTCTGTGAACCGGTACTATGAACTATGTGTTGACCTGTGTATGTGAACCGAGTGCACTTATCTTTATTGTGTCTGAATCCTAATATATGTCCGTGCGCACTTATGCATGTTTACCTGTGTATGTTTACATGTCTGTCATGTTTACTGAATGCACTTGTTTGTCATGTGTTGATATATTGTCATTTCCATGTCATGCGTGTGCTTCTACCATATCTTCTATTAACACTTGGGTTGTGGTTGAAACATGTTTGTGGCTGTTTGTAGATGGATTTTTCAAGTGATGAGGATGACAAAACAATTGAGTTGGTCTGGGAGCATCAGAGGAGGAAACGTCGATATATGGCCATTGCATGCATGATTGGTATGTACTACTATGATTCTTTTATGAACAAAGCTCTAATGAGGGAACCAGAACTGAGTGGATATGATTGGGTTAGAAGAACACTCAATAATCCCACATCTTGTTACAACATGTTTAGGATGAGTAGGGCACTATTTGAAAGGCTACATAATTTGATAGTCTCATCATATGGCTTGAAGTCATCAAAAAAGATATCATCTATAGAGGCTTTAGCCATGTTCTTGTGGATCATTGGTGCCCCTCAATCAATTAGACAAGCTGAAAATCATTTCGAGAGGTCAACTGAGACGGTTAGTCGAAAGTTTGACCAAGTGTTGCAGAGTGTTTTCAAGCTCTCAGCAGACATTATCAAGCCTGGAGATCCAGAATTTCAGTCGGTGCATCCGAGATTGCAAGCTCCTCGATTTTCACCATAATTTGATAATTGCATTGGAGCAATTGATGGGACACATGTACCTGTTGTGGTGCCGGCTTCAAAAGTCCTTCAACATGTGGGGCGCCATGGATACTCTACTTAGAATGTGTTAGCTATATGCGACTTTAACATGAGATTTACCTTTGTTGTCGCGGGGTGGCCAGGCTCAGTACATGACATGAGAGTGTTTAATGATGCCATTCGCAAATATGGTAATAAGTTTCCACATCCACCAACAGGTAAACTTAGTTGTTGTCATCTTACATTGCATCTTACGTAGTTGAATGCATAATAGTGTTTCTATTTACACAATTTCTTATGTTCTTAGGCAAATTTTATCTTGTGGACTCTGGGTACCCTAACCGATCGGGCTATTTTGCACCCTACAAGGGAACGAAATATCATTTACCGGAGTTTCGACAAGGACCGACACCCAGCGAGAAAAAGGAAGCATTTAATTTTGTCCATTCATCTCTTAGAAATGTCATCGAGCGTTCTTTTGGGGTTTTGAAGATGAAATGGAGAATCTTATTGGACTTGCCAAGGTATCTAATGGAGAGGCAAAGCAAAATAATTCTTGCTTGTATGGCCCTTCACAACTTCATTCGCGAAAGTGCACTGGTAGATCAAGACTTTGACTTGTGTGATCGTTATGAAGGGTATGTTCCATTCCTGGCATCCTCTTCGTCTTATCGAAGTGGCGCTACGACTCATCTAGGAGGTGAAGATCAAAACATGAATTGCTTTCGAGATAGTATCACTAACGCTTTGTTTGCTAGGCGAGAGTGTTCAAGGTAGTCTTGTTGCGAACGATATTTTCATTTTCCAAACATGTGTACTAGATTTTATCGAGTTGTCAATGTCGTTCCTGTGCTGGATGCTAGTGTTTTCGGCTAGATTTTTATTTTTACCGTACTTGTGATCTTGTCCTCACGTATAAAGGAAAAGCACGTATGAAAGAAAAACATGGTTGGCATGAAGGACGTTTCATTTGAGACGCGGCATTAATTCTCTCTAATTTTTTCAGATAGAAACGCAGCATGCTGCTTATGAAAACATGGCTAGTGGAGAACGACTAGCTGCACTATGAGTTGGTGATTCATAACAGCTGGCGAACCATGCAGCTAGTCGTTCTGGTTAATTTGTCCATTTCTTTCACATTTTAATTATTGACATGTGAATCACCAGCTTTTATGAGGGGCAGATATGACTTTTCTAAGAAATTAGCCCAACCATTAGCCATGTATCCAAACAGCCCTAGGCTAATTTTAGATGGGCTAATTATTAGCTGGCTAACAATTAGCTTTAGCCATTAGCTAGCTAACAATTAGCTTTAGCGCATCCAAACATGGCCTAACTCAGAAGATGAATAATTGTGTCTGAACAAGAAGCATTCGATTAAAAGGTGCTAGGTTTAATTAATGGGCCAAAGCATTGTGGGCTACAGCTAATGAGACCTTTTCTTCTATACTCTATTTATTCTCTCTCAAGCATATACATTTATTTATTACCACTCACACAAAAATACTATCTCTTATCTTCTATCATCTTTTAAGATAATTAAGTAGGGGCATTTAAGTTATTTTCTCTTGTATCTTTTTCAATTTCACGTAATCTTAATCCTTGTGCAAAGTCAAAATACGTCTTATATTTTTAGATGGAGAGTAGATTTAATCAAGTTGCTGGTGACATGCTGGGCTATTTGGAATGCGATGAGGAAGGCCCTCCATGATGTATTCCAAAGCCCGTTGAGTACCTATAGTTTCATTAAGTTTTTTTTTTTGACAGATTTGGGAACAGTGTCAGCTAAAGGCTTAAATGGGAGAGTTCATAGGTTGAAGCTAAAGGAAAAAAAAAAATGGTCACCTCCAGCTGCTGAGTATGTTAAAATCAATGTTGATGCAGCTATTTCTCGCCTAGGCAAAAAAGGTGCCGTTTGAGCAATCTGCAGTGATGAAATAGGGAAATTAATTGCTGCGAGTGCAAGGGTGTGGGAAGATTTAAAAGACCCGGCTTCATTGGAGGCATTGGGTTGCTCTGAAACATGGCCATGCAGGAACCATGGGGTGCTAGGTATGCCTCGGTATCCTAAAAAATTTGAGAAACCACAGGAATGTGGACCTCTTCGGCGAAGGATTTGATTGCATAATTATTTGGAGCGTTTCGGTGCGAAAATTACAGGGCTTTGGAAGCTCAAAAGTCGGCTTTAATGCAGGCAAGAGAGAACGCTCTCTCTGGACGAGACTTTGGCTGCAGCTAGAAGAAAGGCCTAACAGTGGGGTCCAGTCCCAGGGGAGTTTTTTTTAGTTATTTAATGCTAAGAAAGAAATAGGCACGCATAAAATAGCAAAATGGGTCCAAAAATTATAAAAAAATTCTCAAAAATACTTTAAAATATTTGGAACCCAATAAAATTATTTACGAAATTTTTCAGCTTTAAAATTTCTACAAAAATTCTTTTTGTAAAACCAAAAATGTCAAAAAGGTTTTATAAAATCCATAAAAACTGCAAAATTAGAAGAAAATTCTAAATATTAATTAAACCAAAAAACATGCGAATTTTGAGGGTGTTACATTTCCACAAGAACATTGTTACCCAATGATCACTAGCGGTAAGTTTTAGTATCGGACAAGATGGTTTTTCTAAGCATTACCATTTCAATTATGGTCTCCCTCGGGGGCGATACTAGGGGTGGTACAATATCACTTCTCTGATGGGTCAAATTTGTTGATCGAATTGGTTTCGATTTTAGTGGTTTAGGATTTTTAATAACTTAGAACTATTTATATTGTGCTTTTAGCAAATTTCAAATGTATGTGCTGGATTTACAATGTTGTTACAAAATAATTGTAAAAAACTAAAAGTTGTACACGTGAAATGTGCACTCCTAACGAAAAATTTCTAGTTCCACCACTGTGGCCATGTATAATAAAATTTAGGCTCGTAGTTGTAGATTTAGGAAGATATTATTCTGGCATGACAAAAGTGTGAAACCATGATGCTCATCATAGGTTAGCTAACAGACTCTAAAAGAGGGACGGTATGTGTCGACGTTTGTTGTCGGCAATAATCAAAAGAGGGCTAGGTGCTGGATCCAAACTCGATGGTAGCACAAGACACGAGAATTATACAGGTTCGGGCTCTCGTGGAGGAGATAATACCCTAGTCCTGTGCTCTGGAATTATATATGGCTAGCTATTTTGCTGATGAGATTGTCTGTTGATGTTCCCCCGTCCCTCCCTTTATATAACAGAGGAGGGCGGTTACAAAAGAGAGTCCTGGCCGGATACAAAGTGGAGATTGTATCGCTTTCCTTATCCGCTAAACATGATGGCGGTTAGGATTACAATTGTATCCTCTCTAAGCAGGGTTGGTTTCCATCTTCGGGGTTTCCTTGCTGCCCATGGCGGCCTGCCTCCTGGGTAATACCCATCTTCATGTAGTTGGCTTGGCCCAGCCCCTCTTGGGTGGTCCTCACGGCCCACCATGCAGATACCCGAGGTCCATATACTCCATAGTAACACCCGAGTGCTTTGCGATCGAGTTGCTGCCTTCCTGGTCACAGCCCAACTGAGTCATGCTTCACGCCGAGTGCTTCCAGCCTCTCGACTAGTTTTCTTTTCCAGCTGAGTACCCTGTTGTAGGCAAAGAGATCGTGAAGGACTCAATAGAGCTCCACGCGTTGAAATTTCCGAGTGGTACCTAGCCCAATTATTGGAATACTGACAGTCGGCTCATCTTGGAGCATACCATTGTTTAAATAGGCTTTAGCCGAGTGGTGCCTGTACCCGACTGTCGTGGTGTACAGCTGGTGCCCCATCATTGGACATATCGTATCCCAAACGGTATGCAGAAGGCAAAACGCTTTTCCCACTCAAGGCGAAATTCAGCGCCGCTCCCTTTAAATTTATTCATTGCCGAAGTTGCTGATGTTGTCGTTGAAGCATTGGCCTACACGCGTCGTATCCAAATTTAGTAGCCCTGAAATCATGTATATGCAGAACTTAGGCCATGTAAAAACAATTCACTAGGATGTAATGTCCGACTGGTTTATATATAATTTTAGAATTTTTTACTCCTTTTCCTTATTGATTTTGAATTCATCCGAGTGGTTTGACTCTTTTTGTTTAAGCACTCTGCCCGACTAGTCTAGCCCCGAGTTAATCGAGTTGGCTCATAGCTCTTTTTCCCAAGCACGCGTTTTGGGTGACTAAAGTTCGCCGTTCATGGGGTCAGAGCTTCACAACTCGGAATTAATGCACTCGGATTCATTTGCAATCGTTAAGTAAAAGAAGAAAATACAACTCGAGAAAAGATGTGCGATACGCACACTATTAGGTGTAGCCCGACTTCTTCGCTTAGTTGTGGGTCAACTAAGTAGCAAGTCAAGAAAGCCAACAATTTTATTCATAATGACATAATTGAGTAGAAAGCGACTTAACTGCTCTATGCTCCATGTGTTGCTGACGATCATGCCGTTCTTTCTCGTGGCGCGGGCGTAGGCTTGCAGCCAAGCCATAGGTGGCGCTCGAGGCATGGGTGTAGGCTTGTAATCGAGCCATAGATAGCGCTCGGGGCGCAGGCATAGGCTCGTGGCCGTGCTGAAGGTGGCACTCGGGGCGCAGGCGTGGGCTCACAGCCGAGCTGTAGGTGGTGCTCGGGGCGCAGGCATAGGCTCGTGGCCGTGCCGAAGGTGGCGCTCGGGACGCAGACGTAGCTCGTGGCCGTGCCGAAGGTGGCGCTCGGGGCGCAGACGTGGCTCATGGCCATGTCGAAGGTGGCGCTCGAGGCGCAAGCGCTAGCGATCCGCTAATGCGAACATCTCCTTTACCGTAGTCAGTGGCCTCTGGGATATCTTCTTGATTAAGTTGGCGTCGCTAACTCCTTTCTGAAAAGCCACTATAACGACCGCATCCGAGATGCCCCGGATCGAATCCTTACCGTATCCGAATCGAGAAGTCAGCCCCCGGCTTACTACTCATGAGTAGATGGCCGCGGCGCTCCCCGACCCAAACGGAAGTCCGGATGAAGTATCAATGAAGTCTCTTCCAGATTGGATCTGGTCCGAGTCCGAGAGAGCAAGCTTGTCGAGGTTGTCGGCGATGAAGTCAAGGCTCCGGCGGAAAGCATGGCCGGGAGCGAAGGTGATGACGATTCCATTTATGGAGGCCATCGAGCTTGCCGATATTGATTTTGACGCAGCCCCTACCTGGCGCACCAACTGTCAACGTTTGTTGTCGGCAATAATCAAAAGAGGGCTAGGCGCTGGATCCAAACTCGATGGTAGCACAAGACACGGGAATTATACAGGTTCGGGCTCTCGTGGAGGAGATAATACCCTAGTTCTGTGCTCTGGAATTATATGTGGCTAGCTATTTTGCTGATGAGATTGTCTGTTGATGTTCCCTCGTCCCTCCCTTTATATAACAGAGGAGGGCGGTTACAAAAGAGAGTCCTGACCGGATACAAAGTGGAGATTGTATCTCTTTCCTTATCCGCTAAACATGATGGCGGTTAGGATTACAATTGTATCCTCCCTAAGCAGGGTTGGTTTCCATCTTCTGGTTTCCTTGCTGCGCGTAGCGGCCTGCCTCCTGGGCAATACCCATCTTCATGTAGTTGGCTTGGCCCATCCCCTCTTGGGTGGTCCTCACGACCCGCCATGCAGATACCCAGGGTCCATATACTCCACAGTATGCAGCATGACTTGTCAATCCTCTAAGATCTTATTTGTTTAAGCCACAATTCATACGAATAAGTTGAGATTTTAACTTAAATTCTCGATTTATATGGATTTCGATAAAATAAATACCATAATGTGTATCGATACGTTTGTAAGCCACGATGATGATCGATAAAGGCATAAAGCTCCCTCTTTAGGCCATTCCTAGTGGAAAGTTTCATTTCACGGTTTTTAAGATTGCCATGTCGTCTAAAGAGATTTGAGTAGATGAATGAAACAAGAGCCACAATGCATAGTTTTATTTCACGGTTTCATATGCTAACCATTGCATTTAATTGCAAGGCACAAGATTGGGCGAAGTTGGATGAAATGAAACTTTATAGCCCTCAGTGCTAGTTTTAACAGGTTTCATAGTCTTATAAACAGTATACACCCACTTTTATCCTGATGAAACTCATTCCTTCTCTCCCTCTTTATAATTATCATACCATATCATCTAAATTACTGATTTATCATATCATTTAATAAAAATAAAATCTTCATAAAACCTCTACTAGGAATGGGCCTTAAAACCTGAGCTGAGACCCAAGGCACCGACCAGTGAGGCAGTGACCACCTCTCTTCTAGAAACAAACCGACCCGAATCAAATCGAAACCAGCATCCAAGTATCCTCTCCTAGGCTCCACTCCTACCCCCTCTCCTCCCCTCTACTCTGTGTCGCCTCCCATTCCACGCCACAGATCTCTGTCTCCTCAACATGGCGGAGGACGCCCCCAACGCCGGCGCCGAGGGAAGCCAGTCCGCGCCTCCGGAGGGCACCACCGACGCCCTTCCGGCGTCTGTGGCGAAGGCCGCGGCGGCGCTGCTGCCGTCGCTCAGCATCTGGCCGCCATCGCAGCGCACGCGCGACGCCGTGGTGCGCCGCCTCGTGCAGACGCTGGCCGCACCCAGCGTCCTCTCCAAGCGCTACGGCGCCGTCCCGGAGCCCGAGGCCGAGCGCGCCGCCGCCGCCGTCGAGGCGGAGGCCTTCGCCGCCGCCTCCGAATCCCCCGGCGCTTCTTCGGCCTCCGTCGAGGAAGGGATCGAGGTCCTTCAGGCGTACTCCAAGGAGGTCAGCCGCCGCCTCCTCGAACTCGCTAAATCCCGCGCTACCGCCGCCGCTGCCGCTCCGGCGGCGCCTGTGGAGGCGAGCGCGTCGGATTCCGAGGCCTCGTCGGCGATTGCTCCGACTCCGGCGGAGGAGTAAGGTGTTGGCCCCGTTCTTAAGATCCACCAAGAAGTGCTGCTACTTTGGCGCTTCGTTGGAAATTATATACGAGTTCCTCTGCTGATGATTAGTAGTACCTCTATGACTATTAGAGATGCGCTTGAGATGAAGAAGTGATGTTTCTTTCATGAACCTGGACTGCTGGTACCTTGCTACAGTATTGAAGAAGTGATGTTTCTTTCATGAACCTGGACTGCTGGTACCTTGCTACAGTATTTAAGTGATATCTATGGTGCATCTTTTTGCCCTTAAGGTGTGCATGCATGATTGCATCAGGTCATCTGTTCTGGTTGTTAGGTTGCAAGGTGATTGTACCGTTGAATTTTTATAGCATTAGACCATTAGGGCCAAGAGTATTGTTGTTCTTTTTGTATCTACTTTGTTCTCATTTGGCTTGTGTGTGTGCTTTGGCCCATTTCAACATTGTGCACTTGGACTAGCGCTAGTTCTTAGGTAGGGTTCATTCTGTTGAATTGAATGAAATACTATGTATTTTCAGTTAAAATTAGGCCAAATATTGTTTTCAAACAGGCACACTTCCATAAGGGCTTTTTGCGTGCCCATTTAGCTAATAAAGTACAGTTTGTTGTATATTACAATTTACAATAGGTTTTTATGGGATAGTGGTTAACTATCGGATGACCGAATGAAGTTGATAGCGTAGGATCCAAGAAAATAACCTAGTTGGCATTTCAATTAAAAAACAAATTGCAATGCTGAGTGTGCATTGTGCAGTTACATCTTCATACAGAGTTTGAATTAAAATGTCAATTCTGGTTGGTCATGTGTGGCTAGCTAAAAAGTACACTTTGCCAAATACTACTTTGTGAACTTCCATTTTCTTCCATCTAATGGTTTATGCTAGCTGTCAAGGCTGAAATTTCAACGTGTGCTCCCATTTTAAAATGGGTGAGGATGCATGGGCTAGTGGTTCTTAAAAGTTGTATGAACATCATACAGTTGAGTTGATTATATTGAAAAGGGTACTGATTTTGCAGGCCTTGGTGGATCATTAGTTAATTCAGTGACAACATTCAAACTCACCAAAATCTATCCTACGTTGGATAGAGATTTTTTTTAAAAAAAAGTATGATATCCTTTGGAGCAACGCATTGGTTGAAATTTGTAAAGAGTTGTTTGTTGCCTTGACATCTAAAGATGGAGCTACCCTACATGGATATTGATGTTGTTGTTGGCTTGTTGCCATGACATTTAAGCTAGCTATCCTCTATGGATATTGATGTTGCTTACTTAGTTTTCAATACACTCCCTAGTCGGTGGATACTATAGTTCGTTGAGGGTGCATTATTTTCTGGTACTTGCCTTCCTGGTACTGTCTATTCATGCATAATTGTTGATACAGTAGGCAGCTGGAAACAAAAAAACAAAACAAATACCCCTATGGTCTATGGAGGTTGTTCCAGTTTTTCAAATATGTGTTTGATGGCGCAAATGGATGTAATCTAGACTGCCTTCTAGTTTTATGTATCATGGTAGTTTGACCATCCCCAGATTTATGGAATACCACCACTATTACTTTGTGAAACATAGGTTCGATCACTTCTGTGATTGTTTGTAGGTGTTTGCCTGGTACTCTGTGTGCCTCATAAGGGTTCTACAGTTGCATTGCACTGAGCAGATAGGTCTTAATAGTATATTTTTTATGTTGCTCTAAGTCCTGCTTGCTTAAACTTAGACTATCTCCAGCAGTATCCCTTCAGCCTCTAAATCCCTTCAGAACGGGATCCCAAGCACTCTAACGAATTCCTTTCACGGTTCCTTTCAGAAGGGATTAAAGGGATTCTCTCTCCAATCCCTATACAAAACCCTTCGAGAGGATGCTGCTGGAGATGATAGAAATGAAGGGAATGAATATGAGGAAGGGAATGAGGAAAGGGAAGAGAATAAAGGGAAATTGCTGGAGATAGTCTTACGTTTAGTGTCGCTGAATGTTGGGCTCCTAACTAAGCTCTTTCTATTTCTAGTCTCATGTTGACCACTCATGTTCACCAGAGTGGTTGTAAATGATACAATCCTGCAAATTTGCGTCTGTCAGTTAAGATTATGCGTTTTTTAATGTATTAGGGCATACATAGTGGTATAGATGATAGCTGTCTATAATACATCTCCATATCATCTACAAACAATACTAAAAATAACTCATATAATGTACCGTCTATATAGTTGTTTCTCATTCAATTAACATATTGTCTATACAATGGTATACAAAATGTAAAGATGTCTATAAAATCGTTTATTAAATAGTAGACAACAGTTTAATCTTTCTTTACTTGGTACTCCTATCTTATAGATAGCTGATATATACCATTGTACATGCTCTTGTTAGGCCACCTATGCAGTTTGAGAGGCGTTTGACGGTTTTTTTTTCATGCTGTGCTGCATACATCGTGTCATGGCCTTGCCAGATAAGAAACTAAATGGTTTTGTTTCATGGCCCGGGTACAAGTGATTACAGTGCCGAAGGATTGAAATGCTTGTTCATGTGACGCTACATTCAGATTGCCAGCGCTGCTTCCTTCCTGTCGTAGAACATCAATACGGCCAAATTGCATTGCTGATTCCAGCTAGCACATGGCCTTCTTTTGATTCATTCCCTTATCAAATAATCGAAATAAGTTACAACCGACGAGATCTACACTATGGGCAGCCGAATTGTTCTGTTCCTGCCTGAGAATTGTCATTTGAAAACAAAGATTTTGTTGTTGGGACATCCGGAATGAAGCGACGAGCTCCACGTGTACGAATACCACTGGTTGGGTGCCCTCATCACCCTAAACCTCAAGCCGAAGACATGTTTTTCCTTCAGGGGCAAGCAAAAGGCGATCACGTAGCCATCCGGGAAGATTCATCTTGCACAATGTTACAGCTGTATGTAAAACAAACGTATATGCTATATAGTTATCTATAATTATCTCTTATATAATTAATAGATTGTCTGTAGAGTAATGCACACAATATAAATTCATTTATAATATCACATGTTGTATAGTAAACATTAACTTTCTCTTCTTTCTCTCTATTTTACACCCTCTAAAATCCTATATGACATAAATCTTATAAACGGTTGATATGTACCGCTGCACAAGTGCACATGCACCAAGCGTGCCTTCTTGGGCCGAGCCCTGAGCAGTGAGCAACCAAGCACCACACAAACGCAACGGCCGGTTTGGACCAACCGAGCTCACCCAATCGGAGCTTTAGAGTTCGGAGTCCCCATCGACCAAGGGTGTGTTTGGTTGTTTGTATCCAGTGATATATGTATGAGATGGTTTAAAAAAAATATTATCCATGTGTTTAGTTGTTTAAATGGAATCATCTCGTCCTAAATAATAGAATGCAAATTTGAAAAATATTATCTGTAGATGCTGAACTATTCCATTCGTCCAAATCAATAAAACCAAATAGTACAGAATTATTCCATCATATTAAACCTCATCCCGCCATCGGACACACACCAAACTGACGGTGCGGATCCGTGATCCCACGATAAGAACACGGGGATCGCAGCGGCAGTTCCATTTGAATCTCCGAAGCCGACTGGTCTTCGTCCCCAGCCGCTCCCCTTGCTCGCACTCCGCGCGTGCGTGCTCTCGGCGTCCCGTGTCGGTGTCGCTCGCCAGTTGCTCCTCGCCCTCGAGTTCGCCGTTCTCCCGGTTCGGCGATCCTAGGTTCTACGTTGGAGAGGTGCGTGCGCGCGTGTGCTCTGATCGCTCGCGAAACCTTCTCCTCTCCTCCAGGCTCCAGTTTGTTGCGTGTGCGTGTGTGCGTGTGTTTTTCGTGAGGTTCCGGAAAGATTTGTTTGATTTCCTTGTGTGCGAGGTTTTCCACTCGGGTTGATAGATTCGGTTCGTCGAAATTTGGCGCTGCAACATCTCAATCTTGAATCCTGATGTGGTTCTTTATCTCCTCCTTTGCTGCTGCAGACGGTGGCTGCTCGCCTGTAGTAGCGGAGTTGCGCGCGGGCCGGCGCGATGGTTTCCTTCGAGATGAATGCTTGCAAGAGTACGCGACTCGACAACCACCTGCTCGATCCCTTCCTCTTTCTCTTTCTCGCGCAATTTATGAGCCGTTTGGCGAAAGATTGGGGGCCTGTTTTGCTTCCTCTTTTTCGCGCGATTTATCAATTGTTTGGTGGGAGATTGGGTCGTGTTTTGCTTGCACGTCCTCCTCTGCTAATCTGCTGCTGATAACCGTAGGAGTGATTATTTGTTGTTTCATTTCCACACCATGGATTATTTGCGTTTCATAGTAAATGCTACCGGTCCAAGGAATCCTGTGTCCAATTTACCTGTCTGTGTTTGGTGCGAACAGTCTCACCAAATTAACTGATGTTTTGCAATACTATTTGTGTACCTGCATTCGTTTAGCGAGGAGAATTTGCCATTACTACTGATGCGATAATATTATGTTGCGCTACTGTTAAATGTGGCAAGCTATATGCTTTTAGCGTTGTTCTTCTGCACAAAATTAAGTTCGGCTTAGGAATTTGAAATATATTCAGAAGGGGAAAGCTTCAGGTGTGCAGGTGACGGTGTTTCAGGATAAGAATTTTAGTCATTCTTGTCCATATTTGGTCATCCATTGATGAACAAGCTGTCGGTTAGATGTAGTCATCTAAATGCCTCCTGATAGTACCTGAATTTGACTGTTGACATGACACAATATGTTCTGTAACTAGGCTGCCATATTTAACTTTGTGTTTGTGACACTCTCCTTGCTGGGAACGGCTCCTGTGCACTCATGCTTCCCGTGCAAACCAACTAAGAAAAGTTTCAAAAAATTCTGAAAAAAATCATCACCCAAAATTTGTCTTTTTTGTAACTTCTAGCATAGGACGAATTTGATCATGAAATTTTATATGTAGATGGGGTAAGATGAGATGTATATCCATGATTTTTTTCAGAATTTTTTGAAACTTTTCTTAGTTGGTTTGCACGGTGTTTGCACGGGAAGCATGAGTGCATAGCAGTCGTTCCCCTCCTTGCTTGTCTTGTACTTCTGTTTTGATGTACAATGCATCTGCACCTCTCTCAACTCTTGCTCAACCGTTCGTCACTTCTTTCCAACAGAGATTGGGCTGGGCTTGACTGGATTTGGGGTCTTCTTCTCGTTTCTTGGGATCATCATGCTGTTTGACAAGGGGTTCCTGGCAATGGGAAATGTAAGATTAGTCCTCCTAGATCACTCATACTGCACTGTAGCTTCGTCCTTCTAATAAGTAGGCATTTTATGTTGTCAGATTCTCTTTGTGTCTGGTGTCTCACTTACCATTGGGCTGAAGTCAACTGTGCGATTCTTCACCAAGCCAAAGAATCACAAGGTTCTGTACCAATAAAGCTCAGTCACACATCCCACCCGTTCAGTTCCAATTCAATTATTAGCTAACAAGATTCACCTGATTGCGCAGGGTTCGATCTCTTTCGGGATCGGCCTTTTCCTTGTCCTTATTGGTTGGCCTGTCTTAGGAATGATGGTGGAGTCGTATGGCTTCGTCGTGCTCTTCAGGTTGGTAAATTCTCTAGTGTTCTTTCATGTGATTACATATTCACATGGTAGTTGATTTGCAATGTGCGTTACAAAATAGAAATATTTGGGAACTGTAATCTGACTGCTGCTGAATCTCTTCACAGCGGCTTCTGGCCAACTGCTGCTGTTTACCTGCAAAAGAGCCCCACCTTCGGTTGGATTTTCCAGCACCCTTTTGTGACTTCGGTATGGCAATATTTGTAACTCTTATGTCATCAGCTGTGCTTTATTCCCCATGCTTTGTTCTTACGGTCCTAAGCCGCCTAAAATTTTCTTTAAGTCATTTTTTATGACCATTGGATTGTATGGACATTGATGTGCTATATGATTAGATGTTAGTCCAATAGAGAAAACATATGAGTTAAGAAAACGTCTGTCACCTTACAAACAGGCAACCCCTTGTTCTTATTGCTGTTTCCAATTCACATTTCGCAGTTGCTCACTCGGTTTAGAGGAAGACGGGTTCCAGTGTAATCGCCTTGCTGTGCTTGACCACCCCGAAGAATGCCAGATCGCCTGTAAAAAGTAGATGGTGATATGCGTTTTTGTTCGTTTGTAATTCGTTGGTGCTCTGGTATGTGAATCTTGCTGCACTGCTACCAGTAGGTTGTCTGAAATCTGAAAATGTAATACGCCGTATTTTAGGATTATTAATTAACAGAGAAAATCTAATGCTTAGTTTAAATCAAATTCTGAAGTAACTAGTTGAATAATAAACGAAACTATCAGTAGGACTATTCTTGTAAATAGAATTTGTAGAATTATATTTTGTAATGTCTTGTAACCGGAAATCCAAGGACTAACCGATGTGAGAGGAAATCACAGGATGAACTTCATTAATCACTCCAAACACCAGAACATGTAGTCTTAAAGAAGAAGACAGGATGAGAGGAATGAGAAACTAGGGAGAGGGGAATTTAGTCTTTACTTTTTCGATGCCTCAATTCTGTTACAGACTCACTTATATACTCACACCCTTACGCACCCCTTTACTACGTATACTATTCACTCCCGCGCTTTGCCGACGAAGCCACGTTCAATTTCCGAAGACGCTCTTCTTGTTCCCGCCTTCTCCCATTTGTAGACCCATCGTGTTTCTAGCATGAATATTACAATATAACCTACACAAGGCTATACAATATGAGAATCAATTTAAATACTTGTTACCCGAGATGGCATTAGCTCATGATGGACTTGATTATCTTCATGCTTGGCTCCATTTTGCAATTGATGAAGACTTGGTCCTTGAAGAAACTAAGCGTCGAATCCATCTCATTTCACCTAAAAATCTTTTAGGCGATTTTTGGTACCCAATCCTTATTGGGTCCGACAACGTTAGTCACAATTGATTTAGGAACCCAAATGGTCCTAACATTAATAGTCTTAGGTGAACTAACATTACTAGCAATGGATTTGCGATAGTTATTACTCCTAAGCGATTTATTGGCTCGTCCCCAGCCGCTCCCTTGCTCGCACTCCGCGCGTGCGTGCTCTCGGCGTCCCGTGTCGGTGTCGCTCGCCAGTTGCTCCTCGCCCTCGAGTTCGCCGTTCTCCCGGTTCGGCGATCCTAGGTTCTACGTTGGAGAGGTGCGTGCGCGCGTGTGCTCTGATCGCTCGCGAAACCTTCTCCTCTCCTCCAGGCTCCAGTTTGTTGCGTGTGCGTGTGTTTTTCGTGAGGTTCCGGAAAGATTTGTTTGATTTCCTTGCGTGCGAGGTTTTCCACTCGGGTTGATAGATTCGGTTCGTCGAAATTTGGCGCTGCAACATCTCAATCTTGAATCCTGATGTGGTTCTTTATCTCCTCCTTTGCTGCTGCAGACGGTGGCTGGTCGCCTGTAGTAGCGGAGTTGCGCGCGGGCCGGCGCGATGGTTTCCTTCGAGATGAATGCTTGCAAGAGTACGCGACTCGACAACCACCTGCTCGATCCCTTCCTCTTTCTCTTTCTCGCGCAATTTATGAGCCGTTTGGCGAAAGATTGGGGGCATGTTTTGCTTCCTCTTTTTCGCGCGATTTATCAATTGTTTGGTGGGAGATTGGGTCGTGTTTTGCTTGCACGTCCTCCTCTGCTAATCTGCTGCTGATAACCGTAGGAGAGATTATTTGTTGTTTTATTTCCACACCATGGATTATTTGCGTTTCATAGTAAACGCTACCGGTCCAAGGAATCCTGTGTCCAATTTACCTGTCGGCAACGACTGCGTGCAATCAGGGCTCCCGCAATCATCGTGCAATCCAACTAAGAAAAGTTTCAAAAAATTCTGAAAAAAATAATAGATGTACATCTCATCTTACCCCATCTATATATAAAATTTCATGATCAAATTCGTCCTATGCTAAAAGTTACAAAAAATACAAATTTCTGACAAACTTGAATAGTTCAAATGCACCTCAAATTTGTCTTTTTTGTAACTTCTAGCATAGGACGAATTTGATCATGAAATTTTATATGTAGATGGGGTAAGATGAGATGTACATCCATTATTTTTTTCAGAATTTTTTGAAACTTTTCTTAGTTGGATTGCACGGTGATTGCACGGGAGCCCTGATTGCACAGCAGTCGTTGCCTTACCCGTCTGTGTTTGGTGCGAACAGTCTCACCAAATTAACTGATGTTTTGCAATACTATTTGTGTACCTGCATTCGTTTAGCGAGGAGAATTTGCCATTACTACTGATGCAATAATATTATGTTGCGCTGCTGTTAAATGTGGCAAGCTATATGCTTTTAGCGTTGTTCTTCTGCACAAAATTAAGTTCGGCTTAGGAATTTGAAATATATTCAGAAGGGGAAAGCTTCAGGTGTGCAGGTGACGGTGTTTCAGGATAAGAATTTTAGTCATTCTTGTCCATATTTGGTCATCCATTGATGAACAAGCTGTCGGTTAGATGTAGTCATCTAAATGCCTCCTGATAGTACCTGAATATGACACAATATGTTCTGTAACTAGGCTGCCATATTTAACTTTGTGTTTGTGACACTCTCCTTGCTTGTCTTGTACTTCTGTTTTGACGTACAATGCATATGCACCTCTCTCAACTCTTGCTCAACCGTTCGTCACTTCTTTCCAACAGAGATTGGGCTGGGCTTGACTGGATTTGGGGTCTTCTTCTCGTTTCTTGGGATCATCATGCTGTTTGACAAGGGGTTCCTGGCAATCGGAAATGTAAGATTAGTCCTCCTAGATCACTCATACTGCACTGTAGCTTCGTCCTTCTAATAAGTAGGCATTTTATGTTGTCAGATTCTCTTTGTGTCTGGTGTCTCACTTACCATTGGGCTGAAGTCAACTGTGCGATTCTTCACCAAGCCAAAGAATCACAAGGTTCTGTACCAATAAAGCTCAGTCACACATCCCACCCGTTCAGTTCCAATTCAATTATTAGCTAACAAGATTCACCTGATTGCGCAGGGTTCGATCTCTTTCGGGATCGGCCTTTTCCTTGTCCTTATTGGTTGGCCTGTCTTAGGAATGATGGTGGAGTCGTATGGCTTCGTCGTGCTCTTCAGGTTGGTAAATTCTCTAGTGTTCTTTCATGTGATTACATATTCACATGGTAGTTGATTTGCAATGTGCGTTACAAAATAGAAATATTTGGGAACTGTAATCTGACTGCTGCTGAATCTCTTCACAGCGGCTTCTGGCCAACTGCTGCTGTTTACCTGCAAAAGAGCCCCACCTTCGGTTGGATTTTCCAGCACCCTTTTGTGACTTCGGTATGGCAATATTTGTAACTCTTATGTCATCAGCTGTGCTTTATTCCCCATGCTTTGTTCTTACGGTCCTAAGCCGCTTAAAATTTTCTTTAAGTCATTTTTTATGACCATTGGATTGTATGGACATTGATGTGCTATATGATTGGATGTTAGAGCAACTCCAACCCAAACCCTTATATTTTCCCTCTAAATCACTCATTTAGGGTAGTGTAAAAATTAGGCGCTTCTATATCAAATTTGTCTCCAACCCACACCAGATACTCACCCTATTATTTATCTAAACATTATTATTACTTTGCACCCATGAATCATTTACTAAAATAGAAATAACAAATAAAAAAAATGTAGAAGAAAATAATAGAAGGAAGGAGAAAGTTCCTAGATGTAGGGGTGAGAAGAGGTCTCCCTAGAATAGGAGTTCCTTATAAGGGTTGGGTTGGAGCTCACATTTTTCTAATTCTCTTTATAATTTAGGATAGGGGGAGGTTTAGAAAACTTCTGTCACCTTACAAACAGACATCCCCTTGTTCTTATTGCTGTTTCCAATTCACAATTCGCAGTTGCTCACTCGGTTTAGAGGAAGACGGGTTCCAGTGTAATCGCCTTGCTGTGCTTGACCACCCCGAAGAATGCCAGATCGCCTGTAAAAAAGTAGATGGTGATATGCGTTTTTGTTCGTTTGTAATTCGTTGGTGCTCTGGTATGTGAATCTTGCTGCACTGCTACCAGTAGGTTGTCTGAAATCTGAAAATGTAATACGCCGTATTTTAGGATTATTAATTAACAGAGAAAATCTAATGCTTAGTTTAAATCAAATTCTGAAGTAACTAGTTGAATAATAAACGAAACTATCAGTAGGACTATTCTTGTAAATAGAATTTGTAGAATTATATTTGGTGCAACTTTTCCATCTATTAGACACATGGTAAAAGCTAATATATAAGCTAGATTAATTCCTGATTGTCCTATTAGCTGCTCAGACATATGAAATAATCATATACTTGATTCGGAGTCAAGTGTTACAGTGAAACCTCAGAACATAGTACCATTTCTTGAACTGGTCCTAAAATGTACTTTCATGCAAGTGTATAGCTCAATCCATGGATTTGGAGTCAAAAGAAATACGGTAACCCTTCATCCAAATACGTATGTCGATCCGATTAGTGAATATATTAATCTTCATGAAAATACGTATGTTCTCAATCGAAGTAAACCTATAGAGTAGTATCATCATTAGTTAACCCTTGGCCTAAGTAATTTTGGTGGACTTAATTAGATTAGTCACCACATGCATAAGTTGGTCTTCAACAACAATTAATTGTAGAATACCGCTTTGTCCATGGCATAGTGTACATGCATGTTCGTGTGAGCAGGTGAGAGTGTGTATAGATGTGCGTGTAGATAGGCAGCAGGCTTGTGCGTGCATGTGTGTACAGCGTGAAGCGAAACAGAGGAATGTTAGTTAGTAGTGTGAATTTTCAGAAAATGACACCCAATTCGTGTGCTTTTCAGCTCCTGTGTATGACATATGGATCCATCTGAGTCTATAACAGTGGATCAGGATGTCAAATACCAAAAAACGAATTTTAAAGGTGGCAAGTTCTGAAATCTCTCGTTAGTAGTAGTACCAATTATTTGGCTAGCTCGTCTCACACTGTCACAAGGAAGTATTTAGTCTGCTTTGTATCAGAGCAAGTACAATAATAAAGGTTACTATTTACTCCGTCTTTTATTTATGTCATCTAGAATAAGTAATAAAGCTAGTTTGCACAATAATTATCTCTAAATGTTGTCTTTAGAGAAAAACTAAATCATTTAATTTGAGCATTCAACACTAATTTCATCTTTATGGCTATTGGCAAAACACTAACTTCAACACTAAACGTCGTTCATGCTGGCTCCAACACCGGCTTTTGGCCGGCAATAGCATCTATTTTCCTGTGCAATGTTTGCTACTAAATAAGGGTCAGCTCTTCTCTCTCATCTTTTCTCACTCTTTCACATAGAACTAACCTAATATGCATATGATAAAAGTAAACTAAGACGGTCTTATTGTACATGCCCTTATGATTGCTCAATGTAGAGAACATATATATATATATATATATATATATATATATATATATATATATATATATATATATATATATATATATCTCAGAGAGGTATGGTAGCTGGCCGTGCGCTCATCGCTACATCGCACCAAACACTGTAATTTCTATAGTGCCAGTCTACACAGCCTCATAAATTTATTATGCAACATATTTCACAAACGGCGCTTCGCTCAGATGGCTGGAGCGTTGCAGTGTGAGCATGAGGTCTCTCGAGTTCGAATCCGTTGAAAGCAGTTTTTTTGGTTTTTTTGCATCAACTTCGCTAATTTAATTGAGTTATTAGATCATGTTGTAAATTTTTAAACTTGTTTAGAAGGGTCCTCATAGGTGCCTAACCTATCATAAAAAAATTCAGATCGTGATCAAACTTGTGTGATTTTTAAAAAATCTGACAATGCTACTAATAATTTAAAACAACTTTACTGATTTAATTTTACTATTAAATTTGTAAATTTTTGAAATTTTTTGAGAAAGGTCCCAAAAGCATTCCTACACTACCGTAAAAAATGCAGGTTGTGATCAAACTTTTGCGATTTTTTAAAAAATGACAATGCTGCTAATGTATTTAAAGCAATTTTGTTGATTCTATTGAGCTACTAAATTTGCAAATTGTTGAAAAAAAATTTAGAAGGGTCCTGAGATCAATCCTACACTACTGTAAAAATTTTAGATCATGATCAATCTTTTGTGATTTTTAAAAAATTATAACAATGCTACTGATACATTTAAAGCAACTTTATTGATTTACTTGAGTTACTAAATGTGTTAGTTTTTAAAAATTTGCTAGAAGGGTCCCGAGAGTATGCCTAAGCTACCGTAAAAAAATTAGTTTTATGTATTTTCAAAACCTTTTAAAGGAATATTTTTTAAAAATCAAAGATATATTTTCTAGAGAAAACAACACCATTTGTTTCCCTTTTTCTTAAGGTATTCCTGAAAAAAATTTCTCTGCCAGTCTTAGCACTTTTTTTCGCTCGCAGCAATACATGGGCGGCACTGTTGTGTACCTAGTTAATTAGATTGCTGGCCAACAAGCCCACGTATTTGCCATACAGGAATGCAGATTATTAGAAAATCATGCGTACGAGAGAATGCTAGGTAGTTTCTGCTACTAATCAGGTACGTATTAGGGCCCACAATGTCATAGGAAAGGATTGGTGTTGCATTCTACTGCAAGGTGCAACAGTACTGTATCGTGGAGAACTCTTTGTTTTTTGTTTTGTTTTTTGAAGCAGTACGTGGAGAACTCTATCTAATAGGCTATCAAAACCAAAGAATGGACTCATACGTACGTAACGTACCGGTATATGCCAGGTAGGAAAGAAAAGAAAGTGTTTACTGGATACAGGGAAACAAGCAGCTACGTCACTACGTGGAGCAATTATCCTCACCAGCTAGCACTTCGTGCTTCGAGGCAAAGAAACAGAAATTCAGTACGTGCTGGCTGCTGTCCATGTAAGCCCAGCGGTGAAAGATTTTAACGGCACAAAAAAACGACTCACAGCTATAAACAGGAGCGAGCACCTCCACTCGCAAGGCATGAGAGCACGGTTCATAAAATCGTATCACGAAAATCGATTTAGTTTTCGTGAGTACGGTTTTCGTAAAAACCGTTTGAAAAACCGCTAAAAAACTATCAAAAAACCGAAAGAGTTGAAAACTTAAAAAAATCTGAAAAAAATAAAAAAAGCGCGGTTTTTCGTAAAAAACTAACACGTCCAATTGAATGTTCTTCTAAAACGATTTTTGAGCGGTTTTTGACGAACATAAATTTTTTTCAAAAATTTTAAAATTTTAAATTTAAAAAAAAAATAAAACGGTTTACCGAGCGGCTTTAGATCTCAAACCGGAGCGATAAGATGGAAAACCGCGGTTTTCGAATAATTTTTCGCGGTTTTGTGAACCATGCATGAGAGCTTCAATAGTCTGCATGCTAGAGATGGGGACGTGGCATTGTGATGTTGTGCCCACCTAGGGATGGGGAATTAGGGAGAGTCGGTGGTGCACCCTTGTCCTTGGCTTAGCGAGAGCTTGTACTAAATATACGATGAAAGTATGAAAATAGATAAACAGAGACGTTGGATCAAATTTGAATGGTTCTGATCTAAGTGGAATCTCACTTTCTTCATTTAAAGTGTGAACTTTTATAATTTTTCTAAGGGGTTTTGTGTAAAACGTGTTTAAGTAGAGAAGGTGGGATTCTACCTAGATTTGAACCATTCAAGTTCGATCTAACATCCCTATTTGCTTACTTTCATGCTTGCACCATATGTCTATTTTCACCCTATACTTCCTCTTGTATAAATGGAGGCGCTACTAAGTCCATACTAAGGGTTTGTTTGAGGGTGCTGCTAGGCCCGTACTAAACAATGCTTCTTTAAGTCGATGTGCCACCTGTTTGAAGATAACTAGTAGAGCCACGCGCTGCGTTGTATCGGGTGAACTTTGATAGAGCACTTACATGATAAAACCAACATCCAAGGTGGATGTCATTTTTTTCTTTAGCAAAACATATACAAATCCAAGAAAAATTGGAATAATCACAATTCCAAAATTCATGGGGCTTTTTTGTAGGAAAAGGTAAACAAGAATAAGATTCGGAAAACTTATGGGTTTTTTCGCAAAAATGGGAATTCAGGGCCCAAGAGGATTTTCTAAACCATGAAGTTATTTTCAAAAGAGCCAGCAGCAGGTCTCGATGTAATTTTGGAATTTGTGAAGAATCTTTTAAAAAAACAATAGCTCTGCTCTAAGAGGTAAGTTATTATATAATTTGACGGCATAATTAACGAGAACGAACAAGCCGTGCATACACTTGGTATTATGTTTTTAATAAAATTTACTCTATTGTTGTGATATCGGTACATTCAGCATAAATTATGATCTATGATTGGCTATTGTGCCGGCCAGGGTTTCAAAAACCGAAATAAAAAAACCGGTTCGAAATTCGTGGTACGATTTTCGCAAAAACTGCTCGAAAAACGGCTCAAAAACCGTTACAAACCTAAGGGTTAATGAATCAAAAAAATTTGAAAAAAATCAAAAATCGAAAACCGCGGTTTTTCACGAGAAACCACTTGGTTTTCACGAAAAACCAACCCGACCAATTGAATGTTCTTTAAAAACAGTTTTTGAGCGGAAAACCGCGGTTTTTCAACGGTTTTCGAACAAATAATTTTTTAATTTTTTTTTAAATTTTTAAATTTTTTTAATTAGACGGTTTACCGAACAATTTTGGATCTCGAATCGAACGATAAGGTCAAAAATCGTAGTTTTCGAGCGGTTTTCGCCAGTTTTTGAAGCCCTGGTGCCGGCATCGGTATCCAGTGATGTTTCTGTGGGAGGCACCAATATGATCAAGGTAGGTAGCGCCCAATGCTGTGGAATATTAGGGCTGTCTGGGAGTTGTGCACTTGTGCTTTAGGATTGAGTCAAAAGCCGTCTTAAATAGCATGGCTGCAATGCAGTTGGGAAGCTAAACCATAGCAAAAATACTCTCAAAAGTTGCAGCCACTGAGGAGAAGCTTTTCAGCTGTGGCTTCGCTCGACCGCCTCCCCAACCTCTACCGCCCTGCCTCGCCACATCCACGTCAATTCCCTGCTCGGTCGTCGTTGTGCTTCACTAGGTTGCCGCATCTTTGCTCGGTTACTCCCCTAAAAACTACAACTGCAGCGACCAGTTTGCCATACGACATAAAAAAAGCCGCAGCCAACGGTTACAACTGCTTTACAGTCTAGCAAGTCAAAAGCAACTTTTTAGTCCAGCCGCAGCCCTCCATACATGCTCTTTAACTCATTGAACCGGATGAATTGGAAAAGAGATGCTTATGCACAATAATAACTAAAATTGTGGTTTTATAAAGAAATGTTTTCTAAGGGAATATTTGGGGTTGCGGAGGTAATCATATCATACTGGTCATAGTTCAGGACTTCAGGTATGGAACTGTCTGAGTTCTTCAATGAGTATGGCTCTTGTTCCGAACAGGATACTTAACGATGGATCCATATGAGTCATCGGTACTAGTAAGTCAAGAGATGCGATCATTATAGGGCCAAGAACTTTGCTGCTGCTGTCAAGGGCCGACGTCCCCGCTACCCACTCCGAACAACAGCTTTGGGTTCGAGCACGGGTCGCGCCGAGTTGGCCCGTAGGTCGATCTGATCTTCTGAAGCCTAAACCGAACCAGTTTCTCTTAGCATTGTCACGGATTTGGGCTCTTGTAAGCTGGGCTGCTGGACTAAGCTGCAAGTGGGCTCAGACTTGCCTTTCTGAGCTGAGAGAGGAGGCAACACAAAAGGAAGAGAGCAGCATTCACGCCAGGCATTGAAGAACAGAAATGGCATTTGCCTCGGCTCTCCTTTCCCTATTGCTGATCTTCCCCAAACTCTAGTTCTCTAATCTCCAATCCCCTGCTTCTTCCCGTCTTTGCTTTCAATTCTCCCAATTTGGATCTCCGAGTACCTTGTATCTTGTGTTTGGTTTGCAATCGAGCTCTTGTCTTGGTGTTGATGCATGATAATCAAGCGGGTTCGTGACAATATGGTATTAGAGCCATCAATTCATGGGATTTCGAGCAAAGAGTTGATGTGGGCGACTCATGGTAATAGTTGCTGTGATTGGCATTTAGATTTGTTCGGCGATGGTGTCCATAGAGGAGGTGCCTACCACTTGTTCGACAAAACGCCGAGACACTGAGAGGCGCCCAACGGAGGTGTTCTTCATGTCACAGTGAACTACCCGTTCTATCCGGTGACTAAAGGGGTACTTCACTAGGTCTTCAACGCATATGGCGTTGAGAAGGTGTACATGTTCGAGAGGACCAATTATGTATGGGCGATCGTCTTCTTCCAGTTGGGCCACGGCACAGCACGAGCTCAAGAAGCCTTTAATGGCCGATGCATCTACGATGGTTACTGCTGGATGAACATCTAGCACGTGTTGTTGCCTCCCACCAACAGCACCGAGGTGACGCCCACAAGGTGTTCGATGAAGGGTCTCGACCATGACCCCAGTGTGCCAGCAGTGACCTCAACTTCAGCAGTGTTGACTCCCTTACTTATGGCCTCCCTGGTTGCAACAGTGCGAGGCACTATCACCAACAGCCATGGCTCCACGATGCCCACCAGTAGGAGTGGGCATTTGGTTAATTCGGTTTTATCGGTTCGGTTTAAAAAAATCGGTTTTTGAGAATTGTAAACCAAACCAAACCGAATAAAATTCAAAACCAAACCGAATAAAATTCAAAACCAAACCAAATTAACCAAACAAATTCGGTTCGGTTAATTCAGTTTTTTAGTAAACCGAATTTCAGACAGCATCCAGTCTCAGTCTTTGTTAGTTGCATCTTCCAAAATAGAGAACAAAATTCAAGCAAGATAATGAAGGGATTAGAACAAACCTCCTAATTTCCCTCATCAAATTTTTAGATATGCAAGATCTTTGCAAAACAACTCATCGTGATTACAATTTGCACACGTGCTTACCAGAACAAAAACAAGGCCCATTGTCAAGGCTCTGGAAATGGCTGTAGAAACATACTTAAATGTGATGACTCTGGAAATACAAAGCAAATTGATAGTGGGTTTATCAAATGATGTATGGTGTGCAGCACCATATTTTGTAGTTCACAAGGAGCATATTTTAGTTGCAGAAAAGATGATTCTATTGACATATGTCCTGCTGGTAGTTACATTTGGTCACAAGGAAGGGATAGCTTGGGAACTTGGCAAGTGTATTGTTGAGCAAACGATGATCATAAATGGCAGAGCAGTGTTTAAGTCAATAGAGGCTGCAGTAGATGGGTTGTTACCAAGAAAGCTTCTTACATTTGCAAGTAAGAATAATTGCAAACAAGTTGTATGGGCAACAGGTTGTGTTAGTGGTTACTCTCCGAGGTGTTTGCTGGTGCTCTCACCAAGGATGCATTGATGCTTCTGCTAGCACAATTGAATGAGCATGCTAAACTCTTCAGGGTAAAGACTGCCACTCAGATTTCATCAAACTTCTATGCAGGCAAGCAGTTGTTGATACAAGGCCTATGTTATTACCATTTATGGCATTTCTGAAGGATAATTTAGGTGATCAGCTTGCTCATGATATTATGAACAGAATGGTAGCGCAACTGAAACGTGATGGTGATAATCTTCACTATGGTTGCCTCCTAATGTCACTAATCTGGACATGGGAAGGACAGCTTGATGAGCTCCACGAAGAAAATGTTGCTATGTGGATTTGTCTTGACTGAATGAAGATTTCAGAAATTATGATGGTTAGGCAGTTCGAAAATGGCAGTGTGGTACTCATTCCTTTCGAGGCATTGCATGACTTTGAGCATAATGAGTACCAAGAGGGCAGGGATGAATGCTTGCTAACCAAAATTGTTGCATCATTTTGTGGTCTGGTGGACAGGATTAATGAAGTTTGGGTTCCAATATATTGCTGCACTAATCACAATGAATGGAAATGGGGGCAACTAAGTGGTATGGTTTGTTTAGAGGATTTTAGTGGAAACATTGGAGGATGTGTTCTAGTTTTGCAGCTTCTTCGAGTGCTTTGGGATCCTTGTTGCTTCACAGGCATAGAATCGGCTTGGGGACAAGCCGAATTTCAACAGGAGAGGAATGTCATGGACTTGGGCCCTTGTAAGCTAGGTTGTTGGACTAAGCTGCCAGTGGGCTCAGACTTGCCCTACTAGGCTAAGAGAGGAGGCAATACAAAAGGACGAGAGTAGCAGTCACACCAAGCATTGAAGAACAGAAAAGGCATTTGCCTTGGCTCTCCTCTCCCCATTGTTGATCTCCCCAAAACTCTAGTTCTCTAATCCTCAATCCCTTGCTTCTTCCCAGTCTTTGCTTCCAATTCTCCCAATTTGGATCTCCGAGTACCTTGTATCTTGTGTTTGATTTGCAATTGAGCTCTTGTCTTGGTGTTGATGCATGATAATCAAGCGGGTTTGTGAAAAGCATTTACTGTATACTAGCTTAGCTCTAATGCTCTATTCTTCACTAGGTAGGCATTTCTTGCTTGGTTTTATAAAGGTGAGTGCTAGCAGTTAGACATCTGATGCTAGTGTTTTTCTTCGGACGCGTCGGTGCAATATTTTTTTGCAACGTCTGCAATATTTTTTCACGCGCACATTTCTACTGTTATTGAAGGAAAATGTTGCACACGTAGGAAAAAATGTTTCACACATGGGAAGAAAATGTTGCAGCGATCCGGATCTACATTTCTACTGTTATCGAAGGAAAATATTGCACGTGTAGGAAAAAATATTTCACGCATAGGAAGAAAATGTTGCAGTGTCTGGAAAAATCGGACACCCAATCACAAGTCATTCTGTTTTATAAAAGAAGTACACTTTACCCTCTCAACTTATGCCCCGAGTCCGGTTACACTTTTAACTAGAAAACCATTCACTTTTCATCTAGTGCAAATCACCCCCTTCACCAAAATCTCCCTGGTTTTGACTAAGTTGGCATCTAGGTGTACAAGTTTTGATGGCATGAATCACTAGATTACTAAAGTGGATGAGACCACAGGTCAATCCCTAAAGGGCCTTCTTCCTCATTTCAAAGCATACAAAGAGAGCATTTGGGTCGACGACGGCCACGAATGATGGCGATGATGACTTCGATGAACAGGGGCTTGACAAGGCGGCAGAGCGGCTCTGGGACAAAGAAGCGGTGGTGGAGTTGTTGCCGGCATGGGGGAAGAAGAGGCGAGGGAGTTGGAGAAGGGGAAATAGCGGAGCTCAATTTGGACCTCAGCCCACAGCGTGGCAGTTGAGTCCTAGGCCGTTGCAATCGTCCTGCAGTGTCGCCGCCACCTCTCCACCTCCACACGCACCGGGCCCACTGTCCCTTCCAAATCCCCCTCGTCGGGATGCCTCCGTTGCCCGCTGGATACAGATTCAGGCGCACCTGTTGTCGAGTTGCCAACTCCGCCTACGTTTGCTTAAGATTTATGCAAGTTATATTAGAAAAAAAAATGCATAGAAGCACTACTCTTTTTTTTATTTGGTTGGGCGACAAAAAAAAAGATGGGCTTGCTACTCGGGCTGAAGGAAAAAGAACTCGACTGAATTCATGTTGAGCATATCAGAACTTTGTATCCCCCAACCTCCAACCCCACACGCCAGAACTATCTTTTCGGGCACCCAAGAAGAATGATACAACCGAAACGCCAAGTTTTAGAGAACAAAATAAAAAAAATTACATAGACGAGAAGACCATCCGAAGGAGATCGAAGGTTCAAGATCAAATGAAACCTGTTAGTTCTTCTTCCAAATGTGTCCTGATCATTCTCTCTGGCGTTGCTCCATTGCCTGGTCTCAAGTTATAATTTCTTCCTCCTTTGGCGCACAAGAGAAAGATGTCACAGAACGTGAATTGTGGCAGATCAAAATATGACTTATAAAGCGTAAGACTGTTGCTATTTTAAATTATCTATTCAATCTAGTTGCTATATACGCTCGGTACAAATTCAGAATGTGGATAATAAAATAAATCAGAAACATATAGGACCGCGAAGTCATGAATATGTCCTCGACCTAATACCTTGATTGTTTGTCTTTTACTACACCACATACTAAACAATGGTACAACCATATAACATTGCAAAGAAAAATTATATGGTTTTTAGATTGACATGAGTTAGTCTTCAGGTTGACAAGGCCATGCAACTAAACTATAAATTAGGCTACACGCGTTGAACCTGCATTACTAATTAGTGCAATATTCTGTAACTACCTAACCAAATTGCTACAACATTACAATCGAACCTCTCCCACAGTGGAACAATAATTAAGAGTTCCGAATCATTTTAATTGCTTCGCTGCTGCTTCTGATGTCACTCATTGCAGCAATTTGATGCAACAGTTGTGCTATCCTCTGCAAAAAGAACAACAATAATGTAATGAGGGAAAATTTGAAAAATCATCTGTTCAATGAATATGCATCGATGTCGAATGCATGTCTAAGGGCCTGTTTGGTAGAGCTCCTCGATTCGATTCTCTGTTAGAAGTGATTCTCGATAGAAGTGATTACGTCATTGAAAGTGATTCTCTACTAATCCATAGGATAAACTCTATGGAGAAACCGACTCTTTGTTGGGAGTGAATCAGAGAATCACTTTTTCACTCCGGCTCCTAGTTCATTTCGAGAATCACTTCACGGGAATCACCCCAGAGTGATTCTCGAAATCGCTGCTTTAGCGAGCTTCATAGATTCACTCCTTGATGAGAGCAGAGCTCGCCAAACAGGCCTAAACCTCATAAGACAAAGCAATAGCAACCATAGATGCGAGTACATAGAGAAAAACATAGTCTGGTACAGAACTGAGTATATACACCATATAATGGCCCCTGGGAATGCCGGCCTCCCAGGGGTGCCAGGTGTCATTTTTGCGTTTTTGCGAAAAAACCCCTCCGCTTCTTCAAATTACGGATAGGTCTCTGTAAATTACGAATAGGTCCTTCGTGATTTTTTGTGAGGGGAAGATATTTTTTTTAATCGCATTTGGGTCCCTCGCGCGCTGTTTTGCAGAAAACACCTCTCGTTATATTCAAATCGCGGGCAAGCCCTTTTCTAATTTTTCAGGATAGCGGACAGGTCCAAAAACGTAACAAACAGGTCCTTGTTCTTTACGTCTAGGTCCTTTCTCCGTTTTTTTAGTAAGATAAACCCGATAAATTTCGAAATTCTGTTTAGGTCCCTACACGCGGTTTATAGCTAAATTGGGAATCGTGTTTAGGTCCTTTCATCGATTTTTTTCACACGGTTTTCTAAAAAAACGGAAAAAACGACTTTCTTAAAAAACACAGATTCGTCGAGGGTTTATAGCTGAATTGGAAATCGCGTTTATACTTTTTTCGTCGCGGCGCGGGAACGCGCGCAAACTCAGCCTAGTATATTTAAGTATGCAAAGAAAGATAAAAGAAGATTCAAAGCAAGAAAAGATAGCAGAATCTTCCAGCGCTAATCTATCAACAATTTATGTTGTGGAATATGATAATAATGTCCAGCTTCCAGCATTTTACATGAATGCGTGTGCACAAAAGAAAAGAACTTCAGTAAAATTTAATTTAAGGCTACTTGACAAAGGCACACCATCAGTTAACAACATAAAGGCTATGATAGTGTGTGCAACCTATTCGGAACTAGTGAAACAAGAGTAACAAGTCTTCTACCACATCGTGCATTTGCTTCCCTGAACCCAACCCCAACAAAGAATATATTGATTTGGGGAACATGAACAGGACTAAAGGAAGTGGTCATCCATGAGTAACACAGAGATTGTCAGACATTATTGATGCTATACACCAGCATCGCAGGGATGAATCAAGGATATCCATTCATCTCTCAATCTTCCCCACCATCAATCATTGTAACAACAGACCTAAAACAGATTTCCTAAGGTTTATTCTACTGATCGGTAGATACCTAAATATCCTATTTTAGCTTGATCCAACATCTCAAGGCAGTCCCAACCCTCCACCTCAGCTGGTGTCCATAGAATTAATTACACTGCCAATTAAGCAAAAATCTGATGTGGCATAAGAATTAAGGAAGGGAGAGAAGGAAAAACAAAGAAATCGTGTCTCATGTAAGAAACTAGGTCGGCGGGCACCAAGACGCAAGAAATGAGCAAAATCAAGGTTAGATGTTTCTGCGCGCTTATCAAGCTGTGTTTGTAGTGCATGTATTGGTTTATTGCTCTCTCTCCTCTAGACATTGTTCATGAAAATCATGAGTTGAGAAACTATGTATTGGTTTATTGCTCTCTCTCTCCTCTAAACATTGCTTATGAAAACCATGGATTAGGACTGCCCTCACAGTATTGTATACCAGTGATCCAGAATTCCAGAATCCAGAGACCAGATGTCATCAAACATTATGTCAATACTAATGATGTCAATTACCAGCAAAACTCCCTTGGATGTGTCATGTGATCAATTCAACTTTCCTTGCAAATCGAACTGAGACCACAATGACAACATCTAAATTTTCCCAACACAATAATGGCATTCGCATAGGCACCAAAGGCTGTAGAGATCCAATTCCAAACCTTCTCCTTCTCCTGCGAGAGCAGGACGAGCAGGTCCCTCTCCCTCCTGTCGCGCCGGCGAGCGTACAGCAGCGCGCCCACCACAACGGCCGCCGCCGCGGCCAACCACACGGCACCCGCACGCCCCGTGCACTAGCACACCCTCGTTCACGGCTCCGACCCCGGCCGCCCACGCGCGCCTCGCCGCCGCGCAGCACCTCCCCCAACCCCATAGCCACTCCTCATCATCATCAGCCTCCTCCACCTCTTCCATGGCCGCAGCCTCCTTGGCCTCCCATTCCAGGCCCAGGCCCTCGTGGAGGTGCGGCGGGAAGATGGCGCAGTCGTCCACGGGGGTAGCGGCGGCCTTAACGGTTACGGCTGGGTGGACGAGCTCCCAGGCGTCGGGCGCAGGGGCAGGCGGGGAGGAGGAGGAGAGCGAGAGGGTCAGTGTCTTGGGCTTCAAGAGGAGGCGCGGGTTGGGGGAGGGGAGGAGGAGCGGGTGGAGCGCGGAGTACGGGGAGGTCGGGGCGGCGAAGGGCGGGGATTGCAGCGGCGGCAGCGGGAGCGAGAGCCTCTCGTCCATGGTTGCGGTTGCAGGCTTGAGGCTTGCAGCTGCTCACCTTTTTTTTTGCATTCAGGCAATTTCTAGGTGTTTTTTTTTACGGAATTGCTACGCCCGTGCGTCCGATGGAAAAGGCAAGATCAGACATCCACTTCAACATCCTACACTTTCTTCATCGGGCGGCGAAGGGCGGGAGATGGCAGCGGCGGCAGCGGGGCGAGAGCCTCTCGTCCATGGTTGCGGGTTGCAGGCTTGCAGCTGCTCACCTTTTTTTTTGCATTCAGGCAATTTCTAGGTGTTTTTTTTATCTGGACGATGACAAGATTTCGATTCTCGTTCTTGAAATCTCATATATGTTTGGAATCCGAAATTTTATCGAGATATTAGAACTTCGAATGAAAATATAAAATAAAAATCAAATTCATTTTTTTACACCAAAATTTCTAAAATTTCATTCGAAATTATCAAAATCTCAGTGAGATTTGTTGAGATTTCATTGAAATTGAACCGAGTGAAAAATAGTTCAAACGCCGTCAAAATTTTTTTTTTGCGGAGGGTTCTGATATATTAATAATGTTCCCATAAAAATTTTAAATGACTATCAAGCTTCCTCAATGTGGATTAGCATAGACTGGCAAATCTCCGAAACCACGGGATAAACATTGTGTCATTTTCTCTCTTGTAGTTTGAATTTCTAATTCTTGTGTAATTTACATTTCTAGCAATTTTAGTATATTGATCTTATGCATATGATTGTATTTTTGCATAGACTTAGATTGGCAGTGCACTTAATAAAACATAGATAATTTAAGCTTTAATTGTCAAAATTATAATTCTTACTTAAATAATTTATTTATTGCAATTAGAACCGAAGAATTTAAAAACCACATATTCACCTCCCTCTAGTCGGCGGTCCTTAATCCTACACCCACCTATCACGCGCTCGATGGCCTTGTGGCTAGTACCCACCACACCATGCACACGCGTCGCCTATCGTGCGATTGTGCCTCGTGACTACACACCTGCTATCGTGCCATGCCGTGTCGTGCTGCTTGCCACCTAGCCATAGGCGAATTGGGTGAAGAGTGGGGAATTACATGGTTAGTGGGTTAGGAATTAGGGAGCCAGGGAGGAGTTTGGCTAGAGAGTGGGCGATGTGCTTGAACGCTGAGTAGGCTTCTAGTAGGTTAAGATTTTCATAAAGAGGTAGTTATTTACTAGACATATAGCACATATATAATAAACTTGATCTTAATGTTTTTTTAGTTTTTTTAAGACAACAGGTACATTCCACCCTGTTGGGTTGCCATCAGCTAAATTTAATCCAAACTAGAAACTAGAGGGGGCATCATGTCGTGTTGGGCCTGCCCGGCATAGGCCCATCAGCTGTGTGCCTAGATCGTGCTATGCTGCCATAGCTCGACCGGCCCACCATGTTGTGCTGTCTTAGCTTGCCTTTGGCTAGCCCAGGCATGATCCATTTGCGATTCATGCTGTGCTGGTCCAAATATGTCCCATTTGCTCTATTGTGATGAGAGGAAAAGAGCTAGAGACGCCCAAAGCTAAGGCAATAGACACAAATAATAGGGAAAAGGAAATAAATTTTATTTATTCTTGAATAGGTATAGAGTTACTGTCTCATTAAAAACCTTACACCCCTATACGGAGCGTCGGTTTAGTGCGCGTGCTCGGTGTCGGTTAGTATGTATGCTCCAATCTCAATTATTTATCTTTTAGCATCTCCGTTATCTTTCCTTTTTTCACATGCGACAACTGCAACGACGCCGACTGTAAGACAAGCCACAACATGTTGTAATGTCACAACTGAGCATCTTATCGTATACCATGCCATCTTTTGACTAGGGGTGGGCATTTTTAAACCAAAATTGAATTACCGAACTGAACCGAATTAACCGATTATTTATGTTTATTTGATTTTTGGTTTTCAGTTCGGTTTTTGTTTTGATATAATTCGATTTTCGGTGTTCGGTTCGGTTTTTCGGTTTCAAAAACTGAAATAACCGAATAACCAAATAGCCTATATACAATACCACTTTTATAATATTCTTTCTAAAACCACTAAACAATTATCATGTTATAATACATTTATGCATTTGTTTAGTATATTCATATGTTCTATTATGCTTATATTGTAATGGTATATGAATATTGTGTGAGTTTATCCATACTCTGTGTTGTAATATAAGAATGATTAAATTTAGTCTACCTAGTGTTATTCATATTTCGATTAACCAAAAAACCGAATTAATCAAACTGAAATATTTTAGTTAATTCGATTCGATTTTTTTATTTTTGTTCGAGAAATTCGGTTTTCAGTTTTCAAAAACCGAATTATTTTAAAACCGAAAAAGACCAAATACCCACCCCTATTTTTGACCCATCGAACCTGTTTCATACCATACCATACCAATCCAAATACATTTCATACAATCGTATTGTACTGTATTATCCATCGTATCCGACCATCAAGCACGGCATAGCCTAACTCATGTGCGTGCTTGTCACGCTTGTCATGCTTACCTTGCCACGAGCTGGCCCAATACCCGGACCCAAAAAAAAACCAAAGACAAGCGTGCGCGGAAGCTTCACCGAAGTTTTAGCGTCCCAGGCCCCAGATGGCATAAGCACAAATGGACACTACCTACCCTCGGTGGCCCCACATGTCATCTTCACCAATACACTGTCGGTAGTCTCACCCTTCCCTCGCTCGCGTCCACAGAGAAATTTTGATATTTGGGTCTCAGTACGCATGCCTCTCCAGATTTAACACTCAGTTCGCATGGATTTCGAAATTTGACCCCGCGCCAACGAACTTCTCCATTCAGGTGTTTTCCTCTCCTTTGTTTGAATTCACAATTTTCCGGTTGATTTTCCCTTCTCCCGGACATGGGAAATTACACCTCTGCCCCTCCCTGTGTCTTCACTTGCTCTCACTCGATCTCCACTCCACTCGATCCAGACTCGATCGTCTCTCCTCTTTCTCTCGCTCGGCAAACAGACGAGGTGGCTCTAGGGTTTGGGCGAGCGGTTTTGGCGGCCGGAGTGGAGAACGGAGGGGACCGACGACGACGCAGCGACGGCGTGACAGGACCGACGAGGACGCAGCGACGGCGTGAGAGGACCGACGACGACGCAGCGACGGCGTGAGATCTCCAACGGCCTGCACAGGTGCCATGATTCCGTTCGAGGTCCCTCCTGGGTAAGGCTCCTCACTCTAATCCCTCTCCTCTCTGGAGATTGTTGTATGTTTGATTTAGGGGAGATCCACCGAGCGAGAGAAAGAGAAGAACGAGAGCAAGTGAAGACCCTAAACCCTAGAGCCACCTCGTCTTCACTTGCTCTCACTCGATCCAGACTGGAGATTGTTGCACATGACGCACATTGTCCATACAACAGCTAGAAGGACATTTAGGTACACTTAACTCGACACGATAATTTTTTTTTGTGGGTACTTAGTAGGATCGATCCGGATCTTGCATTTCTATTATGCGTTCAGATTTGCAGCTTCTCGGCCAAGCTAGATGATGGTTCCTCTGTTGATGTTCATGGAGATATGATGAATGGGTTGTGGATTATCGATGTTGTAGCTTTGAGAGCTTACTAAAGGATTTGGCTGCAATTGTGAAATGGGGAAGCGCATACAATGACCAATAATATGTGAATTTCACATGAGTAGTTGTGAGGAAAGGAAATTGGTGGATGATAAATCTTTGTCACTTATGCTTCTCTGAAAGGCAGAATGATAAGAAGTTATTTTTGTTTGTGGATGTTGAGGAGAAACCCTTATGTTTGGGTTCTAGTTCAGTTGTTACAGAGGTAGTCATGAGCAATATGGTCATAGATAATGCTAGTGCACAAGTAGATGCAAGCAATCAACTACATGTAATTGATTGGGATAGGCTGGAGATAGTTCCAATTGCAGAAGAGCAGATAGGGGCAGCAGTTGCAGTGATGGATGAAGATGCAATGTATGCATTTGTTGGTCTAAGAGCAGAGGATGAGAAAAGGGAGAAAGATAGGCTTGCAGCTGAAAAGGAGAAGGAAAGTGAAAATGATGCAGAAAATGTGCCTATAGACTTGCAAGGCGCAGAGTTGCCAGTTCATGATCTCATCCCTGGGGAGGATTCAGTTTTTTATGATAGGGAAAACCCTCCAATGAAAGTTGGAAGCAGATATGCTAGTATGGATGAATTCAGGGCAGCAGTGAGACAGCATGCTATAAAGGTTCAGTTCGAGCTGGGAACAGAGAAATCATGCAAGGATAGGTACAGGGGCTATTGCAAAGCCGAGGGTTGTGCATGGTCTATTGTTGCAAGGTTGATGCATGATGGGAAGCAAGTCAGGGTACAGTTTGCTACATTTCCATGATTTCTTAACTGTAGTTATAACTGTAGAACTTATTGAAGGAGCTTGTAGTTGAACCTTAAAGCATGTATATATTATTAACCAACGTGTTTCCATTTGGCAGGTTACTTTGAACAAAGAGGAGCATTTTTGTTCATCCACTGGTAGAGTGAGGACCAAGATGGCAACATATCATTGGGTAGCAGAGAAGGCAATCCCCTATCTAAAGAAGGATCCAAACATGGGTACAAAGAAACTGCAAACAGAGTTAGAGGACAAGTATCAAGTGAAAATAGGGTATTCAACAGTGTGGCTTGGTAGGCAGAAGGCTGTTGAACAAATTTTTGGTACATGGGAAGAAAGTTTTGGATATTTGTTCAATTTCAAGGCAGAGGTTGAGCTCAGAATGCCTGGAAGTGTTGTAGAAATAGATGTCATAGAGCAAGCAGATGGTGTGTATTTCCGTATATTCTTTTGTTGCTTTAAAGCTAGCATTGATGGTTTCCTAAATGGTTGTAGGCCATACTTGAGCATAGATTCCACGGCTCTGAATGGTAGATGGAATGGCCACCTACCTTCACCATCGCTTTAGATGGACACAATGGATGTTTCAGCTGCATTTGATTTTTGGACAAGGAGACCAATCGATAATTGGACTTGGTTTATGCAAAGAGCTTGCAAAAGGCGGTTGGGAATCCACGAACTAGCTATAAGTTCAGATGCTTGCAAGGGATTAGAGAATGTTTGTGAAGACAAGGTACCCTTAGGCGAGAGCATAGAGAATGTTTTTCCACTTGATGAAAAATTTTGTCAAGAAGTTTCATGGGCTGCATTTGGGAGAATGTATCCTGCTGCTAGGACTTTCCAAATGAGAATATTATGAGTATTTAATGAACAAGATTTATGAGGCAAGTGATCGAGTCAAGCCTTATCTGGAACAACATCATAGTTTGCTATGGATGAGGAGCAAATTTTCAGAAGACATAAAGTGTGACCACATTACCAATAATGTTGCAGAGGTTTGGAACAATTGGGTGAAGGACATTAAAGACCTTCCAGTAGCCGAGCTTGCAGACACTCTTAGGTCAAAGTTCATGGAACTCTATGCAAAAAGGAGGAAAATAAGTGAAAAATTTGAAGGCCACGTAATGCTTCCTATTGTAGTTCGCCAACTCAATGCAATGAGTAGGCAACTGGGCCACTTGAAGGTCAAAGATGGTGGAAGGGATGAAGCAGAGGTGACAGAGATCACTGCTACACACAAGATCATGAGACATGTGGTGAACATTAAGAATCATATATGCACTTGTAGAGAGTGGCAGGTCTCAGGGAAACCATGCCCACATGCTTTGGCACTCATAATAACATGTAGAAATCCTAAGATGGAAGATTACCTGCATCCTTACTACTCAGTCTACCATTTTAAGCTAGCGTATGCTAGTGTTATTAGACCACTGACTGACAAGTCTCAATGGGCACATGTGGATGTTGGGTTCAAGGTGTTGCCACCTCTGGCAAAGAGACCAATTGGGAGACAAAGGAAAAATAGAATTCCTAGCTCCTTGGAGATGAAGGGCAACAAGCCTAGAACCAAAGGCTTGTGGCAGGTGAAGTGTAAAGGATGTTTAGCTTATGGCCATAGGAGTACATCCCCAAAGTGCCCTCTCAATGGAACAAAAAAGAGGTAAAACTAGAAGCCTTGATTTATGCATGTTTTTTTAATTTCAATTTGTTACCTTCTTGCCATCTTACCATTTGTAGAAAGAGTCGTGCCAAGAAAGGGAAGTCAGGAGGCCAAGAGAGTTGCAACATAGGTGATGAAACTAGTACTACACCAAAAAGACGTAAGGTTGTCAGACAGAAAATTTAAGTAACACAAGTCCTAGGCCTTTTACAAGAAGGTAAAGATAGCATAAAAATGAATTCCTCGACTTCATTAAAGTTCATGGACCTCGACAATACAAATTTGCTCTTTTATTTAGCTAATGGCGCTCAACATGGGACATGAGGCGAGACAAGTAAGCAAGTGAGCACCCCAAAAAGACCCCAAAAAAGAGAGCAAAGAATGCTAATGACAAGGAAGGAAAGAAATGAATCGACTCATTTGCGGACCTATCTACTTTTGTAATATTAATTAATCAAAGAATATTTTGGACTCAGATGCTTTTGTAATATTTCTCGGCAATATTTCAGACCTAGTATGAACCTGAACCATGTGGCTGTGTGGCTTTTGTAATATCTCTGTTGTGGACGTTGCTGGTTGGCTGAAGTTATGAATGGTTGGCTAGAGTGGTTGTGGTGTTCAGATTTCTATATATTATGATCTTGATCTAATTTTCTGAGAAAATAGAATTGTTCTTGAATGATATTTATTTGAGTGAGTCTTTATGTAATTGTCAGGATTCATGCACATTAGATTTGAGTGAGTTTTACTGATGCATAGCCAGACAAGATTCTGCCATGTCCTCGCTAACAAAGATGGATACAAAGTTCTTCGCTTCATCGATGTATGCTCAAGAAGCCGACAAGAAGCGGGGCTGGAACTTGGAAGACACTAATGGCTCGTGCATGTCTTTGCCTGATCGCTTCGCTTTCGCTTGTTCATTCTCGAGTACAATAGCATTACATGTCTTCACTCCACGGAGTTATCTCTGTATAATAGCATTACATGTCTTCACCTGGAGTTATCTCTGTATAATGAATATTTTGTTTGTTGGAAAACTCGTGTGAGCTCGTATGCATTTTACAGATGATATTTTCCGTTGGAAAACACAGGTGAGCTGCGTATGCATACTAGAGTCCGAACTGAGTCCAAATTTTGTTTTTTCGTCTCGTATTGTCACTTGGTATAATGCAGTAGGAAAAGTTATCAGTTATCAGTAGGAAAAGTATTGTCACTTGGTATAATGCCTGTTGTCGTTATCAGTTTTGAGTCTGGAATCTGGAGTTAGTTGTGCTTAAGGTCGCCAGGGAAACGGTTGCACCGGACAAGAAGAATTAGGTTTTAACCCCTCTCTGGAAAAAACACGCCGACGGACAGGCGGTGGCACCGGCCGTCCGGTCCAACCGGTTCCAACCCGGTCACACCGCCCGCGCACCAGTCGGTTGGAGCCCTGTGCCCCGCGCACCGGTCGGACCCCATGTGCCCCGGTCACACCGCCCGCAACACACCGGTCGCAAATGCTTCACAGGAGGAACCGGTCGCACCGCCAGGGCTTCGGTCGGACCGCCCAAAGCCGGTTGCACCGCTTGCAACCCGGTTGGACCGGCCCAGCCCAGGATGCACCGCCCCCCTTTGGAAAAGGCAAGATGTACCTTTGTTTCTTTTGCTTTTCTTGATGCATGCTTTTCTTGACAAAGATGGATACAAAGCCATGCACAACTTCAGATCGATCGGAATACACCATTCCTTATTTCCTTCTGAGTCAAACGGTATGGTATTATAACAATGCATTGGGGAGGCCAAACCGTATGGTATTATAACATCATAGGCTCACTTTTGTTCCTCAAACAAATAAATGTATTATTTTGCGATATCATGGATCAACATTAATATCGGCTAGTCTATCCGGGTAAGTATTGTCCTACAGAAACATAAGCAGGTTTGCTCGCACTGAACTTTGATCTACCGTAAGCAGTAAAATCTTCTTGTCCCCAAAGCTTACATTATACTAATAGGTCCAAAGTTTACTTCTTTCTTGAGCTAGTATCTTTTTCTCCTTGTTTGATTCTTTGCATTGTTTGAGACTCGTGATGGGTGCTGGTGGTGTCATCCCTCCTCCAAAGACTTATTTTTAGAAGGTGATTCTGAACACCATGAAATCCAATCTTTTGATAACTCCTATAGCAAAATTTTGCAAAATCAATCTATTTCATAACAAGACTGAGTAATGGGTAACAGCCAATTTATTGCATCCATCAAATGTTCTTGTATTACAAAAGAGCCAATCTGATTGCATGACTTGCATTATGCGCATACATGCCTTTGGACTCTACACGACTCAACTTCATTAGAGATCTCACTTCATTACAAGCAAAAGGATGCCCAAAGAACAGAAAAAAAAAGTTGATGCATGCGAACAATACAAAACCTATTAATTCTAGGTTCTCTATTCTTCTTCACTACCATCTCCTTAACCTCATCTAGTCCCACTTGGATCCTCAAATTCTTGTAGCGATTCAGGACAAACATCCAAAGAAAGAGGTGGAACCAAAAGTCCATTCTTCAGAGGTACTTCTCATAATCTTCTGGAAAAATATATAGGACAAGTACCTTGCACTGCAAATATGTAATCGGCATTTCATCATTTTGATCAAAACCAACTCAATGTACGAGAAGGAATCATCTTGAAAATCAAGTAAAATTCTAGCATCATTCTCATCATGCTTGACCAAAGTACACTCATCATGCTTGCCCACATAGTAAAATTCTAGCATCATTGTTAGATGCCATCAATCAAACTTCAGCCTAAATTAATGATACATCAATACATACATGCAAATAAAGAGCATGTAAATTGAGTGTGCGCCAGCATAGCAAATATAGGAAGTCAAAAAGAAAATGGGAAACTTACATTAATTTCACAACCATTGCACAAACTGAAAAATCATATATTTCAAGTGCAAGAAACAACTTACATATTGATGATTCCTTGGGCACTTGAAAAATCGCTTGCCATGGTTCTTGGTGGGGCGCGTCGCAGTGAGCGCAATCAACCTCACGTCCTTGCATTCGGACAAGGGACCAGCGGCAACGGCTCACCTCATCCATCATGCAAGCAAGCAGCCAAGGCCCAAGTGCTCGAGACCTAACCCTAGCCAAGACTGCAACCTCGATTGCGGTATTTGGAGGACGACGAGAGACGCGACCCTGTGACATCGAGGCGCAAATCACCCAATAGGGCCAAGACTTCGAGTCTGGATCGAGAGCCCCGATCGAGAGAGAGTGAGAATTGAAGAGAGTAAGAACTCGCAGCGAGTCTGGACTGGAGAATTTCTGGATCGAGTGAGACCAAGCGAAGAGATAAGGGAGGGCAGAAGTGTCATTTCGCATGTCCGGGAGAAGGGAAATGCAACCGGGAAATTGTGAATTCAAGAAAAGAGGAGCAAAACACCTGAATGGAGAAGTTCGCAGTTCAGGGTGTCAAATTTCGAAAGTCACGCGAACTGAGTGTTAATTCTGGAGAGGCACGCGAACTCAGTGTTAAATATCAAAATTTCTCCGCGTCCACACCATCGTCGTCCCCCTCAGGCCCTCACAAAAGCCGACCTCGATCTCCGCTCCAAAGAAACTTCTCCTCCTAGGCTCCTACATCTCATACCTCACCTCCCACGCCATTCCCGTCCCCCAAGATCCCACCCCGCCCCGCTCATAAGCCCCAAGTCCAACCCACATCGCGGGAGCGCGCATTGGTGTCGCTCGCATCTTGCCTCTGATCTGACCGGCGGCGCGCGGCGACGAAACCGCGAATCCAAGAAGCGCGAGGAAAGGCGGCGGGGAGGATGGCGCGGACGCGGAGCGGGGGCACCGGCGGCGGGGTGCGGGTGCCGCCGATGAACGCGCTGGAGATCCTGCGGGAGACGGTGCGCGTGCTGCGCGCGGAACCGCACGCGTTCACGTCCATCCTCTTCCTCCTGCTCTGCCCGGCGTCGGGGTGTCTCCTCCTGTCCGCCGCCGCGCTGAACGGTGCCGTCGTGCTGCCGCTCGCGAGAAAGCTCCTCGTCGCCGCGGCGGCCTCGGGGCTCCCGCTCACGCATTTCGTCAGGCAGCTCGCGCACCACCTCGCCGCCACCCTCGTCGCGGCCGTCGTGTCGTTCCCGGCGCTCTTCACACTCCTCCTCGCCGCACGCGCGGCCGTATCCTACGCCGTCGCCGCCGTCTACGCGAGTAAGCCCCTCGCCACCGCCGACCTCTCCCTCCTCGCGCGCCGCGCTTGGCCGCGCCTCGCCGCCACGTACGCACTCTCGTGCGCCGCCGTCATTGCCTGCCTCGCCGCCTTCCTGGCCCTCCTCGTCACGGCCTGCTCCACGCTCAAGTCCATGCTCTACCCGCCCGACATTGTCGTCTGTGCCGGCCTCTTCACGGTTCTTGCCTTCTCCGTGGCGTACGCGCACACCATCATAATGTGCAACCTCGGCGGCGTCATTGCCGTTCTTGAGGACGTGGCTGGGGTCAATGCACTGCGCCGGTCGGTGCAGCTGATGCAGGGGCAAACTCATGTCGGCCTGCTCATCTTTCTTGGATCCACCATTGGTCTGGCCTTCGTCGAGGGGCTGTTTGAGCACAGGGTGAAGACGTTGAGCTATGGGGATGGCTCATCGCGGCTCTGGGAGGGGCCTTTGCTTGTCCTCATGTACTCTTTTGTGTTGCTGATTGATTCGATGATGAGCACGGTGTTCTACTTCACTTGTCGGTCATTGAGCATGGAAATTCTGGACGAGGAGGGTGGCTTGGTTGAGGAGCTTGAGATGATGGGGGGTGGCATGTCAGAGGGGGTCAGGTGATGAAGATAGCTTTGTTTATCAAAGGTGTATCTGTTCATATTCTCATGGGAAATAAGTGAGGTGCGCAATGGCCGTTTTGCGAAGATTGATGGGTGGTGGTTGTGGCGCCATGACTATACATTTTATGTGTATGATTGATTGGTTGAGATTCAAGGGTGATTGGTTGAGATTCAAGGCGAAAGAAGCCTTTTGTGGTCATTTGGGATCTTCAAATTCATGCAGTGGCGGATGCAAAAGAGAAAAGGGGGTCTTTGATGGGGTGCGTTCTTGATCAGTTCATGGTTTTGACAGCGATTGGAGAACTGGCAATGTGTGTAGCATTCTTTTGAAATGATGTAACTAGTATATCAATTCAATTGTTGTGGAATTTTGTCATCTTAACAGCCTTTTGGTTATACGGAATGGAGAATTCTGTATTACTGTGGAAATACTAACGAGACTGGCACTTTGTTCTTGAAGTGTCAGTTAATCCAAATGTATTTTTCAGTGACTTCAAGTTTGTGTTCTGGATGATGTTTGCTGGCAATCACATGATAAAATGCTGCTAAACGCCTAAACCTGCCAAATATTGTGCTCAATTTGAGTTTCATGTCTATTTTCTTGTATTCTCTTTACTGCAGAAGTCTGATTCGTCTCCAGTTCAGATCGCTGCTATGTTCCCCTACCCTCAGAAAAAGAATTCTTACAATGGAGATATTTTATGATGTATGGATAATTCTTTTATTTGCAGCAGATACTTTAATTCCCCATTGACAAATAATCTATCTATTCTCGTTGAATCCTGAGTATTCTTTTTATTGCTTAGCGTGGCTGGTAAATACTTGCTCAACTCTGAAGCTTAGAATTTTGCATAGGAAGCATCTTTTTTTCCTTCTTTTAAGCAGGATGCTTTCTCGAGGCAGGACCAGGACTGCTAACCCATGCTTTTTATATGACATATGAATTCTTTTTCCTACTTTAGATCATGAACACAGTACATTGACTTCCATTTAGTACTGGCCATGCATTGTCCCCAAGATAGAACTTGTAGTATTCGATGAATCATAAAAATATTTAATTTTGTCAAGTGTTTATCAGAGAGCCAAATGAAACATGATTCAGTGTTGTGTGTGTCAGCTGATTCTTGGCACCGACAATCACACTACATTTTTTGCTTTCAAAGAAAAAACAACAAAATGAGTAGCTACCCTGCAATTTGCTTCAGGTTGGCTCTAAAACATTTGAAAAATCACTTCATTTTGTATTTGTTTTCCTGCAAACAAACTAATAAATGACACAAATCAAACCTTGATTGTGCTATTTCTCTGTACTGAAGAAATCTCTTGCTTTTCATGTAAAAAGGACAGATTTCTCACATGGCCCCTGGGCATGAGCCCCTGATATGGATTACTCAAACCTTTCCTGTTCTTTTCTTCGAGAATTTGGGTGCTGAATCTGACCAATCGCGACACCGACAATGTGTTAGGTAATACGATGTGTAGATTTTTCATTAACTAAAGCAGAACTGAATCAATCGATTGACCTTTATCATGTGCCGTCCTACAATAGCATATGTTATTTAGTCTCAGATCTAGTATTTGGGACATGTTTGACTGGGTTGCGTACGCAAGGCTAGCAAAGCACTTAGGACGGCTATCAGATACTTAACAACGCGTTGCTAAATGTGTTTCCAGTATTTCCAGTCAAAGAGAATTACTTCGGGTGTGTTTGGTTGTCTGCACCATCCTAACCTGTTTCGTATGAGCCATCCAGGTTAACTTTGACCTGCATAAGTGGATACAATTCTTGAATGCCTAGTTGCCTAATGTGGTACACATGGCGTTGTTTTCTTCACATAGCACATCGTAGGAGATGACAGGTCAACCTCAAGAAAATGAGGCCTTAATCCAAGATATTGAAGATATCGACCTCCGGTAAATCGATTCATCGTCATATGACAGCAAAAATAACAAGCACTTAGCACTGCGCGAATGTAACAACTTTCCTTCCCTACCTACCAATTCAGAAACTACAAAAAATAACGCTTTACACAATATCCAACCATCCATCGCTGTGACAAGATTTGAAACCACATACCAGAAAGCGATGACAAGCGAGGTAGGATACTGAGATCTCCATCGATCATTTACAACATTGATTCATCTGAAGGAAGCTGAAAATGGATTTGGTCTGAACTCTGAAGTCAGGACAATCTGTCCTTCGGCAGAAGGATGCCAGATGAGGACGCACTCTGATCAGAGTTGACGATGATGCTTGCCCAGTTCGAGGAGCGGTGCACTATCCTTGATGGGATACGGTCACTGTCTTCACCACCTGATGCTTCATACCCGTCACTGGTTGATCTTGACAGTTGAATCACTTGCTGTGGAGTGCTTCCTGGGGCAGTGAGTGCTGTCAGCTGCAAGTCTTCAGCTGCAGATGAGGAGACAGCCGAGACTCGATACAGGTGCAGATCAGGCGATTCCAAACTGCTATCTGGAGATGATCCACCAAAGTTAGCAGAGGATGCAGCTCTACTTGGAAGAAAAGCACTCAGTGCCTCAAGTTGCAATGGTGCTAAATTGGACAATGCTTCAGGGGCCATGTCACTGCCATTAATATCAATAGCATCTGTAGATATCTTTGCAACAGGTTTAAGAGAGAGATCATTGTGGGGCCTTCCTCTTCTGTTTGTTCTCCTCTTGTTATCAGGGGCTGGATCAACCCTACTGCTCATGCCACCATAGCTACTGTCTGTTTCGTGGCCAAGTGAATACTCATCTTTTCTGATGGGCACTAAAACTTTGGACTTCTTCCGTGCCTCTGCAGCAACTCTAGAAACTTCTTCTGCATTAAGACGAGCCAGTGCCCATGGGCTAATTTTCACAGACCCTGAGCCCTTCTTCCTCCGTACTTCATCTTCTTTTCTCTTGCTAGCTGAATTATGCGATGACCCAGCCTCTGATGGAATAACATCGAACTGGACGGAGGTTGAGTAGCTTCAGATAAGTTATGAGCTAATGGGCAAATGCTGAATGGGAAAAGGTATACATATCTATCTTTTATAATCATGCATGCAAAATCATGATGAGGCCTAGGTATGCATTTGTTGTCATTTAGACGTGCAAAATTATAATGGTTCGGGAAGTATTGACTAGCATGACTTAAATTGACATGTGTAACAACTCAGACTTGCAGTCTTAAGATATGATCTACAGACAAGTGCCTTCACTTTGCAAGCAAGTCATTATCTGTCTCATGATTCATGAAGTTTGACGATGTAGGATTCTCACCTGACCTTCAAGAAACAGTCTTGGAGGTGTGCACCATGAACCACGACGCAGTGCACCAAAGGAACTAGCACTGCTAAGCCCACCAGTATAGGAGCTTACGCGAGACATCTGCGGACTCTGCTGCTCACAAACCTCTTCTTCTTCTTGCTCTCTCAGGGCAATGATGTAGTCATATGTACTGATTCCCTGCATGAGGTTGACAAAATTGTGCTTAGTTTTTTCAATTTCACATCACCTTCAAAGTCAACAATGCAACCTTCACATTCTATCCACGGTATCTGTACACATTTACTAACTCAGTGGAAAACCCAGTATTCCATGCATTTTCACTGTGCCTTTTGTGGTTTACTTTTTTAATCTCTTTTCTAATACAAATACTCACAATGATATTATAAGAATTAGTGGTGATAATTATCCAACTGGTGATATAACAGTTGTTTGCTCAATAAGTACATGTATGCTATCAATATTCACAATGCATATCAAGCATAGCGTCAGAAGTTTACGTTTTCAAGAAATATTTCAATGAGGTGTCTGAGAATTTGAAATACAAGCTACTTGACAATAACATCAGGCACAGTAATGTAGTGGCTAGTATAACAATTGCATTACATAAATTGGAATAGTGTTGGAACTTGCCTTCTTGATCAGAAGAATGTGGAAAAGGAGAAGTTGGGCAATTGGCAGTGAAGCAACCATGGCTAGGATGGTACAGGATGCCTGTGTGAACAAAGATCAACATTTTGAGCACTAGTTCAAGAAAGATTGACTAAAAGAGTAAACAAATTTAATAATGTGTGAGTAATCAGTATTAGAATGTAGGATAATAGAACGTACCACCACAATGATGAAAGGCACTACGGAGAAGCTGCTTCCTAGCTTTGACACAACTTGCATAGAGAATTCCTTTCGCTCAACAAAGCAGAGCACTAGCACCAATACTCCAATTGCTGACTGTAGGATAAGCTGGCCCAAAGTGCACAAATCATGCAGACCTGTCAATGGTCAACTAGGATGAAAAGGACCAGGAATAAAATGCTCTCTGCTATAATGATGACCAAATTCAAATGCATAAGAAAGTGTGTTTATAGAATGCAGTCGATGCTGGGAACATGCTTATCTATCAGAGCATGATAGGAAACATGAGCTTACCAAGAAAAGGGCAGTTATCATTAGAATAAAAAACCTCCTATAGTTTCTTTTTCCAATACAATTGTTGAGCCACTGTTGAGATTGAGGAAATCAAGAGTGTTATCATATACTCGCTAATGCAAATAAGAAGAGAATTGTTCAGGAGTATGTTACCCTGCAATGATGATCAAAACCGTCAACACATTTGTCACAAACTCTGCAATGCTTACTATACTTCAACACCTACAAAAAATAATTGCAAACTGTTAAATAAGTACCTGAAGAAAAACATACATGTACAGCAGCAAGAAACATACCTCAACTTCACAAAGGCTGCAGAAAAACATCCCTTCCTCACTGACTTGTTGCTCAGAGGACCATTCACGTGATTGGCACCAGGAAAAAACAAAAGAGAGAGGGTAGAATATAAGGAGAAATGTGGAGAAAGTTGCACAGAAGCAAGATGAGTTCTTGTTCTTGTGTTGAGTCATTGACTTCACACTAGCAGCTGCAACCTCATGTTCTTGCTTTTCTCCAATTCCCTCTAGTTGTAACCCAACATCTGAAACACCTTGTCTGGATTCCTTCGGATGCTTGTGTTTGCCACTTCCATACAATCTTAGGTACTTCTTTGATTTGAAAACCCCTGGGTCTGCTGGGTCCGTTGCAGCACACCAGAAGTACAGAAAGAAGACACATGAAACCTAAGAAGCCAAATGACACACTTTCATCATAAAGGTGTAATAAATTGCCTTATCATAGACTTGTATTCAGTTTAGTAAAAATGTGCAATTGGGATGAAGTGTGCCAAAGAAATTTAGTTGTACAATGACCAGTTACCCATTGTCACAATAAATTTCCAGTTTTGTAAACTCAATCGTGCGATGTTTTAAAGAAAATCATATTTCAACCAGAAATATCATAATGTGCTGCATTTGTGAATTTTAATGCCATGTATATCTATGGAGTTCACAACTTCACATCTGGGGAAGTAAAACAAGTAAACCATAATTTCCTGATTCTGACTTGTAACTACACATGGTTAATCATGAAACAGTGAAAAGTGTGCTGCCATGGTGATGCATGCTAGTTTGTAATACATGTATAAAAATGCTAAGAAAATCTGCCAGAAGATTAAAAAGGCACACTGCACTATGTTACCTAGTCATTACAGCATGAATACAACAGTTTTCTTAAAAGCAAAGAGAGCTTCCAAAGATGTTTAGGTAGGGCAATCATGGAGCTGTCAGCTACAAAGAAGTTATAACCCATTTGCAGGGGACAATATAAACCAACTCATGGAAACGCCTTCTCAACTTGGCATGATTAAAAGAGCAAGACAGCACCCAAACGATACCATGGTATCAGAAGGATAGAACCAGTATGAAACAACCAATATAAATGTAATCAATACAACTTATGTCATGTTACTCTCCAGTAAATAGAGTTAAAAAATACTACTAAACATGCACCAATGCTGTACAACCCAAAGGCACTAGTTCTGAACTGAATTGACTTGAAGGAGCACTGAGAGCAAAGAACCTTACCAGAGGAGTGTAGAGCCCCATGGCGACATGCTGGAACACCTTCCTCCCAACAAAGGGCGCAAAGAACACGTAGAACGCAAAAGCCAGCGCCAAGAACACAGCCACGGCCACCACCTGCAACAAGCATCAAATTCTTCAGCAGCCACAAACAACAAAGAATCCCAGCCAGGAAAGGAAAGAGGAAAAGGCACGAGGTTTCACCACCAAGAACGAACCTGTAGAGGGTGGTATGGGAGCTGCCATCCGTGCCTCCTCATTGCCACCCCCAAGAATCGACGACACCACAGAGGAAAAAAAGAAGAAAACGCGAAAAGTAACCCTCTTTCCTTCTCGCATCAAAGGATGCGACCGATCAATGCAAGAAGAACGGAGCGACCCTTCCAAGAACCATCAAGAACTCACGCACTGCACGAGGGGATTTCCATCTTCCTGCGACCGCGACCGCATCTGTGGGCTGCTAGAGGGGAAGGAAAAAGGGGGCGGTTTGGGAGGGAGGAGGAGACCAGAGGAGGGAGGGGCATTAAATGCTGCGCTGCTCCTCAGATTTACGGGGGCCAAAGCAAACGGCGAGCGAGGAGAGGGAGGGGGTGGGTTGGTAACTAGAGCTTTTTCGTCTGGGCTGGCTTGGCTTCGCTTGGTCGCTCACGTGAAGCACCTCTGCAGTTTGCTCTGCTCACTCCAAGGGGAGGACTCTGACTGTGGCAGGAGCAGGACTGTGCTGGACCGGGGAGGGCTGGAAAAAACAAACAAACTCGTTTGTGGGTTGTCGGCTCTGCTCAAAATTACACCAATTATATTTGTTTTATGGTTAAACATTAAAATAAGTTAATTTCAAATGAAATTGAATTTTGCTCTGGCTCAGCTCGTTAACTCGATTCTAAGAATAATTTCAAACTATAAATAAAATAATTTTACATTAAACTACATCAATCTCGAAAAAAACTCAAAAAAAACGAGAATTTGGTTTCATTTCCCCCCTACTCCGGGGTGCCTGGCTGCCTACCTGTCTCTGTGGGGCTCAATGCCACATCCGATTTTAACCTCTTGTCATCCATGCTCCTAAGGATAGGCATCGATTTTTTTGTTTTTTGCTAGATCTTTGTTTTAAGTTATTTTACAGTGTATTATTATACCGGTAGTGCATGGTGAATAGTAGAAAATAGATCTAACTATTGATTTACAAAAGATATTCTTACTTACTCTGCTATCAGGGAAAGTATAAATAAATACTAGTTAATTTGATGGTTTAGGTAAAAAAGAAGCTCTTGTTTTCGTATAACAAGTTTCTATAATGGGCTGAATATTTCGATTCGTAGTCACCATGATTGTTTTGCTATAAAGATTTCCATGGGTGATGAAGTAGGGGAATTTTTTACTGTTCTAACCGAATATGAAAAAATATTTACGGATTTAGTCGCTGGACACATGAAATTGCAAAAATGGCCTCTGAACAGTAGAATTCCGCGGAATGGATGTGCGGAATTTTTTTAAATTTTTTTAATCGATTTTCCGTGGATCCAGTCGGCGGAATAATTTTTTATTATTTTTTCCCCCACAATTCCCACGGATTGGATCAGCGGAATAATTTTATTTTATTTTTCCCGCATTCTCCGCGGATTGGATCAGCGGAATATTTTTTTATTATTTTTTTAATTTTCCGCGCCACTAGTCAGTGGAATAATTTATTTTTATTTTTTAAATTTTCCGCTGATGTGATCCGCGAAATAATTTCCGTTATTTTTTTTCGCGGGTTTTTTTCCTGGTTTTTATGTGTGCGCGGTTTTTTTTATCCGCTTTTTTTTAAAATAGACGGACAAAAATAAGTCGGAGTTATTTTATAATTATTAGAATTTTACCTCTCAAACTAGGGTTGAATAAATTCAAAAGAAATCTAATTTTTCAGTGATATAAAAAAATTTTTATCAGTAATTTTTTTGTTCAAGAAATTCAGATTCAAAACCGAGATGGCGAAATGCATGGTTTCGAATTTTGAAATATCGAAATTGACGTATTTCGCTAATTGAAAAATAGAAATCAGGTATTTTCCAACTCACATGACGAAATTGGACCAATTTCGCCACCTCAGTTGGAGAAATAAATAGCGAAATTGAACCTGATGTTTCCAGAAACGGTCGCTTTTGTTTAAGTTTGCAGAAACGGTAATCGATTTTGTTCAAGTTTGCAGAAACAGTACAAGAAAACGAATTTATGAAAATTTGCAGGAAAAATATTAACCGACAAATTATGTGGAAAAGAGGAAATTTTTGTAATTTGTATAACATACTCGACGTATTCACAGAAATGGACAAAACTTTCGCGTATTTCCAGATATTTTCAGACAAATTGTAGGATGTGCACTGCTTGATCATTTAAGCCTTTTGGGGAGCCAGTAAAATGTCTCTTGTAAATGGAAAATGTTGAGGTAATAGCCCAGAATCATTCTTCAAGATATGTACTAGCATAATAAGGAAAAAATCGCATTTAGAACTAGATTTGCATGTAAATCTTGTCTAGACAAACACCCTAAATGATATCAAGTTCAGATTCAAGTTGAAGTATGCCATGCATAAGAAGGAAGCCATGAAAGATTTTAACATTCTGGTTCGAACTTTATTTAATGTAACGGACAACATAGGTTACAAGGAAATGCAGCGACAATGCAAGATCGAAGGAAATTAACACTAATAAAGATGGACAAAGTGGCATAGACATCCGCAGGAAGGAAACGAACATTCCACCGTCGTTTCATATTCGGGATTAGCTACGAGGCCGCGCTCCCTGACATTTTTGAGGCGCCTCTGCCATGCCTCACACACTTCCATGGATAGACCTGCTGGGTAGTGGCAAGAGCATAGGCATTGCGGTTCATCGCATCCATTGTTCGCGGTGTACTCAGGGTCTAGGTGCGGCGGGGGGGAAGGTGCCCGCGGAGCAAGTGGCTTTGCCTGGACCTGACTTGGCATAATGGTTCTCGAAATGTGGAGTTGTGTTTGGTACTCCTCTTCCCAAGCCCAGAAACTACAGCTGTTAGGACCTAATGCCTGGTGATTTCACGGAAGGAATGCAGGGTTAGTGGGAACACATGGTAACAACTCAAAAGGACAGAGAACTGACCTCATTATTTTTCGTGCACCTGAAGAAGAATCGAAATTGGTCTGGGGCAGTTTTTGACATGCCCTCAAAGATTATGGAATTGCATCTCGAGCATTCTATCAACGGGAGCCCTGTCGTCGGGCTTTTCTTGGCAGACGCACTTGAGCTCGAGGGATAGGCCATAGAAGCTCTTCGATATGTGGAAGGATTACGGGGAAGCCTCTCGAGAAACGGTGGTGGTTTGGCCTCTCCTGTCCGAGAGTCCTTTGTAGGCACGCCCACCTTATCTTCGTGCGTGCTCGTGAACCCCAGCCCCCCAGTACCAAAGACGTGGACAACCCCCGCCATTTCAGACAAAGCCGTGGCCCCCCATCCCGACGGACACGCCGCCATGCCCTCCCGCCGAGGGCATGTCCCCCTTCATACCACCATGTGGCCAACCCCCATATAGCGATAACGGGGCGTAGAAGATGCCGGTGCTTTCGGTGGTGAAGCGACAGATCGACGGGAATCTCAAATTTGTGCAATGGGCATTGGGGAGGTGCGGCTCCTCTGAGCATTGGACAACACACTAGCTTTTTCGAGCATTGGACAACACACTAGCTTTTTCAAAATGTTTTGACAACACACTAGCCTTCTCAGAATAATTTGATAACACACTAGCCTTTTCAGAACGATTTGACAACAAACTAGCTTGACACGTAGCCAGGCACCCCCCATTCTGACGGGCACGTCACCCCCTTCGTACCAGCACGTGGCCAGGGCCCCCAGCTTGACATTGGGGAGGTGCAGCTCCTCTCCTGAGCATTGGCAACACACTACCTTTACACGTATCCATATGGCGACAGCAGCTCTTCCCTCTATTTAAGCAATCATCCGACAGTGTGTTCAATCATCCCATTCTTCAATCATCCAGCCAAAGAAGAGTAGAAAGAGAGAGAGGAAGGAAGAAAAGAAGAGAGAAACGAAGGAGAAGAGGAAAAAATGCCGAAGCGTGCGAGTGGAAAGGGAAAGGGGAAGGCGAAAGAAGAGGGAGGTGCTTTGGAGTGGCCGCGCAACATCGCGTACCAGGACCTCTTCGTACCTTTCGGAGTTGTCCCACCGATGTGCCTGTGCGGAGATGCTTGCAGGCTTGTCTATTTTTGGGAAATTCCAACTTGGAAGAGGAGGTATTGGATGTGTCGCAACTACGAATTCGACCCGCCGGAGAAGAGTCTGAAGAATCGCCAACTGGTAACAATCATATTTGTTTCGTAATATTTGTAAACGAAACATTACTAATTTATGTTTCATGCAGTCGCCTCCGCCACTGTGTGAATTTGAGAAGTGGTATGATGAGGACATCAACCCCGAGGACCAAAGGCTACTTGATGAAGCCAACCGGCAAGAGGAGTTCAGGCGGTAGCTTTAAGCGCAGCGTGACGCCGCACGCGAGGAAGCACGTCGAAAGGAAGCGGAGGAGAAGGAGGCCGAGAGAGAGAGAGGAAACGAGAGAGGGTACATCGTGCCAGAGAAGCCCCACCGGAGGCATGGGCGAAGGGGAAGTGGCCTCGATCCACTCAGTAGACGTTAAGTTGTAACCATTATTTTCGCATCCTAGTTTTATGTCTTAATGAAGATTGTTGTCTACTTTATTTTCCATTGTAACTTCTGATTTGAGAAATCATGGCCACTATAATAGCATGGCAAGTGAACTACATGCATGCCTTAGGGAATTCATAAAAGTGGGATACAACATAGGGTACATGCCTGCAGTGAAGGACTAAGTCAGAAAACCATACATTTTATGGTCATGGTTGTCGAAATAGGCCTCTTGTATTGTTCGTGGGACGACCAATTCTGGTAGTGCTTGAACGTCGAGGTGGAGGTGACACCAAGTCATCGTCATCATCTTCATCGCCATAGTTAGAAGCAAGCCCTCCTTCAGCGCTGGTCGAATGTCCTCTTGTATTGTTTGTAGAACGGCCAGCTCTGGTAGTGCTTGAACGTCGAGGTGGAGGTGACACGAAGTCGTCGTCATCATCGTCATCGCCATAGTTAGGAGCAAGCCCTCCTTCAGCGCTGGTTGGATGTCCTCCTGTATTGTTTGTAGAACGGCCAGTTCTAGTAGTGCTTGAACGTCGAGGTGGAGGTGACACGAAGTCGTCGTCATCATCGTTATCGCCGTAGTTAGGAGCAAGCCCTCCTTCAACGCTGGCCGGACGTCCTCTTGTATTGTTCGTAGAACGGCTAGCTCTGGTAGTACTTGAACGTCGAGGTGGAGGTGACACGAAGTCGTCATCATCATCGTCATCGCCATAGTTAGGAGCAAGCCCTCCTTCCATAGTGATTGCACGTCGTCTTGAACTTTGTGCTGCAATAGTGACAGGTGGACCTTTTCCTTGTCTTCTACGCGGACCAGTCATGGTAAAGTGCATGTTATCGTTTCAGTCTGAAAAAGCGGGCTGCAGCGTGTTGTCGTTTCAGTCGAAAAAAGCGGTGGTTGGCAGGGTGTTGTCACTTTGCTCTAAGGTCGACAGAGTGTTGTCAAATTAGTCTGTGCTGTCACATTGGCAAATTGGTAATGTTTATAAAGTGCTTCATGGTTTGATGGTGAAAAATATTTTTGAAGAATGCTTTCTTGTTAGTTCTTTGATTTACTAGGGTATACAGCCAACGGAGAATGGATTTGTACATTTCTCTTGTAGTCAAAGCAATAGAATTGTTGCTGATGACTTGGATTTGGTCTGCACCATATGTGGTCCTAAGAAGAGGAACGGGATATGAAATCTAAAAGCTTGTAGAAAATAATAAAATTTCAGTGTGGTGATTGCTTTTGAGATAGATGGGTTCGAGGTAACATTGGTACTATGAGGAGGTAATTACATAATACGTAAGTTACATCAGGACGACAAAGCCAAAAGTGATGGGAGGTAATCGAAGCGTACATAAGTTAATACATGAAAATATGATATCTGGAAACCACTTCGAAAGAAATCCTTGACCAACTCTGCCCCCTCTATAGGAAATGAACTACTTCGCAAGAATAACGTACAATACAAGAAGGACAGCCACAGTCATGATCTTTTCTAACCATTTGATATGATCTAAAATACGCTCCATCTTAAACATCAACATGTTTAGCCTCTGCTCAAGCATAGGGTCCATCCTCTCCTCCATAGAAGGCCGCATCCTCTGTGGTACAATGGTTGTAGGACGCTCCGTCGAGGTGTCCATAGTATCCGTCCACTGGAAATATTGGCACCCTGCAGCCTAGGTGATGAGATGAACAAGCTTTTACACCATGCAAAGAAAAGAGATTTCTCAGAACAGCTACACATCTCGAATAGAAGAAATAGTGTGTACAAGAAAGAATCAAACTAGCTTTTCACTTACAGAGAAAAAAGGGCATTTGTAGAACACTCGTCCGTTATTTTCCTGAGTGTTGGCATAGAACACATTAGCTTGCACATGGCAGTTAGGACATTCAACCTGCCTTGCATTGGCAAGCGCACGAGCCCTCCGATTTTCAGAGCTCGCCGTTTGAGACATAGCCTTTCGAGGCAAGGAACGGGGTGAAGACGAGGATATGTGGTAGCAGAGGTGGTATGAAAGCCTATTTATAGAGGAAGTGCATACGTTACGATGTTACAAATGGAAGCAAACAGAGACACGCCTATTTTTACTTGTTTAAGCCTTTTCTACGCAGTAAAGTATCGCATCTAAATGCCAAATATTGAGGAATAGCCAAAAACATACTCCATAATATGAACTACCATAATATGAAATGATATTCTTTTAGGACTTGATCGCACATAAATCATTCTTCCGCAAACACCCTTCGTGAACTAATCACGCAGAAAACTAAACTAACTAAGCCTATTCAGCGGCCTGTACAATTACTCGTCTAAATGCACATGTTGGTGCAACTGGCTTTGGAACACACTTTGGCATATATACTACCATATTCTACAAAAATATTTTATTTATAACTTGCTTCGCATCTGAATCCATTCACAACAAATACCCTAAATGACCACAAACTGCGCATAGATTAAGCCTTTTCAACGCGTACAACAACTCGTCTAAATTGGTCCAGAAACATACCTCAGCATATGGACAACCAAATTATATAAAAATATAAAAAATACAGCTTGCTTATCATATAAAATCTGTTAGCATAAACACCCTAAATAATAATGTTGCTACAGCCGTATTAGAATGAGCATAACTTTTGAATGGCTAAATGAAAAATTGATTTCTTATGCTCTAATTTACTGCAAGAGGACAATTTACAATTATCATAAAGCCATTGATACAGGAGATACTTCAATAATTCGTAGATTCGAAATGAATAGAGGTTACATGCACCTTCATTTCTTCTGGACAATCAATATTAAAACAAGCATAACTTTTGAATGGCTAAACCAAAAATTGATTTCTTGTGCTCTAATTGACTACAAAAGGACAATATACAATTATCACAAAGCCATTCATACAGGAGAACAACAAGAACAGATCAACCCAAACAACAAGAACAGATCAACCCGAAAACTAAAATTTTCCCTCCAAAACCTGGAACCACTTTTCCCTCCAAATCCCTCAAGACACAAACCCTAGAACACCCATACCAGCCAAATATCCCCATTACACCCGCAACTCTAATGCGATCACCGCCTTCACTGATGGCGTAGTTGGTGTTCAGGGCGAAACCGGTCGACCTCGTTAAATCAGTGGTGCGCAAGTAGTACTGTGTGTCTTCTGTCACGTGAGGGGGGTCACCAATCTGGCTAGGACCCAGGTTTTGCTCACTCAACATGTCCCCCACCCACCCTGGAGGCTGCATTGGATTGCACTGTCAGTACCGTAGTGAAAAAGGAGTGCACAGAAATTACGCGAAACACCTACCGTTGCCGCTTGCGGTGTCGTATACGGCTGTGCCCACTGAGAGAACTCGTCCTCGAAACCTGCGCTGCGTGCTTTTTAGCACGGCATCGTGTTGAGAATAACTTGGGTTGCACAAACATATTCGCCAGCGCAAACCAACCTATTTGAGGTGGGTATCGCGGTGGCGTGGCGGTGCTACGCACAACGATAACTCTCTGCGCACTTCACGGGAGGGTGTCCACGTCGGTCGATGTATGTACGTCATCATCCATCGACGGTGGAAGAAGCGTTTGATCCTCGCGTGTATCGCAGAAGAACGTGATACGAAAGAAAATGTTAGGTACCTCCTAGAAAATTATATTCGACAGTAGATAATAACTTCAGTCGAAGGTAAAGTACCTCACGTGGCGTCTGCGTGGACGATGAAGGCCTAGACGATGAGGGTAGGTGAGACTGATCGCCGCGCTCGCACTGTAGAAGGAGATGGCATTACCAAATAGGTTACATTATGTGATTAATTGGAAGTATGATAACTAAATGTTCGTGTCGTACCTACCGAGAGGAAGAAGATCGTGCGAAGCTTGATAATCTCCCGAGCAAGCTCCGACGTGACGGCGCGAGAGATGACTGAGGCGGCTCATGTGCAGGGTGTTGGCTGCTGGGGACATCACTGTGGCTCGAACGATCGACTCGCTCAGCACCCTATACGACCGCATGTGCAAGGTGCTGGCTGTTGAGGACATCACTGTGGCGGCCGCATGTAAATGACTTGACGATGCCCTTAGCATTGTCCACCATAGAACGCACAACCGCCAGCAGCTCGGCCACAGTCATGTCGCCACCACGTTGTAGTGCAGCGAAACCCTCCTCGACGATGGGGGTGGCACGCTCGAACTGCATGAAAACATGGTTAGTACAACAAATGTGTGCTATTAATATAACATATCTCCGTATCGCGTCATCTGTTGTCTTTGCGCGGTGTACAAGGTGGCCGAGTGCCAACCGCTCGTCGTGCGAGACCTCCTCAGGCCTTGCGGGAGGTGCTCCAGTAAGTCGTGCACGCGTACGAGGCACGCACCACTTTACAAATATGCGACGAGGAGTCGGGGTTAGGCCGAGGCTCCACTACAACCTGCTCCGTGGCGGACTGCTCCCATGCAGTCATCCACGATAACTGTGTCTCGCGCCAATCATCGCTCATTTGGCCCTTCCGAGATTGCCTGTGAGAATAAAAATTGTAGGTTATAAATTATAATTACAAATAATTGTTCGTATTTATGAAATAAACTTACATATGCACTTTTCTTTGTAAAGGTTAGCCAACTGAGGGGGATTTCCTGGTGGAGTCCAAATTGGCGCATGACCCTATCTGGGCAATACGCCTCTACCATATGGCAGAACACGAGGTGACACGTCGTCAACCAGTACGCACTGTCCTGAATACACTAATATGAAACTCCATGTGGTGCTGTAGCAAGCAATAAATCAGGAGTCCAGGGTTGCCATATGATCTCATACTCGTGCAGGGTCTCGAATTGGTCATGAAACTCAGTGTAGACCCTACGAGGCCTATCCCTAGACCATCCCAAGTAGGCAGCTGTCCACCGTAGACCCATGGTGGGAGCATCATCAGGATGTCCCCTGTAGTAAATATCCTACAATGGATATGGGTGAATCTCTTCCCGGAAGTACGGGCGCCCCACAGGAAAGTGCTCCCAAGACCAGATCTGGAGCAACGGGTAGCAAACTGCAAGAATAGGCTCCCCCTGCTGTCTTCATAGAAGCTGCGCACAGTCCCTTATATGTGGAACAGAGCACCGCTGATCCAAAACTGAATTGAGGGACCTCGCCGAGGTGGGCGTCGGCCAAAGCCTCTGCTATGTGGATGTAGCTGGGGTTGACATAATCTCCCTGTGATGTTGGGAACAACACCCAGTCAAACAGAAAAAGCAGGTACGCGACAAGGTGACTCCTCACCACGTGCTCAGGAGCATCATTGGGGCAGCGCATGTAGCGGCAAAGCCACGACAGCGGAACCCCTACACTCTGGTCAGGCACTGGATCACCAAACCTGTGTTGCAACCGCATCTTCCAGTCAAGCCTCCTCGATGGCGGAACTATCGGCATGCCCCTGATAGGCAAGCCGGTAATGTACGAAACGTCCTGCAGTGTGATGGTCATCTCCCCCCACCGGAAGTGGAATGTGTGGGTCTCCGGCCTCCAACGATCAACAAGCGCGGAGAAGAGAGCACCGTCATAAGTGAAGGATTGCCCGATGTCCATCATCCGGGCCAACGGTAGTAGCCTAGACTCCAGTAGAGTGGGCTCGTACCGCTCGTCCAAGCGCCAATGCTCCTTCGGTGCTCGGAGAACCAAAGGCGGTGGCACGACACCTGTAGGCCAAAGCCTGCTACGATGCTTGGCATCGTAGTACGGGTCAAGCAAAGTCTGCGAGTGGGCAGCCATATCCTGCGAGAAGGGGAAAAATAAACGAAAATTAATATAGGTAAGATAAAAAATTAATATGACATGAAATGTGAACAAATAAAATGTGGCGACTTGACATTAGCACAATATATGATATTACATAACAAATTTATGAAATCACATGAACGTACTAACCGCACACCAAAAATGAAATTATAGGTAACATAACAAATAACATTAGATGATATAACAATGCATAGCATTTGACGACTGACATTAGGTAACACGGTACATGGTATTGCATTAGTTGCACAGAAAACCAAAAATTAAAAGATACTACTCGCACAGAAAAATTTGCATGGAGGCACATTCTCACGACCACTACGGATGGGCCGACGAGCCGGCCCTATTAGGGCAGTTCTTCATTGTATATCCCACTGTCCTACATATACGACACTTTCGTGTAGCTCGTCCGTCTCCCCGCTGACTTGCATCCATATCATTACGGATTCACCGTGACTGCCACCGTCCACGGCCGCTCCGCTTCAAAGCGTCATTCTGACACCAAGTGACTTGCCCCGCCACAGCTCCCTGTAATGCATGTCCAAGCCGTAGGAGTTAAACTCCGAACTCCATATCTCGAACAGATGGTCCGCGTCGAAGTACTCCGAGATGTACGCCACGGTGGACTGACGGAGAACCGCGCACGCCGCATATACATGTGAGCATGGCTTGTGCTACAGTAGTGGCTTGTTGCATGTGCATGTGGCCACATCCCTTATCGTGCACACTTGCTTGCGGTAGCCTCTGCAATGGCCATCCACAAACTTCTCCCATAAACGGACTTCAAACTTTCGCCTGACTCCATCCATGGTGCGGGTGTCGTGGGAGCGAGCCTTCTCTATTTTATTCTCCATGTATGCGTGCATACGTTCGGAGAACTGCTTTCCCTCATCTAGATGCCTCTTTGCATTCATCCCCCTATTCACAAAGTATCCAACGGTCCTGTTCCAAGTCTCCTCCACGATGGCACTGATTGGGAGGGATCGAACACCCTTCAGAACACCGTTGTAAACCTCCAACATGTTAGTTGTCATTATGTCGTACCTTGCGCCGCCGGTGTCATGCAACAGGACCACTTCTCTAGCTCGAGCGCGTAACAAGCACTCCATCGCGAGAAGTTGTTCACTGCCCTCCATGGATCGCGTCGTATGTTTCATGGTCTCCTCATCGAGCACTCTCCATATGGCCTCGAACTTCCGCCTCTGGTTTTGCATGCGAGTCTCTTGAATGTCTTCATGATTTCCTTCGCCGCGAACCTCCTATGCAGGTTCGCGGCAAGATGTCTCATGCACCAAACGATTGACGACGTCATTCCACCGGGTACGGTGGTTGTGTCCTCCTTGCATGGTGCCGATGGCGGACATTAACCCAAAGATGCTGTCCGTGATGAGGCATACGTTCGGATGGTCTGGACAACAAATTGTTCACATTTGCTAGGAACCACAACCAGCTCTCCGTGTTCTCGCTTCCACGATTGCATAGGCCACAGGAGTAGCCGGTCATTAGCGCCCGCCATGACCGCTATGAGTATGGTGCCCTGTACACGGATAGGAAAGTACCATCCATGGTCAAGACATGCAGCCGGCAGACGTGAAGCCCCGAACGGTGGCCCAATGCCCAAAACACACGGTCGAGGATGAAAGTATTGGGACCCTTCGTGGGGTGTGGCCTATCCATCTTGTTGATGTATCGCCCCAGGATTGGCTTCAAAAATCGGTGAAGCATACGAGGACAAGGTTGTACCCTCTTCGTGCGTGTCGTACATCATCTCTATAACTTTCTTCTTCTTGCCACACCTTGGCGTAATTAACAGATATCCCACCGTGTTGACCACGCCGCCATCAATATCTTCGAAAACATCCACGTCCGCCATGACAAAGTGAGAAATCAGGCTGGCCACATATGAGGACGTGACATTTCTGTGCTTCTGCAGCGGCTCAGCAATCACACAGGTGTGGTCCGTCAGGACGGTTATCCTGAAGCCCGAACTCGTGCCCTTGAACTTTTGGGCACGGATCTTACCAGGACACTCAGGATCCATACACTTCACAATGTAGGTCTCCTGGTTCGACCTATACACCCGGTAGGTGCGCCTGATGTTTACCGCATATCTAGCAATTGCCTGCTGGGCGGCACCCTTTGTAGGGAAGCGTTGCCCTACCAGCAGAGTGTCTTGATCGAAGGCCCACTCATTGCCAACTTCGTCTGGCAGCACGAGAGACGTCACCGCCAGGTCGTCCAATCGAGAAGACATGTACTCCACATCAGTGGACACAATGCCACCGACTGGAGCTGCATCGTCATCTCCACTGCTATCCGAGTCGACTTCCTCGTCTTCATCGGACATTGCTTCATCCGTCATAACTTCCAGGTGCTCGTGGCAGTCAATGCGAGTGGACCACCACCGCCCGATGTCTTCACTCGCGTGAATGTCATCCGGACCAATGTCCTCACCGATAGCCCCAGAGGAAGCTTCGACATCGACGCCGCCTCCACCGAGGGGACTAGAGGTTTGGCCTCTGTCTAGGAAGCGCACATACACCATTGGCCGACGGTGTATTAACGCTTCGGGGTTCATCACAATTTGCATGTATTCGCGCCACATTGTGCCTCCCACGATCTTGCATAGAACCCACATGTAATTCGAGGAACCTTCCACGAATCTAGCATGTACCGCCTCGATTATGAGCTTCTTTTGAACAGTCTCCCGATCGAATGCGCCTCGCACACACGTGCAGAGGTCGGTGAGACTCATCTCCATTAGACCTAGAGTCTGGATCACCTTCTTTTCACAGTTCGAAAGATCCACCCCATATGGACCCTCTCAAATAACGCCGTCACCATAAAACACGCACAAATCTTGAATTTCTGCCATTAAATACCTACCATAGAGAAAGATGCAAACACGCGCATTAAACACTAACGTACGATTCACCAGATCCATAATTAGTATTAATTTAGCAAGTGCGTAAACATCATTTCCATGTGGTACTGTTATAGAAATTATGCACTGTTATTTATTCTATTAATATCATATAAATACTACACTAAATTCCTAAAGATTCCAAACCCGACGTAATATTCCATTCATATCATACAAATACTACACTAAATATTTAACTATTCAGAATACAATTTTTTAGTTGTCCAACAAATTTTACGCCTAACACCATAATTTTACATACAAATGATGTTAGTAGTGCTGCCATATTTTGTACTGCTGAATGGCACTAACTTTTTTTACTACTAACAAGTGTTATTCTAGTATTTGTTCGATACTTCACTGAAAGCGAATGTTAGCCCAAAAAAATTCTGCTCGAGGAACATATTTATTCATTTCACAATGTAAAAATATGCAAGATGGCCCCCCAGTCCTTTTTACAACAACGGGCCCGGTTGTAAGTTCAACCTTCATTAATTATGGTTTTGGTGTTAATGACAAATCTAATATTGAGATTATCCATTAATATGATTTTGTTATTAATAACAAATCTTATATCGAGACTAACTTGTTTATTTAGAATATCTTTGATTAGTCTCATCACATTGAAAAATAGAAAACCCAAGGTATGTATGCGCATTCTTTCTAATATTAATTGCATACTTTATATTCAAGTTAAAATATGAATGTCCCCATTATATTAACCACAAACGTGCATCATGTTTCCCAATCCACATTACATGGATGCACACACTTAGGGGAGTTTGTAGTTTAACTTGAAAGTCTCTTTGTATTGATCGATTCTTTATTAACACATATAAGGATCAAGACAAAGAAACTAAATCCTTGAGTATATATTTGAATTGCCTAGTTAGAATATACTCATGGTAATATAGGATATACTCCAATATGATCAATTTGAATATGTGCATATTATCCTCAAATCAATTATATTTATGCACATATACATGTGGAGTTCATTCTATAGTTGATGACTTAGAGTAATGATCATTTCCATATAAGTTCACACATAATGGATCATTACTTTTCATCAACATGAGTATATGAAAACTTGTGTAGTTAAGATATACTCATATCAATTTAAATGATAATTTAAATTGAGTTTATTTGTCTTGTTAATCATTAAAGAACACTTCATCATGTGTTGATGGTGCTCCGTGATTAATTAAGGACAAATGAATAGTTCTTAAGTATAATAAAGCATGAGTTGCATTATTGTACTTAAGATATACTTAAATCATTCAAATTGATTTAGGTTGTGCTCAATTGATCTAAAGGCATCCATTATGTGTTAATGGAGTGCAAGAGATAATTGAGACAACCATGCATCTTGGACTAACTATTTGTATGAGTTGTGATTGAGTTAGTGCCAAAGATGGATGAGAACGGGACAAGGACGGCATCATGAGGTGATGGACGTCAAGAGAAGATCCCGAAGACAAAGAGAAGAATCGAGTAATGATCCCGGGGGAGTATCAAAGTGATGATCATAAAGACCCCAAAGGGGATTGCTTGCGTGCGGCGGCGAAGGTATAACTAGATAGGCTAAGGACTTTGTAGTCTTTGAGTCTAAGGTTTTATCGCCGTACTATTAAGAGGAGTTTTCTTTGTTTGAGCTTCATCATGTGTTGGTGATCTCAATCCGTCACTCAAGCTCAAATCATATGCATTTGGTTTTTGCATAAAGTTAACCATTTGGCATGTGTTGCGAATGGGTTGAATTTATGCTTGGTTGTTATTGGTTTATGCTCGATTTGCATGTGTTGCAAGAGGAAGAGCATATCTGATTGGTTTTCGTGATAATGCTTTGATTTGCATGTGTTGCAAATAGGATAAGCTATATCGTTGGCTTTTTGCGTGAAGTTCATTTTGCATGTGTTGCAAATGTTGAAACTTCACGTTTTGGTTCGTTCAAAACAATCTTTCTAAATCTTGTGGTTGCTTGGAGCTAAGTTTTGCATGTGTTGCAAAAGGAGAGCTCAAGCATGATTTGGTGTTTGTGTGTTTGTATGGAGCTAGAGGCTTGCATGTGTTGCAGTAAAGAGCTCATACGTGTGATTTGGTTTTAGTTGAAGTTTGGTTTTGGTGTTGCATGGAACTAGAGAATTGCATGTGTTGCAATTAGAAGTTCATGCACCTTGATTGATGTTGCTTGAGCTAGACTTTTGCATGTGTTGCAAAGAGTAGTGCTCAAGCATGAAATGTGTTTATTGCGTTATTTGCAAGTTCAGTTGTGCGAATAAACCGAGGTTTATGAGTCCTAATTCGAGAGCATGTGAGTGGGGCTTGCAGCGGTGTTGGCAAGTTGACCGGTCTTGTGTTGACCTTCACATGGCTAGGGGATTAATCTCATAAACTCGAGTTTGATTTGCTTAAAACGTTTTGCAAATAGTTCTTGAGTTGGTTGCGGAATGCGTTTTCGAAATTTGGTTGCAATTCTTTGAGCGTGAGCTAAATTGGTGCAAATATGTTTTGCACATGTGTATGATCATGTGTTGATCATTTATTGGCTCAAGGAATGGTTTTTGGTTTGTCGAAAAAGTTTGCGCAAAAAAAAACCGGAGCTGAAATCAGTGAGGGCGGTATGACCGCATGCCCATGCGGTATGACCGCTACTGCATCTTGTGTTTTTTTCCAGAGGAGTGCCTTTTGGCTGAGGTGGTCTTGATATGACCGGGGTGCTTGTGGTCATATCCAGCCAGGCGGATCCTCTGCCAAGGACGCCAGTATGACTGGTTTTTTTTCGTCTGGCTAGTTTTCTAGCCGTTGGCTTAGGAGCGGTCATCTGCCCTAGGTGCGTATGACCGCCTCCCCCGATTTCAGATTTTGCCCCCAACGGCTAGTTTTCTTTGGTGGGGTATAAATAGACCCCATGGGGGCATTTAGCGAGGGGTTCTTGGCTTGGTTGAGGTTTGGGTGAGGTGTTGCATGTGTTGCACACTCACAATTGATTTTTGAGCTTAAGAGTGAGACTAATTGCATGTGTTGCAATTAGGAAGTGGATTGAGTGATCTCTTGTGCATGTGTTGCACTTGAGGGAGATCCTTGTTGCATGTGTTGCACGAGGTGATCACCGGGAGAGTATTCGTTGTGCTCGGTGAAGTTCAAGCGAGGAGCGGCTTGTTACTCTTGGAGGTTGCCGACTCCTAGACAGCGTGGCGTCGTCTTGCGGAGCTCTCAAGGTGTGAGAAGCCCGCAAGTTTGTGAAGGTTCGGGTTGAGCCTACGCATAGCGTGAAAAACCACGACTAGTGGAAAGAGGCGGTGCTCGGCGGGAGCAGTCCAAGTGTGGGCTTGCCTCAAGCGTGGACTAGGGGAGACCCAAGTCTCCAAACACCACGAAAAAAATATCGGTTGTCTCTTGTCTCATTTATATTCAAGCACTTTAATTATTGTATATTGATCAATTGCTTGAATGCATTAGAATTGCTTAGTGTAAATTGTTTATTCAATATAGCAATTCTTGTTTAGAGACATAAATTAGTTAGTGCACTAGTGAGCCTAGTTGATTTAGGCTTTAATTGTCAAAACCTAGTTTATCGCTTCATATATATCTTTGATTAGGTTTTGACTTAGGGAATGCATTAGAGCGAATTGTTTAGTGAGCGATCGAATTTCGTAAAATGCCTATTCACCCCCCTCTAGGCGCATCCTCAACCCTACACCAGTCAAGCATCGTTTCATTACATTACTACGTCAGGCCTAGGCAGCAAAAGCCAGCTAGGAATAAATCAGGCTTTTCGGATACTTCAGCAATTTCATTACACTGAACTAACATTCCATTAATATCATAGATATACTACACTAAAAATTAAACCATTCATCCTACAATTTTATTAATATCATAGAAATACTACACTAAATATTAAATTATTCGTACTACAATATCATAGAAATACTACCGTATATCCTGAATTCAATTACTACCATCATTTCATGTACGACTTTTTGCACCGAAATTATCATTTCATGTGCTACTCCGTGTACTAATCCCGAAAATGCGGCATATCTATGATATTTCGTAGTGCTTCTAACTAGTTTCATCCTAAACCGATTAAAAATAAAAGCTACTAGGTTTCAAAACAAATGGTCTAACAAAAAGATTTCAATACTTAGTGGCTTAGGACATGTCGTTACAAAAGCATCACATCCCGCGTCCATTAATAAGAGTTACAAATTCAGTAATAGAAATGCATCATCCCCTTGTAGTTTTTTTTATGACATCTGATCAATCCTAAATGGCTAACTCAATACCAAACATCGACTAAATAACAAAAAAACTGCAGAGCAGCAGATACAACAAAAAAGTTCCGAGAGGTCTTAACTATTGTGCATTACTACTACTTACTAATATAGTTCCGGTTCCATAGACTAGAAGACAAGCATCTCATTTGGAATGAAAAGTACTACGAGCATTTCAGTAATAACTCTAAGGTCATTTATATATACCGCAGCAGCATGTGCATCCAGTAATATGAGATAGGAAATGAATTTATTTAACCAATTTTTAACTAATAGAGAACCACAATATTCCTATTCTAATAAATTTATAATTGTGTGACAGCAACACGGCTATAGTGTTATTGTACGGGCTAACATACTCTTACCGCTATACTACCAATTTCTTCGACTAAATCCGCTTAAAATGTGAACAATAAAATAATCCTCCAATAGCGCGCCGACTAACATTATAAGAAAAAACATAACATTACAACGCTAATATTTAAATAACATGGAGCCATTATCTACATGTGTTTATTTTATTTACTGCTAATTAACTAATGTGTTCATTGCATACGCTTTTACCATTATACTACTAATTGCGCTAACATATCACCCCAAACATATAACACTTTTTACAAATTGTATCATCCATTCGTGTGCTACACACTAAACTAATCTTGTCATTTCATCTTCTCTTTGTTATACATTTACTACAATTATTTCTCTCGATCATGAACCACTACCGTGTTTCAATGTAGTAATATTTACATTAACATTTATGAAGTTCAACCGATGATTGCGGCAATAGGAGTAACTTTCAAAATAACCTTCCCAGATAGTAATCGGAAAAACGCTCCTAGATTAACTGCAGTAAAATATGAACCATGAATAAATCATCGAAGATATAAATTTGTACAAAATATGAATATAGCATAAATTCCTCTCGAAATACACTTCCAAATCTCCTTGTCCACCTCTTTTTCCTCTCTGTTTTCCTCACTCTCCTCTCTTCTCACTTCGCGATCTCTCTCACTCTTCACTAAATTTCTTCTACCGTTGAACGAAACCTATCTGAACAGATGAGAATTTATAGTCACACATATGCATCAAATTTCCACTTTTCAGACAAAGACATATGCGTTCCTTATCTTTTTTACACATGTCAATTTTTTCACCCGGACCCTCCTTTTCTTTCTCGTTGCACCACGTTTTCCCATCCCCCTACTTTTTTTTCCTAGCGCGCCACGTGCCCCCACCCCTTCATTTTTTCCCCCGGCGAGCACGTGTCCCGGCCCCCTCCGGCCTGTCCTCCATGCCTGCGACGTGTGGCGGCTGGAATCCCGCAGTTCCGATCCGCGGAATTCGATCGGGCCCGGGTCGGAAAAAAAACGGCGGAAAAAACATCCGCCGAAAAAAAAACCCGCGAAAAAAAATTAAAAAAATTTATTCCGCGCTTCAAAACCGCAGAGAAATAAAAAAATAAAAAAAAAGTATTCCGCTGATCCAGTCCACGGAAAATTAAAAAAAATATTCTGCGGTTCCAATCCGCGGGATTTTAGGGAAAAAATAATAAAAAATAATTCCGCGGGAAATCGTTTAAAAAAATAATTCCGCGTATTCGATCCGCGGAAATTCACTGTTCATAGGCCAATTTTGTAATTACATCTAGGCGGTGGCTAAAAACGTAATTAACTTTTCCTTTCGGCTAGAACAGTAAAAAATCGAAGTAGGTACATCTTACAAGTTATAAGACTAGATTTTTTTTAAAAAAAAATCACTGAATAAAAATATGGAAGTAACCCGCCCAAGGCAAACTGAAATGGACTTTTTCGAACGGCCACCCGCTGTTGACGTGAAGCATGTACCGTGAAAATGTTTTATTTAAGATATGGTGTTAAATTTGCTTACGTATGAAAACGAGGAAACAATTAATTGCGATGAGTTATCTAAGACTATTCACAGTGCATTGTATCTTGTCACAATATCCAAAGCTGCCATATCATATGATATTATAGAAAATACAGCTATCCCAATGCATGGTATTATGGATTATTTCTTAGTTCTCACAAGATAATTAAATGCTAGATGTGTATGAGAGCATGAATTGTGGGCCACATAGATGATTCAAGTTTCAATGTTTATGATTTCGTGTCCAAGTGGTATCTTCCTCAAGATACAGCTTTCTTCTCTTCCCTCTTAACTCTCTTGCCACATCATCAAAAATACTTATATAGCATGCATTAAATAGGTATGTTACCATGCACTAGGAATAGCCTAAGACTATTCCCAGTGCATTGTATCTTATCACAATATCCAAAGCTGCCATGTCATATGATATTATAGAAGATACAACTATCCTAATGCATAGTATCATGAATTGAGAAGAAAAGTCCAAGAAGATAATTAAATGCTAGATGTGTATGAGAGTATGATCAAGACCACTTAGATGATTCAAGTTTCAATGTCTATGATTTCGTGCTCAAGTGGTATCTTCCTGCATGCATTGGTTTATTGCTCTCTCTCCCTCTTAACTCTCTTGCCAAATCATAGGTTGGGAAAATGCTTATGTGGCATGCATTAAATAGGTATGTTATCATACACAATAGCTTTGAGCAAACAGAGATGGCTAACTCCATCGGCAGTTTTACAAGAGTTATAGCTCTATCAATGCGCACTATAAGAAGCAAATCCTCAAATCAAGATATAAAAGACAAGACATACACAATTTAATCCCTTTTGTACTATGCAAAATGTATTAAATAAGACAAATCTTCAAACCAAGACATAAACTATTTAATTTCTTTGTAACATGCGTAATGTACTCCCTCTGCTCCCGAATATATGTTATTCTAGATTTCAAATTTTGTTTCTAAATATATGTCATTATACAATTTTGAGATTTTTTTTATCATTTTTCCTTCTATACCCTTCCTATTTAGCTATTTCCAAGGTCATTTACTACCACGGACTAGAGTAAGATACATCATTTAAAGATATAATGAAAACAGATAATACAATCTTTTGTAGATGTATCGACAGAATAATGAAAATGTGTAATAGATAGATGTACCTCAATAAAAATACAAAAACATAAAATAACATCCGTTGAGGAACAGAGGAAGTGGTAAAGAAGACAAATCGTCAAACCAAGACATAAACCATTTAATCTCTTTTTAACATGCGCAATGTAGTTAAGGCAAATCATCAAACCAAGATATGCAAGTGGAGACATAAATCATTTAATCTCTTCGTAACATTTGAAAATGTAGCAAAGTAAGCAAATCCTCAAAACAAGATATGCATTGAAGACATAAACCAATTTTCAACATGCAAGAAGTAGGAAAGAAAGCAAATCTTCAGACCAAGATGTGCAAGTGAAGACATAAACCATTTATAATTTTTTCTAGTCTACGGGCGCCACGGTCTGAACTCTTATCCTCTCGACTGAAGGTTCAAATTTTCAGTTGAATGTCACTGAATTTTCTAGATGAACACTTCAAAATTATGGTTGAAAAGTTTCAAATCTTGCAATTGCATGTTCAAATTTATTTGTCTGGAAGTAGTATCAATTTTCTGGCTGAATGTTCATAAAATTCCGCCAGTTTTTGCTGGCCGATTGCACTGTCGTTGCAATGGCGTCGACGTGCAGGCGGCGACGGGGAAGGTATATACGTAGGGTGTCTGCTTTGAGCACAAGTAGTGGTTAACCGTTGAGCATCAATCCCCACCAATTTACACTCTTCTGTACTTTACAAAATGCAGTAAAGAGTGACATCGCAAATGAACAAGGTTAAATTAACATTTCCTCCCAATTTCCCAGTTCACATCACTCAATGTCTCCACGAAGATCAGCCAAACTACTCTTAGCTACTACGCCGGCAGTGTGTAAGTGTACTTCCTTTGTCGTGATGGAGAATTTCAAATTTAATACAGCGACATCTGTACACCATACTCTGTCAAGTGTCAGCAGTTAGCTACCTCAATATTAATAATAATAAAACTAAGCTGATATGATCATATTGTTGACGATTCCATCAACCTAGTTTTATACGATCTGATCTATATGCCCATGAGCCTTGACCCTGGAGATCTGATGTCTGTACTACTAAACTAAACTAAACTAAACTAGAGCAAATGCTTTCTTGGGCTAGAAAAATAAGGCTAGTTCGTACATGGTTGGTGTGGTTGTTTGTCCTTTGCTGTTGTTGTCCTCCTGGCACTCTGGCAGCCACTAGCAACCTCTCTTCCATGGGTTCTATAAAAGATCAACAAATATAAGCAGAATGCAAATGAATGAAGAATATATACGATCTAGGAAGATTCATACAACTGTGACAAATCATGCTATCTACTCTGAAAAAAGGGTCACGGGTGGCGCCGATTTGAGCATGTGAGGAATGCAAAATTTCAAGATTCTATGATTAGGATATCATAAGGAAAGGGGCAAAACAATAATTAACTTTGGAAAAGCTGTGGTGGCCATGCATATGGAATTCTGGATCGCCTCATTTCACGTACTCATCTTGCCTGCCCTCTAGACAGGATCGAACTGGTCTCATGATGCCATCGCCATGAACAATTGAATCCTTACTTAAGCGAGGAATCACTCAAACCATGATTGCTCATTCCATGCGATGAGTGAATTCGTCAATTTGTTGTGCTTTGTGAATCGTGCGTTGTCTCCTGCACCAACTTTGTGCGTACAAGCATTTCGTTTATGTGGAGCTATGGACCATGTATCGCAAGAGCAGGAAACATAAGTACTTTGCATCAACGAAATGGTGTACACATTTTGCTTGAAGCAATACACCACCCATGCAGAAATGGTGAAGATCCAAAATAGTATTAAAAAAAACATAGGAAGCATGGATACTGAGCTTATATTTTCCGAAAAATAAACTGAGGATGAAGACGGTAATTGTGAAAAAAAAAGTGAGCTAATTATCATAGATACTATTGGAAGGGCCTTGTTTATCAATGGGGAATCTAGTTGCATATGGCATTTATTAATATCAACCTACTCTTCTCAATCATTCATGGACGGAGAAGAAATATGAAGTGGGAAGTGCCTCACATTCTATCCGCAAAGTTCTACTCAATTGAAGCAAAAATACTGCACTTTTGTGTACAATCAAACTCTCACTAGTACTTTTTTTTTTCTTATTTTGGTCTTTTTTTTATTCTATTCCCAAAAAAATAAGCCCCGTACAAAACTAATTCAAAAAATAACCTTTTTCAAGACCGCACAAATAATACGACCATTTAACATCTCCGCACCACGACTTATGCCGTAGAGTCTTGTTGTTGCCGAGCCCAACATGGCTAGGTTGGTGCCATGTCGACGTAGGGTTAGCGCCATTAGTTTTGGCTTTGACCTTTAGGATACCATGCCAAGAGCTTTGACACTGACATCTCAAACCGAGAGGAAACACTTTTCTTGAAGAACTCATGATCATTTATGGAATGTGTCAACCACACTTAGAAATAGTCTACAATGCTAGAAAGCCTGAACACTAGGCCGAAATGTCCAAAATGCATGCCCAAATAGGTAACTACCCTTCCCGGCACACCTCCCGTGATCTCAAGCCTCGTCTCATGGGGCTCTATGCTGTACACCATTGTTTGGTTGATAGACTTTATAACGTGAATCAATGTTGGCATGTGAGTGTACAACTCAACCCAATCACCGCACAACATTTGCTTGCTTAGCCCTCCAAACCTTCTCATACTTAACACGATACTCGAAGATCTATAATATAAACTCTACAAGAGCTAGAGGTCATCTGTACTTCATGGCAATGCGCGTTTCACAATGAAGTTAGACATGACTTGTCGATGCTTGCCCGATAGTTGTACTTCACCACATATGTGTGGTTCAACCATACTCATCACATTTCATTGATCACAAGGTGTTCTTGGGCATGGTCCTTCCATGAGTAGTTTCTATGCAAGCTTGAGTATGCCACAAGGTACGATCAAGTGTGCCGAACGAGTACTCTTTCAGCCATAGCTTCATACACAATATGTTAGGAAATAAGATACCCTTTTGGATATTCCTTTGGAGATATGCGGGGGCGCTCAATATTCGAACCACCTTCAAGTACATCCCCATCGGCAACACGCCCAATCATCTTCCAGAACACATTAGCATCCTCTCCTATCAACACTGTCTCTGGGCGGTCATCATCCTAGTCAAATGCTTATTACTTCTCGTATGCCTTATCACCAATGGACCTCTCACCAAAGACTCGAGCATCCAACTTGTTAGAGGCTCCTGCCCCATCAAAACCATTCATCAATGAGGTTGTCGCTGGCTTAGGACTCCCTTGTGCAAAAAGTTCTTATAAGTTGTCATGCACAACATTCACATATGAAAGGTCGTTACCATCATCATGCACAATATTCGGTGAAAGATACCCCGCCTTCATGTCATCCTCATCACCTCAAGGAGATCGGTTCAGATTGATAGCGATCTCACACTACTCACATTCCACAACCTTCACCACCACTACATTAATGGACTTGAGTTGGAAGCCAGCAACCAACTCCAAGTATGTGTCCAATTGAGGTCACCGAAAATTGGCAACATCAATAGAGATCGCGGCCCAACACCAATATTATACCTTCATCCAACCAAACACCCATCTCGTGTCCCAACCACCCTAACTTCCCTTTCATTTTTGTCACCAAATCAGCAAATGAGGGCCGTGTGGCGTACACCAACATGCTCAACGCGATGCCTACAAACTCTACGTCATTGTCGTTATACACCATCATGCCACTACGATGCACACACGCATCGCTCTATCTATATAAACGACCATAAGCAACACCCAAAAATGAAAGAAACGTCAAAAACACAATAATAAAAATCAACATACAAATTTGTAAACAATCAATTAACATGCAAATCATTTGACATTCACTATCGCATGAACTCATCTATCCAACAACAAAATACAATATCATAATCGAAGAAATACTATACTACCATCATCACATCCTATAACGATTTCCCATCCAAACTGACCTCAACATATCCAACAAATCATGCTAGCCTATGGACACATACACAATAATCATAACCTACATCACAAACTAGCCCGAGTTCATACGATTTAGACCAAACAATAATGATTTCTCCCAGTTCATCCATATGTGTTCCATGAAAACCAACCAAAAATATATAACAAATACTCAAAATGTAGGCAACAATTGGACTATCAACCATTGCTAACCTTCCCACAATGCCAAATCTAAGCCAAAATCAAGCTCTCATGCACTCCAAATTTAGATTTTGAGGGCCACCCCTAAATTAGAGTTTTCTCAAATTTTGACCAAATTAAGAAAATCTAATTGGTAAAATCATGGAAGGAACGAGGGGCTTACCTTCTTGCAATTCCTATGTGAAATTCCACGCAAAAATAGAGGATTTGAGTGGATTGGAGGGGAAAGAGTGAGGCACCCCGGGTGCCTGTCAGGCTCAGCTTCGGGCCCTGATGCGGCCAAGGTTACAAGTGAGAATGGTGCACTTACGGCCTTAGTTCGCATCATAATATATTGGACCTATGTGCAAATGATGCTAGCGCAGGACAATACCTTCGCACTAAATCTGTATCCACTCCAGAGTGCTCGGCACCAAACTGAGGACAAAAATGCCTAAGTCTCGACTCGACACATCCATACCAGCGTTGTTGGTGCGGAGCTACGACATGTCATCTTCCGCGTTGTCAGCAAGGATAGGTTCTCAACACTATTATCACTGGTATAAAGATGTTTAATATCCGTGCCATTCGGTATGGTGCGGAGAAAAGGGTATTTCTGGTAATTTTTTGGGGGGTATTTTTTGAAATAGAATAAAAAAGCCAAAATAGGTAATTAAAAAAAAACTCCCACTAGACCTTGGCCAGGCAATGAATTAATCAACGGAGATGGGTATAGTACCATGGGCACATGTATTAACCTCTTGTGTCTGTTCTTTGCCGCCTCCTGGTATCTATCTTTACATGTCTCTAGGGGTTGGCATTTGGCAAGATTATCAATACCCCTTGTGATCACCTGTGAGACAGTGATTGTGTGCTGTGGCCACCTCTTATGGTGAGCAAGTTCTTGGCTTACTTTACTATGGATGATTCAGGATTTCGATGGAGTTGAGCATCCGATTTGGACTTTGGTTTGGCATAGGGTAATGCATGGGCCAGGGATGGCCTTGGGGCTTGGGGTGGTGCTGCTACGAGACAAGGAGTCGCCTGCTTGTTTCACCTAAAGCTATTGTCCTGTTGTGGCTTGTCAGTCGAGATGAGCAAGCATAGGGTCATGGACCCGTTCTGACACTGTCGTTCTGTTCATCTCTTGAGGAGGGAACTCTGTTATATTTCTCAAATCTTGTTTAAGCATGTAGGAGTATAACACGATTTAAGACACGAGCAGCTCATTAGCCTAATCGAATCACAAAGTTCACAGCATTTACTTTGCCTTTAAGCGTTTCATCTACCAATAAATCCAAGGTCTGGGTGCTGGGGATTGGAGAGGTGTGGGTGGCCTTGCCGGGAAGTGGTGCGGCGCTGGCGCATGCGATTGCGGCCGAGGTCGAAGCCGTCGCAGCCTCCGGCCACGGCAGAGAGTCTGCGGCGGCTCGGTGGACTGGAAGGACAGTGGAGCCGGAGGGCAAGCGGGAAGCGGCGGATCACACGGATTGCGGTTCTTACGGCGGCGGAGGTTGTACGGACGCCGGCGAGTGGGTTTTGTGTGAGAAGCGCGGAGCGAAGCGGCCGAGCGGGTGTCGTTAATGGATCGGTTGGGATTCCAATTTTGACAGGGGGTTTATGGCAAAGAGGTAATACAACACGATCGGAATGATTGGGTGTCTGTCAGCCGTTCGATAGGAATTAGGCGGTCCTCGTGACCCGCGTCGGGTTGATCGAACACGGGCGGTCCGGATGGACTAGGGAGAACCCGGTGCGTAGGAAATTTTCTAGGAACACCTTATCTTATACAACTTTCAAAAGAAACCCAGCTCAGATCCCCAACATTCAGCGCGACCAATCGTCCGATAGAATTTGCACGGCCACGATTGAGATGGGACGGAACTGGGCAGCGGTAGATACATCTTTGCGTAGTGGTCTCGCGAGTTACTCGCCTTCCCACGGGCTGCAGCCGTCCGGAAGAGCGGTAGGTTTCCTGCCACGTCGGCAATTAACTTCATCCGCCCGCGCTCCACTGCTGTTGCCGCGGTGTCTGCTTGGCTTCGGCGGTCCGGGTATGCCACATTCGCAATGAGAACAGATTTCTAGTTTTACTACAGCGAATCGAAATTGCGCCAAAGCAGTCCTTTTCTCGGGCAATCACGTGAAAGCTCACCAGTGGAACGGAACGACATGGCGAGGCATTGTGGCCCTGCAGCCAGAAGTGCATCTCATGTTCATTTAGTGAGAACAAATGGTTAACTAGCATGGCATATAGTGTTACTAAAAGGAAATTAGTCTAAATAGTAGGGTGCAATCGGATCGGATTCGATTGGATATCGCTCTTACCATATCCTAAACCATATTTTTATCG